>CM014089.1:5009029-5256529 GCA_004119915.2 Collichthys lucidus
AACTGATGGACCAACTTTTTTGTTTCTTTTTTATCCCTCCGACAAAAGCTGAAATATAAATGTCAGAGCATCCCCTGAATCCCGTCAGGTTCCCAGTTGGGACTTTTCAAAGTGTCGTTTTTCATCCTTTTGAACGAGCTTTGTCACGGCTTTCTGTTCCTCTGCGTGACGTGTCTCTGTCCGTCTCGCTGTCTGCCTCTCTGTCAGTCTTCTTGAGTCTGTCTGTCTGCCTTCCTCTTTTATTTCCCCCTCTAGTCCTTCATTTCTCTGTCCTATCACTCACTTTCTCTTTCGTTCTTCCCCCCGACGCTCTTGGGAGAACATTTCTGTAACACCTCTCACTAATCTGAGTATTTTTCTAAGATATCTCTATTAAATATGGTGAAAGAATCAAGATGTACATTCTGCTGCAGTTTCATTTCCAGCGACACTGACACTGGGCTCCTAAAATGTGAGTTTTGAAATTGCTTATAATCCTGATGAGGCCTCCGTCATTGTCTAGTATTGCTGGGAAAATTGCTGGCCCTTGTTTCGCTGCGATGATACACCCTCTACCAACCCGCGTCTACTTTGATTGGATTGGATCGCAGTTGAATTAAGTGGATCGCTACAGCAGCGGCGCGGTAATTTAGGAAGTGCTGGAAGTCTCATTTTGTTCACGTTGTTATTGCTGCTGCCTCCGGTGGTTCTGTGATGTGGAAACTGTGTGTGTGCAGTTTCACTGGATTATAGCTTCCAAACTTTATTTGGCTGCAAATGATAAACGGCAAGATATATTACATTGCCAACATAAACATTGCGTCCATATGTGAAACTTGAGAATGATCTGCTGCTGTAACAGCCTCCTCTCTCTGTGGAAGGCTTTCCTCCAGATTTTACTTTCATTCAGCCACGAGAGCATCAGACAACACTGATGTGGGGTGATGAGGCCTGACTAAAGGTTGTTGTTTGAGTTCTTTCTAAATGTGTTGGATGGGACTGAGGTCAGCACTCTGTGCAGGCCAGGCGAGAAAATCTTTTTCCTTATGGACCTGGCTGTGTGCCGGAGGGCATTCCCTAAATGTGTGTTCTTAAAGTTAAGGGCGTCCAGCCCCAAGTGAAAATAACATAATTGTGACTAGAGATGCAACTTTCATCGTCGATTAAAGCGTAATCTGTATTTTTGCACCCCTGGTTTAAGAGTGTAATGCTACTGTGCTGAATATTGACAGTTGTACACGTATTTGTTCTGATTACATTATTTCTGATCAAAAACTTCTGAGTCTACAACTTTGCCAAACATCAACAAGGTCACCAGCAGCAGTCAGCCCAGCTCGGCGTCTTTCAGCCTTTTTTTTCACCAACCACTAAAAGTCAGTCCCAGATTTACTCTTGTCCGGCGGCTTCTCGCTCGCTCACTTCGCACCTTTAGCTTCCTCCGTCGTCCTGTTCGCCTCTGCCAGTATGTTTACAGAGGCTGTCGAGCCCAGTTACATCGCCCCATGTCCAGCTCCTGTTCTGGCACGACACCTGCTCCACTTGACCCAGGCCCTGAAAACCTCCTCTCCTCGTCAGTCTGATATAAACTAACAGCAGCTATAGTTTACTTCACTGTCCATCATAATCTGTAAATCAGAGAGTTGATGTGGAGCAGCTGCAGGACATCGGAGGGAAAAACAGGAAAAATGTTCTCCATAAAACATGATCCAGTTTCACCAAAATCAGTGAAATCGTTCCATACCTGGAGCACAAAGAACAGGTGTATGAAAGACAGAGACACACGTCAGTGTATGATCCGTTATTTCTGTTATTGGACAGAAAAATGGGAAACGTTACAGTTAAAAGTGCCGCAGAGGCTCCGAGTTACTCTTAGATATGCACACAGATAATAACCTCTCGCCTTAAGTTACATATGTGCAGACACAAGCACTTTCTTCCGCCTTTGTCTCTGCTTTCTACTTTTACATGTCCCTTCCACAAAAGCAAACACGGCGCACACACACAGAAACCTACACCAGCCTCCTCTTTGTCTTCTCCAACCAGCTGCCAGGATGATATAAACACAGATAACGTCCCCTCAGCTCAATGAATCCTCGAGTTATTGACGATGCCATCCGCCCCGTCTGGATCCCATTATCAAAGTGTCTTCAAAGGAGACTAATTGAATTAGTGCACGGCATCTGTAATTGAAAGCTTGCTTTTTGATGATGCATCGTGGTCTCGCTCTGAGCCGAGCGTCGACATTAATAAAACGTGTCTTCGTCACGAGAGGTCACACCGCGTTGTGCAACGCTATCGGGATCGCAAAGTTTATTTGAGTCTGCTCATACGGGATCATAACCGAGTGACTTTTTTAAATTTTTCAAATCTATCGGTGTGTGTGTGTGTTCATCACCTCTGAAGAAAGTGGTCAGATTTTTTTCCGTCTTCCTGAAAGGGGTCACACACTCACTGACCCAGAAGCTATTTGTTTCACCGCTCTTTTCCTCAGTCTGCGAGCTTCTCTTTTTTGTTCTAATTCGGGTCGTGTCAATCATCTGTAAGCTCCGGTACAATGAAAGCCTGGAAAACCTTGAATCCTTAGATCTACAGAAGGGTGGATTCCTCATGGAAATGTATATCCGAGGATGTTTTTTTTTATTAGTTGAACTCTTCATCTTTCATCCATCTCTCTTTGTTTAAACTCAGCCCCAGATGGTGCGTAGTAGTCTTCAGGTTAGAGGTTAAGGGGTTAAGGCTAATTTATGGTCTCTGGTTCAGTGTTTCATCCGGTCATGGACATATGGAGCTCTGCTGGAGAGGACATAGATACCAGTTAACAGTGATGGATGTCTGTGTTTGTGTGTCTCTTTCTCTCTTTGAGTTTTGTGTATTCGAGTTTAACACGTGTGATTTTGTCTATAAAAAGAATGAGCGTGTTTGTTTGTTGCATCGTAAATCAGAAAATCAACAATTACTCTCTAGCTTTAAAGGTAAAATGGAAACATTTCTGCCCGTTGTCGTCTTCTGTGAGTGGTAATTTAAATGTTTCAGCTAAAAGAAATGTGGCGGTGGCACAGACCGGGTCAAACTCAGCATTATTATGGAGTTTTGGTACCAATACTTAGATATTTTTCCACAAATCTATCTTTGAAATGTGTCTGACAGCGCCGGCTGTGACACTGTCTCGGTCCGTTCGCCACACGATTTCAAACCCCCACCAGTAGCATTTCAGAAGCAGAGCGGTTTCTGGGGCACTTCTAAAAACGGACCGTGGTGGTTCCGGTGGGGTTTGAAACGTTCACTGAAATGGCGTGATTGGCTTCAGTTTCCACAGAGGTGCACACAGAGCCCGCCGTATCCTTGCCTGGTGGAATTTGACCTTTAAAAACTTCTTAAAACTGGCAAAGCTTTGGTTTGAAACTACCTGATAAAAGAAAGTAAACAAGGAACGCTTTTGGTACTGAGGTGTCTGCACATAGATGCATAGTTATATCCTAATGCTTGTACTATTACATATATATGCTTTACATCAAGATAATTGTTTGGCCTGCTTTGCTGTTATTCTGGTCCATCCTGACTTTAAGGATATTTGGATAGGGGTACCAAAGAACCAAAGAGCTGTCAGGAGTGTTGATGATCTATCTTACACTGATTTATACTATTGGTTATTTAGACTGCATGTATTGTATTGTATAACCTCCACCGTATATAAGGGTTTATAACGCATAGATCAGGAGAGTCTCTCATCATTCGGCCAGGAGCTCTCCAAGTTGCGATACAGAACTTGTTGTTATAAACTTGTCATACGACTAAGACGGTGTCGGCGGACTTTCTCTTCAAACATCTTCAACTGCATCACCACCGAAGATACTACACTTACTTTTCTTTGTGGTTGATGCTACAGACACGTTTTGATTGGTATCCAAAAAGTATTGACGGTTTATAGCACACAGTACAAAACGTCTGAATATTTTGTCTACCAAATCAAGCCGGCCTCCTAAACTCAGTGAAGCTTCGACTTCTCCGCTTGACTTGAATTCTTCACGAAGTCTGTCAAATGATGTGATGGTGCTTTTTAAAACAATTTTCTTTTTTAGCTTTGACTCGTCATAATTGGCGCCGTCAACGGTCGAAGCATGTCTACGTTTCTCACAGTTTCATCACTTCCCGTTTCACAAAGGTTGCCACCTTAAAGATTGGCGACTCCACAATCAAACCTAATGATCGTAACCTTTCATAGTGTGTGAGAGATCATTCATATTTAAATGCGTTGAAATTTTAATGCCGTTTCGGATCCAGGTGTGATGCCTAAATTGTCTGTAAGCTGTAACTTTCTGTCACAGATTTTAAACATTCACGACTCATCTAAGATTCATCCAGCATCAGAATGTTTTGTCTCTAAAGATTTTTGTAAGATGAACTCTGCCGTCCGTCCGTCGGCTGCATCCGCATCAGTTTGTAAGTGACAGCGTGGTCAGAGTGGCAGGAAAGGGGAGCGGGCAGCACTTCATTAAAGTGCAGCATTACTCCGCTCGCTCGCTCTCTCCCATACATACACACCAGGCGCAGACCACTTCATTTAGTCTGAGAGATAGAAAGGACAGGCCCCAATGGATTCTTCTATTAATCTTTAATGAGCTCCCGCGCCTGAAAACTGCCGGGCCTGCCTCTCCTTCTCCACATCCAGGAAACAAACAATGACTCGGCTGGAAAACGGCCTGCCCCGTACCTGTCTGTCTGCCTGCTAGCCATTAACCCCCCAACTCAGCCCTGAATTATTAATGCGGCTATCTATCCCTCTGCTCGCCCAGCCAACTCCCAGCAACGGGAATGGGCGACGTCTTGATGCTGTGGTTCTGAAAGCGTGGCGATGCCTCCCTGAGTGTCTCCTTCTGGACTTTTGAAGTAAAGGCTGATTGGTCCAGCTGTCAATCAAAGTGTTGAGAGTTTTTCCGGGAAGACGCCAGTATTCGCTTCTTCGCAGATGATACCACTTTATTTTTTAATCTCTTCTCTTGAAGATGTAGCAAAGAAAAAGAAGCGACCATGGGTCATGCAGACTTTAACAGCAGATGTTGTTTAACATGAATAAATCATCTTGACTCATAGTTACAGACGTTGTCTACCACGAACGAAACAGGAGTGAAACTGCAGATTCTCCGGAGCAGATGAAAACCTTTGTAACGGCAGACAAATAACTTCCATCAGCCGAGGTCCAAACTTCATCCCGACCTTTTGGAAACAAACACTTTCTCACCACGAGGTCCACATGGTAGCGGTTCTGAAGCTTTTGATCACGTCACAGTAAATCCAGCCACAGATGGACTTCCCCATTTGCCAACTGTAGATTTAGTTAACAGTCAAATTTTCCAAATTTTGGAAAAGTTTTCAGGTTTTTTTAAGCCGACGCGGATGTAGATTTCCATGACGACGAGGCAACTCCATCTGCTGATGATCATGTAATCTAATCGAAAGCTCCAACCACATTTACTACATGAGTAATCTGTAGATTGTTTCCCAACATTCCTGCTGTGTGTGTGTGTGGTACACTGAGGTTAATTTCTCCCATTGTCCTTCTGTATTTATAGCAGCTTCTATATAACGTTGTAAACACATTCTTTACCGCAAACATTTTATTTATAACTGTGTCTGTTTCTCATTTATTTATTTATTTCCATTCTTCCTCTCCTGATCCCGCCTCGTATGCCGACACGAACCCGTGCACGGCATCTCCGTCCATGCGTGGAACAGAGTTGTCAGTATGCAGGCGGACACGTCTGAGATGAAGCGTATTGAAATAAAGGGCTCTGCGTGCGCCGTGATGAATGCCGATCTCATTTACTCTTCCTCAGATAGCGACTCCTCTCTGCCTCTCTGATGTCCCCGGCCTCGCTCCCACATCCACTGATAAATATTGAGCAGTACTGGACGTGTTTCTGAGGCTCTTGGACTTGTTATTCTTTCCTTTTTTATATCTGGCCTCTGTGTTTGTTTCTTAATGTGACCGCGGGTGCAGTGCTTCCTCTCCTCCATACATTTAACAGAAAATGCTCCATGCAGTACCAGTAGATAAATCACGGCCTCACACCGTATAGCCGAAACATATTTTTGGTGATTTAAAGAGTCGCTTTAGGAATGTTCCCTGTATAAACGTTATAAATGCTCACGGTGCCGTGAAAGAATCTTGGACTGCAGCGCTGCTGTCCACCGAGCCAAGAAACGTCTTTTAGGAATCTTTATTGTCTCCCACATGTGCTTATACTTTGTGCAGAACGATTTGTAGATGATATTCCTCTTTGGGTGATGCAGCGTATTCAAACGTTCAAACTTTTTGGATTTTGTTTGTCCAAATGCTGAATAAGGACAGGTGGAAAGTGTCTCTTATTGTCAACTTTAAAACCAAAACCTCACACACTCTGTGTCGTAGAGTCAGACTTGTTGTCTTTCTCGTTTCATTTTGACCGTCTGCCACTTTCAGCCGGCAGGAGACGACTTCCACATCGATAGGTTGCACACTGTTTCCTCTCACACACACACTCGTACGCTGCCCTGTAGCCGTATGTCCTCCAGGCACCCAAAGTGTCATGGCAACCGTACGGCAGCCACGGTAACGGCAGGCTCATTTTCATACTGATGAGGCGGCCGGTTGCCGGGGAGGCCTGCTGCTGCTCGCTCGCTCGTCTCTCTCCTCTCCGGTGTCGCCCTGAAATTTTAATGACCTTCATTCTCTGCTTCTCATTTTTCCTCGTCTTTGCTCTCAATGCCCTGTCTGTGTGTGTGTGTGTGTGTGTGTGTGTGTGTGTGTGTGTGTGTCAAGAGTCTCAGCTTCCGTATTCAAACGACACACACCAAGTGTCCACAGTTAATACAGACGGAGAACAAAGGCGATGTCGTTTTGAAGAAGTTGTAAAGGGGCATGTATTTTTATACAGGTGGAAGACTTCCTCCTCCGATCCGCTCGTCTCGGCTCCGTCAGGTTAGCGGCTCCGCGTACTTCTCAGCTGCTGAATGATACTTCAGCTTTTCTTTAGGGTTTTAACTCAGAGTTTAAGGAGCAAACTGCACAAAATCCCCCTCAGACCCGCTCGGTTCTTCAGATCTCGTAAGGAAAACGAGCATCGGGCAGTATGCTTTGTTATTTTCTGCTGTGTCAGGGTGAACGACAGATGATTATGCATCCTAGAAGCCTAGGACTAGAAACTAGAAGTTTGACAACATCCACGAAGAGCTCGGTGCCACGCCGCGGTTGAATTTCCTGTCAGCAGAAGTCATTAGGGTCACGCAGAACTGAGCTTGTTAGTCCGGGCTCGACGTCGCTCGGCCAATCTGTCCGCCAGCCATCTGGAAAGGCAAAATAGTTCTCAGCATCCATTTTATTAATAATCGAGACACATTGTCTGATTAGCGGTCACTTCGTTTTGCTGGCGAGGACGACTGTGGCCAAGTTTAGGTTGACGTGAAAGAAACGATGATTCTCTGAAGCTCACTCTTCTTTTGCTTTTGTTTGTGCTTCGTTTCCAGGATGAAGACGGCAGAGAAGAGGAGAACGGCCGGATCGAGCCGGTCGGTCGAGCTGACTCCTGCATGGACCACACCCCTGTGAGGTCACTAGAGTAAGTCGCCGGATCCGCTTCCCCTCCCAGTTTCTTTTCTTGCCTCACCAGTCCTGCTGAAACCCAAACCTACAACCTACCGATAAATATTTAATCAGGTTTATTCCAAAATGTGCCACCACAGCGGCCGGTACTTTCTCTTGTAGCTTTTCAGTTATGATCAAACACATTGCTGCGTCTCAGCAAAAAGACTTGGTGAGCACAATTATTCCCACTCGGAACGACGGCCAAATCAACTCTCTCTTCTCTCCCTTCTCCACACGCAGTAATTACATACGTAAGTGCTTTAAAGGCAGAGCAGCAGGTTACAGACTGTAATCGAGGTTTGTTTGTAGAGAAATCTCATTTCGACGCTGCTTTCCCTGATTTACATAATTCTCTTCTGTGGGAGCGAAATGATCCTCGTCTCGCCATCAGAGCTCTCCCACGCACTGAACCCATTCAGCTCCCGTTATTAACAACTGTGTTCTGTTTTGTTATTTTGCTTTGTTGCATGCCTCCAGTTTAATATGCAGGTATGGTATTGTTGTTATTATTCCTGTGAATTTTCTCTCTCTCTCTCTCTCTCTGGCTGTTCCTGCCTCTTAAGTCGTCGGCCCATTTTCCCCGAGCTAATCATAGTCATTGTATCAAAGCTGTGGGTGGGTTAGATTTGGCATCTTGCGTGTAACAGGTGAAGGATGCCAGCCCTGGAAAAGCAAATATCTGTGACTGTGTTTCGTGCTTTTTGAGGGTCAGGAGGATGAACAGCGATCCACGTGTAAAAGCAATAAAACGACACAGAGCCGGGGGCTTCATCGGAAATGCATCTGTGCGTGCAGGAGATGAAGTTTGAATTTATTCTTTCCTCACTTTCATTATGAAGTTTCTCAGCTGCGCACAGCCACAGCACGGTTTGCTGTTTCCAGATATAAAAGAATGAAGCTCGGACCCTGCAGTGCGTGCAGACACACAAGTCAAAGTGTTTCAATGCTGAACACGGCATGTAACGAGGACAAATCATCTGACGTCTGAGGATAGTCACGGGTTGTTTTGGGGGTCACGGGCTGAAAAGTTTGGGAGCTCCTGCCTTGGATTTCCAATTCATTAAGATCAGAGTTATGAGGCTGCAGGATGCTGTCGCCCTCTTTTGTGTGCTTGTGCTGTGTGTTTCAGAGGGCGTGTTGGGTTTGAGGGACGAGTTGCATAAAACTGAAAGGGCAGTCCAGGAATCAACTGAATTTCAAACACATCAGTCAGTTCTGAGCCGGCTGCCATCGGCTTTCTGGATTTTTTGCAGTGTGACATAAAAGAAACCAAAAAAATAAAAAAATAAATCAAGCTCATGCTTTTATTTTGAAGCTGCAGGCAACAGCGTCAAAATAAAAGCGAGCTTCATGCAGCAGACGTGTCGTTTGAACACTTTGACTTGTGACACACATGATGATTTTTACCCATCAATGTGTCAGCCCTGAAGAAATGACACAGATCCCAGCCTCCCTTTCAAGTCTACAGTGTGTGTGTGTGTGTGTGTGTGTGTGTGTGTGTGTGTGTGTGTGTGTGTGTCTTCTCCCGTACATGTTTGATTTATTTGGATTGCTCTGTGTTTTTTTTGTTTCTGTTTTTTTATTCACACTCTTTTGTCACCCTCTTGTTTCTTTCATCATCGTCTCATTTCCTGTTTTGTTTTTTCCCCACATGGTGTCACCCCTCTCCTCTCTACATCACTCCACTCTCTTCCCCCCACATCGAAACCCACCCACCCAACCACCCGCCCTTCACGTCTCCTCGTCCTCCATCCGTCACCGTCTCTCCCAGAGACATAGTCAAACTGGTGGAGGTGTCAAACGACGGCGGGCCCCTGGGAATCCACGTGGTGCCTTTCAGTGGCAGGGACCGCAGGTAAAAAAAAAAATCCAGAGCAAGAGCCCTGGAGCTGTTTGAGACAGACGGGGAGGGAATAAAGGAGAAAATATCACCCACAGGGCCTTGAACACATCGGAAAAGGGTCAACATAGAAGCTCAACTTAAACACTATTATTATTATTTCAACTTAGTCTCGCTCATTTAAAGTCTGTGTAAAGGTAAATCTGAGATTTCTTTTAAAAAACATTAAATATGTTGGAAGATAAAACAGTTTTTCACCAGTTTTCAGTCTCAGGATTTTGTGGGCGGTCCTTAAAGGGTGACTCGATGACACGTTCAGGCCACCCTGAGCAGAGAGATGATTTTGACTCCTAATTTCATAAACTTCATATTTTTAATCATTAAAATTTGGCTGGGTGGTTCATAACACTTTCCTCTTTGGTCCGACAAACTCAGAACAGATTTATTTTTACTTTACACGGACTTTAAAGAGCTGTGTTTGATTACACAAGAACTCGTTTTGCCGACCGTTTCCAGTTTTTAATTGGTTTGCACTGGAAGGAGGTACACAGCTGACAGCTTTTAGATTTAAAAATTTAAAAAAATATTGAATTGCCCACTTATCCCCTTCAGCTGATGACTCGTCAGCTTTATTATAGACTCATAAAAATGTGCTTTTGTTGTGCTTCTGGCAAAAATATATCTTTTTTTACTGTGTGCTGCATCACCTTAGACACACACACACACACCCACACTCACACCGGACATTCCTTGTTTGGTGCCCATGTGTAATTACTCCTACTTCATCATATAATCACACACACACACACACACACACACACACACACACACACACACACACACACACACACACACACACACACACTTCCTGCATCATGAAGCCATTTGCCAGTTTACAGCGATCAATCATACTTGTTTAGAATTTGCAGGTGACCGTCATATTTTTTCCGTAGCTGCTGTCACATCAGCTTTTTATGATTCAAAGGATACACTGAGCATACACACACACACACACACACACACACACACACACACACACACACACACACACAGCTGGAACAAGGCTATGAAGGAATTATAGGAATGTCGCATCTGGTTTGAATATTCCCCCCACAGAGGCATGTTTTTTACAAACAGTTAAAAGGCTCTGTGATATTGATTTCAAAGCTGACGTTTACATGGAGGTCCCTCTGTATAATCCCTCCAAATAAAGTTTCTATAACCGGCACAGGACAGTTTTAGAGGCCGAGGTGTTTCCTGCAGAGCAACAAACGTCCAAACTTTCTTTATGTTTGCCCGTAACTCAGCCGGGAGACGCACAAACACGATCAGCGACTACAAACCTCGCTGCCCGCGCTTTATTGAAAATCAGGATCATATCATTTTCCTCTGCTTCCCAACTCAATCAACCTAAAAGCACATTTATAATGCACTTTTCTGTTATTGGGGAAATGTCAGAGTAGGCGTTGTCCCAAGATTAAGATGCCCAGCTTTCATCGGAGAAATAGCCGCTCCAGCAGCAAATCGCATTGTGTCCTCGCTCAAATTCAATCAGCCGAATTGTCTCATAACTTTTTTTTCCGACTCCTGAACTTTTCTGCCCTCTCTGTGATCACATTCCCATTCATATTGAATTGGAAGCCTCAGGCGAGGGTGAGCGTCAAACCCTAAAAATCAACCCAATTCACCCGGGCAGCACTCGCTCACACACACGGACACAGACTATAACACCAAAGATTAGGTCCGTGCCGTCTTCCCTTGATTTTCTTCCTCAGACTCGGATCTGTAATTCAGCAAAGCAAAAGCCCTTTCAGGTGAAGTTAGGCTCTCGCTGCGGCTGTGCCGGATCCGGCGTAAAGCCAGTTTGCCACGGCAGATTACAAAGGCGACGACGCCGGGTTACAGCTCAGCGCGGTTGAAGTGTTATACGAGCGCGATAGACCACGGCCTCCCTCCAACCTCGTCTGCAGACTTTATTTTCTGCTCCGTGAAGAGGCCGCAGCAGTCTCCGGCGTTAGATAATTAACACCTGCGAAGCGTCGACCTCCCTCGGCAGAACTACAGCCGAGTTTTTCAATGTGTTGATTGGCTTTGAATAGCTCGCTCTCCCCACACACACACACACACACACACACACACACACACACACAGTCTTCTAAAGCACCCTGATGCGATGTGACTGCTTTCTCTCATTGCTACACTGATGATGCAAATGACAGGACCACACTGTACACTCTTTTCAAGTGCCGCATGATGGAGCAGAGGCAGCAATCAAGCGTAGCCCCCCCTTTTTTTTCATTGACACGGCACAGACTCATTTTTGGATGTTTGTATTCATTTTTCTTGAGGCAGTAATAAAAGAAAGCTGCACATTTAAGAGGTTTTGAGTGAACTGAGTCTCAGGGGGTGGACAGGTTAGCTACAGAGCTTTATAGTCTCAGTCTAAGTTTGATTTTGGCACAGAGAGTCTAAGAAAGTCACCGTGATAGATGACTCACTGCATTCTGCAGCTCAGCTCTCTCCACGGACGTCGTCTCACATCTTGTTGACATGCAACGTTTGAACGTTTCAGGACTCTTGGCTTGTTGGTCAAGCGTCTGGAGAGAGGAGGCAAGGCCGAGCAGCAGGCGCTCTTCCAGGAGAACGACTGCATCGTCCGTATCAATAACGGGGACCTGCGAAACATCCGCTTTGAACAGTAAGACGAAGAAGATGCTCCCCGGACCTTCGCTCCTTTCCTCTCTCTCTCCTCACGCCTCCTCTCTGCACTCCTGCCGGTGCACAAGCTACTCTGCCGCCTGTCACCGTGCTGAGCTAACCTCTCCCTGTTAAACTCCTGTAGGTCGCTCAGCCGCTGAAGCGGTCCCTGCAATCCTCTCAGCTTTTTTTACTCCCCTGTGTTTCAGAAACAGCTCCACTGGACTCCTCTAACACCTTTCTCCCTTTCTCCTGAACGGGAACGAGTCTCCTAACATTCACAGCTCTGTTCACGTGTGCTGCTTCCATCACCTGCTAACTCCCCTATCCCTCTTTCTTTTTTTATTTTTAAGATGCTATATGCTGCATGCACGCCTTCATGCCGCATATATAATGTCGTCTGACTAATACGCTTTCAGAAATCCAGCGACGCAAATGTGTGTTTGATCTTCTATTCACCTGGCAGCATAAATGCATATTAAACATGTGCATGTTTTCAATTTCTTTATACAATTTCTGAAGAGAGCATGAGCACCATACAGATGTATCTCATGGGACTGGACATGGGCAGGAATTTAAAGGGTCCGTACTGTCTCCTGTAGTATCCAGCCATGCGTGTAGTTTTGGATTTATTGGCTGAGGCTTTGGAAACGGAGCTAGGATTAGGGAACTGTAGAGGTCATGAGGTGCACCGTCCTTCCCCCAGTGAGTCAAGCTGTCCTGGCCCCAGTTGTGCTGAATCTTGTTATTTATTTAAAAAAAATCCTTTAATAATATTTAATAATGTTCAAAATTGAACTTCCAAAATCCAACGAAATGAAAAAAAAACGAAAGCCAAAGAGTCTCCAAATTCATGAAACAGCTGTAGTGTGTCGACTGTTTGAACAAAGGGAATATTTGGAGAATCCATAATTATCACTGAGTAAGTCGCCTTCTGACCTTTAGGATTGAGACTTCCATACATAGCGTTGTTACAAGAGCATCAACAGTTGCTCTTGTTAGTAGTTTTTTTTATAAGGGGGCCACTCCGTTCTGGCTCAAGTCATAAAGATGCCGAGACAACGCCGTCCTCCTCGGGGAACGCCATTAGCGGCTGGGAAAAAACGGGCCTGGAATTTCACAACAAGAATCTCCAGGGGCCCCAAAATTTTTAAGTTAGTGGTGGGGGGTGCAATGCAATATAAATTCTGGTGGTGCCGCGGCATTTCCCGAACGTCCGTGCAGCTGTCAGGGGGGAAGGGTCTGCTTTATTGAAACAGGTGGTGCTAACAAGGCTCCGCTGTTACAGCGTGCTGACAGCCGACATAAGTTTCCATTCACACCTACTGTACATGAGCTCACGCTAAGATGGAGGGGTGGTGGTGGGGGGGTTTAAAAGAGGATTTTCTGCAAACTATCCGACGGATGGAGGTCTCCTTCATCTGGAGCCAAACCAGGGGATTATGTGATGGAGCTGTCGGGGAGGGTTCAGTCTCGTTTTAGAGTCGCTCACGCTGGCGATGAGAATTAATTAACATGTCAGAATATTCAGGTGGATTTTATATGTTCTATAGAATGGAGGTGTGTGTGATAGAGTCGTGAATGTTTACGATTGTTGCAGAAATAATCGACTCTCTCCATCCTCTTTCTCCCTTTAAATGACTTCCCGCTCTTTCTCTCCCAGAGCCCAGAACATGTTCCGTCAGGCCATGCGCTCTCCCGTCATCATGTTCCACGTGGTGCCGTCGTCCATGAAGACCCACTACGAGCAGCTGTCCCACGCCGAGAGGAACCCCGCGTACGCCTCGGGCCGCTTCAGCCCCGAGTCGCTGACCGGCAGCACCGTCTCCGGCATCGACCACGCCCCGCAGAGGATGTCCAGACACGGTTCCCAAAGTCACCCGCACTCGCATCCGCATCCACATCCACATCCGCACACTCACCCGGAACAGAATGACGGCTACCCTCCTCTGAGTCACCCGGCGGTCTCTGCAGCCAAGCCTCCGATGGGACAGACACACTCGCCTCAGCGAGGGATGAACTCGACGCCAACTCCGGGATTTACCAAAAAGGTCGGGAGGAGGCTCAACATCCATCTAAAGAAAGGTGAGGGTGACGAACGGGCTCTGTAGAAACAAATCCAAAGAAAAGAACTCTAGCGACCGCGTCGAAAAGATGCAATCGGTAGAGTTCTTGACAAGAAACATGGGGAACAAAGTGATAATTTTAAGGATACTGGGTCACTCTCTGAGTCTGACGATGCACTGTGAGTTTCACCATCTGAGTCGTGTCTGAACGGTTGTTAGACTAAGGGAAGATTCTTAAACCTCGAAACTTCTCTAACATGTCAGTCCCTCGATGTTGTGTTGCATCATTTTGTTTTTGAAGTATCGTCTGATTCTTTCCAGAGGGTCTGTGAGAAAAAGAAAAGAGAGATGGATGCTTTGCATGTTCTTTCCCTTCCAACTCAATAAACAAGCACATCAAAAAACAAGTGCAGAGACAGTTTGTTGAGAAATGGTGCAAACACAGAATGTTGAGCGATGATGTAACAGGCTTAAAACCATCTCAGAGTTTGTCGTGCCGACGTGAGCGGCGAGTCCAATAAACGAAAGCATCGAATCTGGGAGGTGGCAGCGTGGAATGAAAGGACAGGAGGCGATGTTGGGAATAAAACTTTGCGGGACTTCTCCCTCGGTACGGGGCTTTGACTGACAGCTGGCGCAGGTGGTGCGAACCTCTGCCAACAGGATACCAGGTGTCGGTGCCAGGTCTCAGGGCCAGAGAGCTTGTTGCTAAGCAGCCGATGGTCCCTACGTGCTGTCAAATGCCACAGAGAAAGACTCTTGACGGGGCCGCACCATATGCCCGTTGGAAGTTTTCACCCAAATCTGTTCCCTCGTCTCTCTTGAGGCTGGAATCAAGCCAGAACATAAAACATAAAAACACCCAGCTGGTTGTTGCCTCCCAGCTGATTTCCACTTGTCTCTTCGCCGTACTTTTCCTCTCACATCCTCTGCTTAGTCATAGCACCCAGAATGCACCGCTGCCTGGGCTTGATATTCGAGGAGATCTGTTAGAGATGCTATCTTCTCTCATTCCACCTTTTGTTTGCTGTTGTCGGAAGCGGCAGCCACTCGCAGGGATTAACGGCGACTCCCGAGAGGCCGTTTAAGCTCGTCTGTTTTGTTTCTGAGTGCCGACTTTAGCCCACAGCTTTTCGAGCGCAGATTAAACTCCCCGTATTGTTTATGCGCTCGAATCAAGACACCGGCCTCTTCTCCTCAATTCCCGGGGAGTATCAAAATCAATCAAAGAATCCCATTCTGCAGAGGAAATTGCTTAGGTTGGTCTCAATCAAGCTAATGGCAGTTTTAAAAAAAGATCCTCCTCCCTGTTTAAAGCCAGAAACGCTATAAGCATTTACCGGTGAGTATAACGCCGCACCTCGTGTGCCTGCGGGAAGTTGATTGGCTCATCAATGTAGGGGGATTAGGTAGAGGATGTGAAACAGAATAGCTAAGTGTTCTGCTTTTCTTTGCATCAGCTTAGTCAGACGGGCGGCGGCGAGGATTAGGGGCCCGGTATTCTGATACATGCGAGGACGCTCGCTGTCGTTCTGATATTAACTTTGTTTGACGGCCTTACGGATCTCTAAAGCACGAACGCGCAGTCGCTTGATCGGCGCTCTCAGAGTTCAGGATGCAAGGACAGAAAACGCCTCCATCACCGCAGACGGTGCAGAGGTTGTTTCTCCGTCTCTGGCTTCAATTAAATATCAAGTATTAAAAGTCTTCAGGGTGAAGTTACATCCTTCCTACCACAGATCCTATTTTAATTATTCACTATGAACCCTACTTGAGCTCAGGATGCAGGATTTCTCTTCATTTTCTGTATTTATCTTGCTTAATAGTAGGAAATTGTTTGTTTGTTTGTCTGTCTGTCAGGATTATTGATGATATGAGATCCGGGCCTACGTGCCTAATGGTTCATAATAACTTACAGTCTTACAGAGGGGTTTCAGGCAAAAAAAAACATGTTGTAAATGTACACAAACCAAATTACATCCGCCCACGTGAACATAGATTAATAAGCGCAGACGGATTAGCAACATCTAATGATATTGTGCACTGTCGGTGTCGGGTCACGGTGCTAGTCGTTAACGTGTCCTGGTTTAAAGTCAGCGTGGAAAAAGAAAGAATAAATGTGTGTTCACCCAGCCAGATTTGAATGATTAGAAATATCGACAAGTTCATTAAATCAGGAGTCAAAATCTTCTCAGGGTGGCCTCAGCGTGTCATCGAGCCGCCCTGTAAGGACCGCCCACAAAATCCTGAGACTGAAAACTGGTGAAAAACTGTTTGAACCTCTGACTCCACATCTCAGTGATATATGGTTCAAAGTCTTTTCACGTGTTTTCAGCAACATGAAGAAATAAATCTCAGAATGGCCTTCACACTGACTTTATTGTTGTTGTAGCGGAAGAAAGACTGTCGGTTGTGCTAATTAGGTCCTCGTGTATTTCCTGCGTGTAGCACTGTCCGGACAGAGTGATTTGTCAGCGGTGCAGCTGCATGAGTGAACTCCACGTACAGTAAAGGCAAACGTTTGCAGATGTAAACGCTGCCGTCAGGGTTCCATCCTTCAAATTGATAGCTACGGTTGTAAACATTGATTTTGCACTGTTCCCCCCTCATCCTGCTCTGCCACCCCCTTATCAAGGTGGTTACTGAAGACACGTTAGTCTCACGTGTTGATGTCAGATCATCAGGAAGAAAAACAGTAAATAAAACGCAGCTTTATTCCTCCTGATCAAACAACCCTATGTCTTAAACGCTGCTGGCCACAAACCTACATCAGATCCAGAAGAACCGCAGCAGCTGGATGGAAACTTTAACCGCAGTAGCTGGAGCTTCAGGGGGAAACAGAGGAGCTTGTGCTTCCAAGATAAAAGCAGATACGATCATAAGACTTCCTCTCTGTTCTCATCCCCGCACAGGTCCCGAGGGTCTGGGCTTCAGTATAACATCACGGGACGTTCCCATCGGCGGCTCGGCACCCATCTACGTGAAGAACATTCTGCCTCGGGGAGCTGCCATACAAGACGGTCGACTCAAGGCTGGAGACAGATTGCTGGAGGTGAGAAAGCAGGAGCAATGATTGTGATTGGATCGTAGACGTGCGGCGGGGAACAGTTGTAGTTTTGTTTTTAAAATTAGACAAAGCCCACAGGTGCTGAGCTTTTTAATCTTTCAAAAAATACCACTCATCTGTTGAATTTGAATTAATGGAATAAAATCAAAGAAACGTGTTTTCATGCTTCATCTCTGCTGCTTTTTGAAGTTATCGATCTATTTGCATGAAGGATTACACCGTGCACCGCTGAATCTACAAGTTACGAACTAAACCGTTTTTGTTTTTGCTGTATTGGACTCCTGCAAAGTGAGGATGCACTGTTTGTCTCCCGTTCAGGTGAATGGCGTGGACCTGAATGGGCGGACCCAGGAGGAGGTGGTGTCTCTGCTCAGGGCCACACCCATGGGCGGAGCCGTGGAGCTGCTGGTGCTGAGGCAGGAGGACACGTTCCTCCCTCGGGAAGTGGTACGTTTCTCACTCCTGAAACATTCCTTCGACTCTTCATCCTGTCGGCATAATACATTTCACATCATGGCATATATACAGTCCCCCGTCGCATGGATAAGTATAGGCTGTGGCTGTGTGTGTGCGTGTGTGACTGTCACGAGTGCGGTTAATCCCCACGGTGAGCGCCGTGTTGTCTTCTCATTTCCCAGCTAACACAACACGCTAGCCGAGCATGCAGATTGATCGTCCCGCTCCGTCGCCGCACTCCTCTTTATTATCGAATCGCGGGCTCGCCTCAGAGGAAAAACCTGTAGAGCTCAATCTTTCCTCTTCATCTCCTTCACCCTCTCGCTTTCACTCCGTCTCTGTCTTTCGTTCTCCATTCACCGCTTCCTCCCTCTCTTTCCCTTTTTGCCCGCTTACTTGTTTCTCCGTCTCTGTATTTCCATCTCTCCGGCTGTGTTCTGCCTCCAAGCTGACTTACTAGATTGATGGATGTTGGGGATGAAGAGACAGACGCGGGGCAGGTAGTAGGCGCGGAGTGGAAAACACACTCGGCTTGAATATCAATCAGGAAACATCCTCGCACATTACGCTACAGAAACGTCTGTGTGTCAGTCAGTCAGTGGAGACAGATGTCATTCACAGCTCTTCACGCAGACGGCTGCTAATTCAGTCGGTACGTTTGTCACAACTCAAGGTCACGTTTGATTCTTTTACATCTCGCCAGATGTTTTATGTAATTATCTTTGCAGACAGATCAGGCTTGATGCATTGCACATCTGGAGTTGGCTCAAAGTTCTTTGATACAGATGTGAACGTTTAACAGTCAAGGCGGCAGAACACAGAGAGAGAGTGGAGGCTGTTGGCGAGCTTTAAATCACGGCCGTGTTTACTCCTCAGCAGCGGTCAGTGACTCTCTGCTATCTCTCCGGCTGCACTAGCTGGCTTTAACACACGCCTTATCGAGCAGCAACATGAGTTATAGCGCCAAACGGCCTTAAATCCACCACCGCCACCCCTGTGTTGTCATAAAAATGGTCTCTCCCAGCACCCTCAGCAGTCACCAGGGCCATTTACAGGCACACGCAGCCTTTCGCTAGCGAGCAGTGTCAATCAAACGGCTGATTGGTGACAATTATCACAGCGAGGGATGCAGAGGAGGCTATTGGCTTCGCTGTCGCCACGAGGCGAAGTTAAATGAGAGGAACTGCCACACTGGTCGATACTCATCTTTAGATTAGAGCACAGGCTTTGAGTCGGGCTGACTCTGCGTTAGTTGGTAGTTAGGTGGCAGGATTTATTTGATCTGTGGTTATCAGCTGTGGAGAGGGTGGAGAGAGCGATGTGAAAAGAGGCCGGGGATGGGACTCGAGGGAGAAGAGAGAGGGGCCTCGGTGCACAGAGTGAACAGCTTCAGTCTTCATCCAAACGCTGTAAGCCCGGCTGAGCATTTCCTCTCGTGGCTTCGAGAGATAAGAGCGACTAAAACAGCGTGTCAGTTCAGAAACAGAACAACAAAATCCAGTTTATGTCGATGAAAACTGGACGGCTTAAGTCAGCTTAACCAGGGAAAAAGAGTTTCAAGAGGTTGAACAATTTCCTTGGCACATGAACATGAATTAAAAACGGCAGCTGCTAAGCTTTATTTATTAAACCTAATAAAGTTTGATGAAAAAACTAAAGTGAGCAGCTGTCGAATCGTTTGCGCAGCTGCCACATGCAGAGATCTTTTAGCTGTTTGACACGCTGGACAAACACTCTCTCTGAAATCAATCTCGGATAACATACGATGAAATTAATCATAGAGCGTGATAAAACAATCAGACACACCGTGTAACGTGATATGCTAATATGCTATAATTAATGCACCGCACATGCGATGCAAATTATAGTTTGACTGACAGAGAAAATGGACTTTGCAGCCAAAATCTTATTTAATTTTGCTTATTTAAAGGTCCAGTGTGTGTAGAATGTAGTGGCATCTTAGTGGGAGAAGAGTCAGATTGCAACCGACTGAACACCCCTCACCTCAAGCGTGAAAGACAAGCTACAGCAGCTGTGCAAAGTCAGTAAACACATTTTTCAGGCGTATTTTTTAAAACCTGTTTACAGCCGAAAGGCCTGTGTTTAAAGATCAATACTCACTAAATTTTGTTTTTTGGAGATCGAGTGTAGAATAATTGGAAAAGCATCCATCAGGTGAATTATTCATCAGTGAGTGCTCAGACGGTCCACAAAGCCTGTTGCTTTCGAGGTCGCTTTCATCTGGATGAACCGAGACGTTCTCTTTTCTGGATTTTTATGGCAGCTGGACAGCAAGAGGACGCCGGTGAGACGGACTCCAGAGAGTAAATTAGACTTGAGACTGTAAAAAGTGTGCCTGGGTACCAAAAATAGGATTTTTCATCCTCCTTCCTTCCTTCTGTCCCCGTTGGAAGCGACACCTTCCGTGACATTTCGTCCTTGCGATCGCAACAGTTGTTTCACAGGAGTTTGAGCTCGCACTACCCGGCAGTAACTCCCCATCTGTCTGCTGAGATCTGTCATTTTCACATCCTGCATGCCCTTTTTTTTATATATATATATATGTGTATATGTATGTATATATATATATATGTATGTGTATATATATATATATATATATATATATATATATATATATATATATATATATATATATATATATATATATATATATATGTATGTATATATATGTATGTATATATGTATATATATATGTATGTATATATGTATATATATATATGTATGTATATATGTATATATATATATGTATGTATATATGTATATATATATATATATATATATATATCACACTGCTGCTTCCAATTATCCATAAGTTTCACAGCTTCTTGTGTGCTCAAATTTTCACTGTTTCCTGTTCTTAAATATTTTTTTGCTTGATTACTTTTGGTTTCTTGTGTCCCACCTCCATCCTCTAGAACGCCGAGCCCCAGATGCAAAGCCCCAGAGATTTGGTAAGACTCCACCCCAAACACTAGCCTTGCAATTAAAACCCACAAATCCTCCTCCTCCTCCTCCTCCTGCTCCTTTATTTAACCCGAACTCCCCCTTAACATGTTATCACCTAGTTGGCATGGAAACAATAGCTGATGCATTCAGTGTCCACTTGTAAACTAGCTGGTTAATCAAAGCGCAAGTCACTAGTCATGCGTGTAAATATTAGTCAGTAACATTAGTTCTAATCTCCATCCTGAGTTGCTCTAACGAATCACAATTTCATGGTTCGTCAGCGTTGGCCCGTCGGGGCTGTGCTGCAGAATGATTCGCTCCATCACTCCCCTCAGAGCTGTATTTGTCAGCCAAGGTGAGAAACACATGGGAGTTTGCTTTATTTGTCGGCGTGTGGATAAGGTTGTCAGTCTGGCCTTAGAGGAGCAGACCTGCTCCGATATGCGAGGCGAATAACAAACAGCCCGTTTAGTTTGTGTTTCACACGAAGGCGACTGCGGCGGAAAGTTTGACAACTTTGGATGGCGTCTGTAACGGAGGCGCTCGATGTATATCGCCTAATATACCACATCTATAAATACGCAGGCGCTGAATGCAAATAAACATTCCTAATGTTCGGTTCAGCAGGGACCGTCCTGTGTCTCCAAATGTTACGACGCAGTCCCGACAGCCTCCGACGTCACACGTGCCCCCGGGGGCAAAAAAAAAAAGGTTCCCCACCGCAGCAGCTGTTAAAAGCTCATCTTCCTTTACAGCTGAAATTAAAAGACCATTCACATTTCCATAACTCTGCCGAGCTCCAGTTGTAATTTACCAGCCGCAGACTTCACGTCTTCACATCTGGCTTTTTTTTTTTCTCTCCCTTCAGGTTGCATCTGGCCTAAGTGTGTGCGGCGCGTGAGCGGTCGCGTTTTTCGCTTGGCACATTAGAAGTCTAATTGGCCAGTTAATTTGATTGGCGGTCGTACCTGCCAGCTGTGTGGACGATCCCGATCATCATGGGAACATTATGGCGGGACGTCGGCGATTATTGCGACTGCAGCTGGCACATCTTACGAGTTTAGACGTGTGGGTCTTGCTTGTCAATGGTACTTTGGCATCGTAGCGAGTATAACTTGGATTCTGAAGGACTTTATTACCCAGAAGTCATAGTTTTATCTTTTATTTTGCCTGTAATGGGATGGATCGTCTGCTAACTGCACATTTGAGCTCGGCGATGGCTCTTTCCGACCATCAGTGCAAATCTTCTGTATCAATTAAACCTAGACTAAACAAAAATTGTAAACCCATACTGGCATGGTACCTTTTAGGGATTCGGGGAAGTAAAAGAAATTGGTTCATTTGCTCATTTTTGGATGTTTACCTCCCTAAAAATCGATGCAAACCACCGGGACGACGGCCAGATAGAGCGAGGAAATGCACCACGGCCATACTGTCTCCTCTCTCTCTTCATTTTGTCTCTTCTCACCTCGCCCTCCTTTCCTCAGTTCCCAACCACCAGACCCCTCCGGATGAGTCTCTCCTTCCCGGAACATCAGCCGGCATAATGGATTCAGTGCCTTTCAGATGTTATCTCGTTTGTCAGACGCCTCGTTTTAAACATCTCGCCTCCAAACAACAACAACAACAACAAGCGGAGGCGTGATGGTGTTGGGCTTTAGATGCAGGGTGTGCAGCTTTTAATGGACGAGGATCCGTTTTCAAGTAATAGATTCTTTTCCAGTAGATGACGAGTTGCTAGGGCGGCGACTAATGATTCATGATTTCATCGTTAGAATAAAAACCTCGATTTTAGAGCTACAGGTCAACATTGTGTTCAAACTTTGTGATTTCAGCTTCTCAGAAGTAAATATCATCAGTTTTTTTGTCCTCTATGATGGTAAACTGAATGTCTTTAGGTTGTGGACAGAACATGACTTTTTTTAGGACGTCTTGCTGGACATTCATCAACATTTTTCACCATTTTCTGATGTTTTATGGACCAAAAAAACTAATCACAACTAATCGACTAATTAATCAATGATGAAAATAGTTTTGAATTGCAGCCCCAATCGATTAGTCTAAGGATTTTGGAACATAGAGGTTCCCAGACCGTGAGGGGATCGAATTTAAATCAAGTTCAAACTGTTTGTTTTGTATTAACTCGTTAACGCATCTTATAACGATAACAGAAAGAAGCAACATTCTTCAAATTTGAGAAGCTGGAACCAGCAAAACTTATTTAATTAATTTAAATGATTATTTAAATAGTTCCATCACTGATAAAGGTGCCGTGTGTAAGGTAGACATGGAGAATAATATTCATAACTGTGTTTTCATGCTCGTATAATCACCTCAAAGTAAAAAATAGAAAAGTAAATGCTGACTCTAGACAGAGTCCTTGAAGTGTTTGTTTCTCCTTTACGCGGGTGATGTGAGGAGATTGCAATGCAGCTGGATGCAACAACATTCTACACACTGGACCCTTTTAACAGGGATAAAAAGTTAGAAGAGCGAGTTAGAAACATTTAAGTTCATTGAACCAGAATTGCACTGAGCAGCGTTTTTGCAGCATTGAGACAAACGTGCACGGTAACAGTGTTTAAAGATAAGACAGACTGTGTTATCTGTGTGTTCAGAGTATGAGATGCAATTAACAGCATGTAGTAAAAAAACAGACTGGTTCTAATATTTGGACAGCTCGTGGACCTTCAGGTTTGCCGGCACTCCAGTTTGGGGTTTTTGAGGTTGGCGCTGTATACTGAGAGAGAGAGAGAAAAAAGAGAGAGCGCTCTGTCGACAGAATGCAACAACTGAAGTGGAAAAAGCACTCACTTCTTGAAATCGGTCCAATGACCCAAAAATCATCCACTTTTTATAATTTATTTATTTATTTTTTTATAAGTCCACTAGAGGCTCTCTGGTTTTCGTGGGCGGCAAAAGCGTCCACTCATTCCGTGTTCTCGTATTCGTGAATCTCCGCTGGGTTTAGATCCGGCATCCGTTTGTGTTTTCCTCTAAAGCCTTCAGCCATCACATCACATCACATCACATCACATCACATCACGTCCTCCATGCAGTATATATTTGGCCATTTCTTCTTCTGGCTCATCACATTCCTGTATTCACTCTGTTAAGTGGTCTCTGTCTAAGGGGGCCCTTGTGTCTAACCTGTTGACTCTGACTGCTCCCCCCTTCAGCATCCGAGGCAGCCCGCCACAGCCGGGAAACCCCATTGGCTGATTGAGGTAACTGCTGCATGACATCACCGCTTTGGTTTATTATGCTGCCGCGCAGGGAAAAGGCATCAGGAGCAAATGAGATAGTTTGGGTGGCTTCACAAATAGACTGGGAGTCATTTAAGCAATTCATTGGCTTCCCAGTGGTCCGGAGAAACAAAGCACTTTGTTGGCTTTTCTTTTTTTTCTCTCCTCCTTCAGCAGCTCTTTAATTTCCCATTGTATCTCTCTCTTGTTTCTTGTCTTTCATTTTCTTTCTCACTCCATTCTTCCTCACACACACTTAAAGACACACTTTAAAAAGACGCTTCCCTGCACCTGGCTCCTACAATAGAGTGCTGATCAAAGGCATCCTTCTTCACATGCCTGCCCTGATGGCTCCATAATGGGGGCCCATAAACGTGAACATTCGGCTCCATTGTTTACGCCATTAGTCACACGGGGGCTTATGGAAAATTACTGCGATGCTATATTGAAAAGCCATCAGCGGCGGCAGCCAAGATGCTATCTATCACACACACACACACACACACACGTGCACGAAGCTGTTATGAAACGACAATCTGTCGGCGTGTCGTGGTGTAATGGCATGAAGTAGCGTTCGGCGTGTGTCGGCTGATCATGACTCAGCGAATAGATGAAGATGTACAGTCATGATTCACAATATGTCTGTAGATGTGGTGACACTATGTAGGATGATCATTCATGCCGTGTTTAATTGAAACGATTATGCTAATTATTCCAGTCAGTGTCGTTCTTTTTTTTTTGGAATATTTCGAGTCCGCGGCCAGAAACTTTTAATCTGTGCACTTTTAATCACTTATTTCCATCGTTTGATACTAATGCGCTGCGTTTAACGTGGAAATGGACTCATGAATGTTTAAGTTCAAAACGTAATGATCGTAAAAAATCTAATACTTCACTTTTAAATTAAATAATCTAAAGTATATAAAGCAACTTGAACAGCTACAGCATTAAAAACCTGCATATCTGCTCGTGCACGGGCTTGTTGTGTAATATTCACAAGTGTTTGTTGCATAACGACGACTTTCGATGCGTGTTTACATAACGCACTTTCACATTGTTCTGCTGCTGCTTTCACAGAACTGAAAACCTCTTGGACCGCCGCTTTGAACGCTCGTTTTTTTAAGGTTACATAATTAGCACGATAGCATAGCCGCGGTGATGAATGGCTGCAGGTGTGTGTGTGTGTGTGTGTGTTTTTGTGGTGGCCTGTCGCTGACACGTACGAGTCAATCAGAGAGGGGGGCCGTCGTACCGCAGAACAGGCTCTCAGGCTTAATTAAAGTGATGTTTCAAGCTGCCACCTGGCCCACACACACACACACACACACACACACACACACACACACACACACACACACACACACACACACACACACACACATACACTCTCTCAGAGTATACAGTTACATGGACTATACTGAGCCCTTTGCACTTGACAAACTCAAAAACACACGAGCCATATGGCACACTTAACACACACACATTCACACTTAAGTATGTATACACACACACACACACACACATACACACACGTGTGTGTGGAGTGACACGGAGCAGCTGCTGGTGTAATTGCTCAGGTTTGGATGAGGTTATAAACGGTTTGTAGTGGAGCTGCAAAGTGTCTGACTGTCCAGAGAGGAGAGAGAGAAGGAGCTGATTAGCTTTGGTGTGTGTGTGTGTGTGTGTGTGTGTGTGTGTGTGTGTGTGTGTGTGTGTGTGTGTGTGTGTGTGTGTGTGTGTGTGTGTGTGTGTGTCTGGGTGTGTGTGTGTGTGTGTGTCTGGGTGTACGCGTGCACAGACACGGTATATAAGCATGACATTTGTGCTGGTTTGTGTGTTTGTATCCACCTAGACACACACACACACACAGATCTGCCCTCTTTCTTTCTGTCACACACTCTTTCTTTCACACTCTCTCTCCTTCCATGCTGTGCCAGTCTCGGCTCTGACGATGGCGCAGGTATTTGATATTCATGGTCTATCAGCGTGGAGCTACAGAGAGATGGATGCATCAGAGAGAGAGAGAGAGAGAGAGAGAGAGAGAGAGAGAGAGAGAGAGAGAGAGAGAGAGGAGAGAGAAGAGAGAGGAGAAGAGAGAGAGAGAGAGAGATAGAGAGAGAGAGAGAGAGAGAGAGAGAGAGAGAGAGAGAGAGAGAGAGAGCTGAAGACATGCACAGAACCAAAGAACGAGGGCAGGTGTGTGAGAGAGAGAGAGAGAGAGAGAGAGCTGAAGACATGCACAGAACCAAAGAACGAGGGCAGGTGTGTGTGTTCACGTACTTCTGGTCATATTGTGTAGATGACAAGGGGGGAGAGAGAGGGGGATGAGGAGAGAGATATAAGGGGAGAGGGGGTATATATGTGTATATATATATATATAGACAGAGGGAGAGAGAGTCAGAGTATGAATAAAATAGATTGTGCTACAGTAGGCAGCCAACAATGCTCTCCACGCCCGACTTCCCTCGACCAATTACACCCTTCACTGCCTCCTTCTCACTTCCCTCCCTCTCTCTCTCTCTCACACACACACACACACACACACACCCAATTCCCCGTCAAGCGACTTTTCCAGATGCCGTCATATCGACAGGTCTGCTCGGCCAAAGTTGAGGTGAAGAGAAGTGTGTGTGTGTGAGTAGAAGGAGGAA
Source organism: Collichthys lucidus (assembly GCA_004119915.2). Taxonomy (NCBI): domain Eukaryota; kingdom Metazoa; phylum Chordata; class Actinopteri; family Sciaenidae; genus Collichthys; species Collichthys lucidus. The sequence continues at coordinate 5,035,619 of CM014089.1, forward strand.
GGACGACTGTGAATGTTCCCTAATGCTGAAAGATTGACTCACTCCGGAGAACACAAAGAAGAGTGGAGGCAGAGAAAGAGAGAGAGAGAGAGAGAGAGAGAGAGAGGTGCATTAGAAGTGTGGAGAGGTTCGAGAATAGACGAGAGAATAGTGGGAGAAAGCAGCGGGTGGGAGGTGAAAGAACAAAAGGAGGAAGATAGTCGAGAGTTACGGGGAAGAGTCTGCAGCAGCAGAAACTTCTTTCAATCATTTTTATTTTTACGCTCTTTGTCGTCCGACACGTGAACGAACAGACAATAACTTGACCTTTGCTCCAAGTTTACACCAAGTTAACAGATACTGGATTTTTGTGACCAGTACCAATATTAGGTAGTGCATATATCGATATATATATCAGCTAATACTCGTGCATAAATAAACAAACACCAAGCGTCTCTCTGCTTTATGTATACAACCTCTCCGTGCTCACGAAAGCTGTCGATGAGACGGCAATCTGCTCACGCGTCGTGGTGTGGTGACGGAACATGTGTTGGCTGACGGTGACGCGGCAAATTTATGGAGATTTACCGTGTTTTCAGTCATGATGCACAATATGTGTGTTGACGCGGCGACATAATGTCGGATGAGTGAGTCAACGCAGACACATCGAAGTCATTAACACAGCCTCGTTTGCAGTGTGAGTGTATGGCGATATATGGGAGGACGTATTGATTCGTGATAGGCCGATGTTGTCCAATTAAAATGGGCCTACAGATATATTAGTCAATGTTGCAGAGATGTTTACTTTGTCCACACGAGACGACATTTATCTTTTTTCGTGGACGCCATTCTGACCAAATTTTCCAAGTTTCTTCCCAGGGTCTTATTTCTCCTGATTTCTGGCAATTTTTTCTTTGCAACTTGTCCCCTCTTATTTTGTTACCACAACCTGTTTCTGCCACTGTAAGCTACAGCGTCCGTAAAGGCCGACTCACACCGGATGCAGAACGGTACCGCCGCGGTCACCGTAGCAAATAGAAGCCAGTCTAGTCAATGAGAGCACTCACACCGGGCGCGGCTCAGAAGCGGCTCTCCGCGCCACGGCGCGAGCTTTCCGTTGCATTTCTATTTTTGCCGCGAGCCGCGGCTAAACCTCGTAAATTTCAACAGAGAGACACAGAATCAACATAATAAACTTCCGCCCCCTTTCAAAATAAAACACAACACGCAGTTCATGTAGCTTTTCACAACTTCACATCAACGTTACGTCATGACCGGTGGCACCAGGTGATCAAAGATCGATCAAACTGATTGTTGAAGTGGAACAACACACAATCATTTATGACACAACAGATGCTTTTTATAATCTCCTCCACGTCGGAGAAGCAAAGTCAGCTGTTTGTTGTTGTTGTTTTCTTTATACACTGTTTGTCGCGGGGTCTCGGTTACGTCCAGGATTCTCGCGTGATCTCGCGTAAGAAACGGCCGACTCGCTCCGCTGCCGTTCCGCGGCTGACACGCGTCCGGTGTGAGCTGACGCCGGGCAAAGGACCGCGGCCGTTCCGCCTCCTGTGTGAGTCCTGTGTAACTGTGGAAATGCACATCCAAATCACGCCCTATCACATAGGCGTGGAAGAGCAGGGCTCCATGTTTGCAGCTTCGATTGATTATAAATGAAGCATGCACGGTAAAACTTAATGAATATGATTGAATTGAATTGAAATTATACGTATTTAAAATGATTACATTTTGTTATTTTCATTCTTTTTGAAACTTTATTTTTTATGGTGGAGGTTTCAGAGTCCTCCCTGTTTTCGTTGGCGAGTACGAACGCCACAAACTCCATAGTAGCGCCGAAACGATGGTGCCGATGGAGGAAATGGTGGAAGCTCTAGAAAGAAAATCAGGTTTTAGGAAGGGATGCAGTGCAAGAAAAAAATGGAAACAAGCAGCGTGAGAGAAAAAAGTAGAGAGCGGTGTTGGGAGACAGGTGAAAAAAGGTAGAGAGAGAGTGAGAGATCCAGGCGTACAGTGAGAGAGAGGTGGCGGTGTCTGTCTCCTTTATGTTCCACATGGATTCATCCCTTTTCTGTCGGCCTTTCATTCACACTCCCTCGCTCGCTCACTCTGTCATTGTCATGCTCGCACTCTCTCATTCTTTTCACCCTTTTCTATTCGGCTCCTCGGCTTTTCACCCTCGCTCTGTTTGTCTCGGTCCTTCCTCTCGCTCTCTCGAGCCCGTCGCTCCTCTCCTCTCCTTCACCTTCGTTCAACTCCTTTTTTTCCTCCCTCTGAATAATTTATTTATTTTTTACTCACTCTTTTACTCGTGCTTCCTCTTTCCTGTCTTCATTATCATCGGGTCGGCTATTTTAAAGCTGAGGGGACTAAGACATTTGGATTAATCTGACCAGTATCGCGATTATTCTCTTTAAATTAGTCCCCTGGTTGCTGTGGTTGTCTGCGTGGTATTAAACAAAGTGCCACACATTCATTTATATTGGGGAAAAAAAATCTAATTTTAGTTGCAGTTCTCCTGAATTCATCGTTTTAATTTATTAAACCTCCCAGATAAAGAAAAGCCAAAGTATAACTAAACTTTGTTTTCTATTGAAGAATTAACACATTTTGCTTATGTGTCACGTTAGCGATACATAACAACGTAACGCTAACATTTAGCTGCACTTTAGCTGCTTGAGCTAACGTTAAGTTCATGTCAGGAGAAGCTAGGCTAGTTATATATTATATATATTATATATTATAATGTGCGAAGGCGTTTAACTGCCGGATATTACGACTGTTCAATTTCCGTCAACCGTCTGTCCTGCTTGCAAACTACCAAGCTAACTGCTAACGTAACATAACAATCTAGACTCGCAACTCTGTTTGTCTTTGTAAAAAATCTGATATTAAAGTTAGATATTAAAGAGTTATTTCTTTATTGTATTGTTGTTCTTTGGCTAGTTTAAACTGTAGCTGCGACCTCTACAGATATCTACTTTTACAGCTTTTTAACTACTGCTCGGTTGTAACAAGCTAATCGCTAACGTGACGTGACAAGCTAGACTCGCCACTCTGTTTGTCTTTGTAAAAAGTCAGATATTAAAGTTAGATACTGAAGATATTTCAATATCTAACTTTATTGTGTTGTTGTTCTTTGGCTAGTTTAAACTGTAGCTGCGACCTCTACAGATATCAGCTTTTACAGCTTTTTAACTACTGCTTGGTTTCCGTTAACTGTTGTAACAAGCTAACCGCTAACGTAACGTGACAAGCTAGACTCGCAACTCTGTTTATCTTTGTAAAAAGTCAGATATTAAAGTTAAATATTAAAGAGTTGTTTCTTTATTGTATTGTTGTTCTTTGGCTAGTTTAAACTGTAGCTGCGACCTCTACAGATATCTACTTTTACAGCTTTTTAACTACTGCTCGGTTGTAACAAGCTAATCGCTAACGTGACGTGACAAGCTAGACTCGCCACTCTGTTTGTCTTTGTAAAGAGGCAGATATTAAAGTTAAATATTAAAGATATTAAAGAGTTGTTTCTTTATTGTATTGTTGTTCTTCGGCTAGTTTAAACTGTAGCAGTGACCTCTACAGATATCAGCTTTTACAGCTTTTTAATTACTGCTCAGTTTCCGTTAACTGTAACAAGCTAACCGCTAACGTAACGTGACAAGCTAGACTCGCAACTCTGTTTGTCTTTGTAAAAAGTCAGATACAAAAGTTGGATAATGAAGATATTTCAATATCTAACTTTATTGTTTTGTTGTTCTTTGGCTAGTTTAAACTGTAGCTGCGACCTCTACAGATATCAGCTTTTACAGCTTTTTAACTACTGCTCGGTTGTAACAAGCTAACCGCTAACGTGACGTGACAAGCTAGACTCGTCACTCTGTTTGTCTTTGTAAAAAGTCAGATATTAAAGTTAGATACTGAAGATATTTCAATATCTAACTTTATTGTGTTGTTGTTCTTAGGCTAGATTAAACTGTAGCTGCGACCTCTAGCTTTTTACAACTGCTCGCTAACTGTCTAACGAGGCTAACGAATCAGTCAGAAAACTCAGTAGATACTGTTTTTTTGTTACACTATTAAAGTGTTAATTATATTATAGTGTTAATGAGTCAATTGTGGCATATGGCATTTGAAAATTTGAAACTTTAAGCCCCATAAACCAGCATTATTAATCGTACAGGGCCGTGTATTAGTTGTTAGACATCTTAATGTTAACCTTGAGATGACTTTTTCGTCCGCTTCACTAAATTACTGTTATATTTTTGAGCTGTTATAATTAATTTCCTATTTTCTGTTTTTCTGACCGTTTGCCCTTTAAGAGGATTATGTTGTTGTTAGTCGTTGTTAATTAGCTCTAAAATTAAATTCCAGGCTGAATGAATTGGACTGAAGATTCCAAAATAATTAAATTCCTGCTTGTCTATTGTGTTTTTTTTTATTATTTTCTGTTTTGTTTTTAATTCTTATCTCAGAATTATTTCAGGTAGCTTTCTGAATCATGCTCCGTGCTCCTCGTGCTTGCTTTTCCTTTATCTTCCTTCCTTCCTGTCTTCCTGCCTGCTCCCTCCCTTTCCTCCTCACTCCATACATCCTCGTTTTTACCCTCCTCCTCCTCCTCTTCTGTCTCCTCACTCCCCACTTCGCCTCTCCGTTTCACCCAGAGCAATTCCATCTCTCTCCGCGCAAACAAAGGGAGCTAATGACATGCTGACACCGAGCCCGATGATTGAATTCATTAGGCGTGCACAATAATTGCCGGGCGTGAGCGTGCACGCAGCCATCTATTCAGAGGACAGCTGTCAAATAACAAGCAAGAGAGAATAGCTTTTTTATTGTTGAGCTGGAAGAGAGAGGGGAGAGAAATGAATATAGAGAAAGAGCGAGAGAGAAGCACCTGTTGTGGAGGGGAAGAGAGAGCGCACTCAGCATGTCAATTAGGCTGATGTGTTCATGCAGGGTTACCGGGAAGTTTACTGCCTGTTTGACGCACTTGGCATCACGATACAGGTGCATGCATGGGGTGTCAAATTGGTTCTTTAGGTAGTGAGCTGAAAAACAGAGTTTTAGTACGTTTTCTTTCTATTTTTTAGATAAAACTCAGACTTGAATTTACTTTGTTGAGGGCGGAAACAAGCTTTGGACTCTTAGGGCTAAAATTAACCACGATGTAGTCAGATATGTTTGTGTTGCTGTACAGTACTGCTCCAAATTTAGGCAGTATTTATTAATCCGTGAAGGCTTTTTGATTATTTTTATGGAATATGTTGTTTTCCAAGCTCTCCCGTACGAGTCTGTACTTAGTTACTTCAAATTAGTAGATTATAGTAGTGTTTTCCACAGTTTAAACACCAGATATGAGAAACTTCAATCACAGTATCACAGTAACAAACCAATAATGTCCTGACAGATGTACAAATATGGAATGACACCAGTTTATTTTTTTAATTTTGTTTTCTGGCCTCATTAAGCGTGGAATACAAACAGGATGTTACCTGCAGCTGTTTCACAGTAAAAGCTCTCCAAATATATTTGTTTTACCTCGTGCTTTGCTCTCTTCCCTGAGGCTTGAAAGTTTATGTCCTGTAAATTGTGGTTGGTGAAGCCGGGTACCATCTCGACTGGACTTGAAATGTTATATATAACAGTGTTAATCATCAACCTGCATCACTTGACTGATTGACCCGACTTTAATTCGAGGCTCATACTTTCCTCAAAGTTTTCAAAGAACCACCTTCGTGCTCTCTCGCTGATGAACCGCAGCATTGTGCCTTGATTAGAGGAGACAAGTCCCTGCCTGCTTTACACTAAGTACCTGATTTAACACTTAGGAGCGCTGCTCTGTTTAACGCTAATAAATCTGATGTAGTTAATGAGCATGCTCTCTGATTTACCTCCCTGCTATCTGTCCCAGCTGCAATTTATATGCAAGTACTTTTCATTAACCTCAAGTGGCTCAAATGAATGTCCTTTTAACTTTGGCCCTTCGGCTAACCCGCGGGAACATAATGAAAGCATGGCCAAGGCCGGAGGGACTGCTGTGTTATTGCTTCAGGCTGGATGTTTATGCTTTGTGTAATTAAATATGCATTATGGTATACGAGCTTTTAAATGTGAGCTGTGTAGATTGTGCCGCAGCTCATTGTGTATTAAATCATCTTTTTGGAAGAATCTAAATCGCGTCTCTTTCTTTTTTCATCCGTCTCACAGAAGACAGAAGAGGACGACTTGGTCCTGACTCCAGACGGGACCAGAGAGTTCCTGACCTTCGAGATCCCCCTCAGCGACTCGGGTTCAGCCGGGTTGGGCGTCAGCGTCAAAGGCAATCGCTCCAAGGAGAACCACGCCGACCTGGGCATCTTCGTCAAATCGATCATTAACGGAGGGGCGGCCTGCAAGGTACGACACCATCTGCTGTAATTAACAAGAGGTTTTTCTCTTAGCTAGACACTAATCTATGAATGCATGCATGAGGGCGTAGTTTCTATTTGTAGGTATCTTATGCCTACACATAGGCTGCTACACTGAGTTAGAAGTTTCGATTGAAGACCTGATGCATGTCTCTGTTTTAACCTGCAGAAGAGATTAAATATCTCCGCAATCAGTGAGAGAGTTAAGGAACAAAAAAGAGATCAGAAGAAGAGCAACAAACCCTGTTTTTGTCTTCATCTAGTTTAAATCCGAAGAAAACTTAATCTGTGATAAAAAGCTATTAACACAAAGTGGCGTTTTTTTTCTGTCGCGTGCGGCGCTGCAGTCAATTTCCAACAGCCTTTTCAACGTGATTGTTTTTCATACAAACAAGCTCGTCTCGACAGAACATAATAAGGCTCTTAAAAGCACGCTTCTCTTTTAGAAATTAGATCATGGCTGGAAACAGGATACACTCTGTGAGCGAGACCGTTAGTCTGATTAGATAACGGTTATTGTTAACGTTTTCATCTATCACGTCTCCGCCACCAGGACGGGCGACTCCGAGTGAACGACCAGTTGATCGCCGTCAACGGAGAGTCGCTGTTGGGCAAAACCAACCAGGACGCCATGGAGACGCTACGCAAATCCATGTCGACGGAGGGCAACAAACGCGGGATGATCCAGCTGATTGTGGCCAGGCGAGTGGCCAAAAGAAATGAGGTAAGGAAAAAGGTGAACTTTGGGCTTTTGGTGGATAAAACTGGTAATAAATATCTACACATGTACAATTTAATACTTAAAAACTGATTTTTTATCAATCATTAGAGCTTGCATGGTTGAAGAAGCCACTAGCTCTGCCTAAGACTGAAAAAGTAACACGTTCTGAAAATAAAACCCATGTTGAAATAAATTAAATAGCACTTTGTTTAAAGCACTTAATCAAAATGTGTTACTTTCACCGAGGTCGCGGTGTGGTAACATGATTCTTTTATTCGCCACGACTGAGCACATGTGACCTTTTTGCTGCAGCGGCGCTCGAGCTTCACGCGTTCACACCTCAGCGCTGCATGTTACAGCTGCAGCATTGTCGTGTTGACCCACAAGCAACTCCAGGAAAAAAAAGCTGTGAGCACTGGGGCCAAAACACCCGGCGCAAGGACATGTCATCGTTTGTTATGGAGTTAATGGGGCTCTCTTTCGTCCACACTTACTGTTCAGGTTTTTATCCACCAGTCGGCAAGGCTTGAGAAATGATTTCGAAGGTCTGTTTTCGTATCGACGGCGACAGCTGTGATGTATGATTTAATAACTTTGATGGAATTATCGACAGTCGGGCTCGTTGTTTTCCTATTTAAAGTTTGTGTAATGGTAATTTTGAGATTTCTCTCAAAACACATTAAGTATTTTGGACGATAGTTGCTGAAAACACGTGAAAAGACTTTGAAGTATATATCGCTGAAATGTGGAGTCAGAGGTTCAAACAGTTTCTCACCAGTTTTCAGTCTCAGGATTTTGTGGGCGGTCCTTAAAGGGTGGCTCGATGACACGCTGAGGCCACCCTGAGTCAAACAGACAGAGATGAATTCATCTCAGCTCAGAGTGTTAGTCAGTTAGTCATGTCAAATTTTCTGAACTCATCTGACACGTTTCAGTCGCTTCAGACTGTCCACTCGACTGCTCCCACGAGTGGGCGTGGCTTCAGCGCAGTCAGAGGACACGCCCCCACAGTCCTGGAGCTGAGAATTCGTTTTTACCTGATTTTGACACCTGATTTCATAAAGTTGTCGATATTTTTATTAATTTAATTTGGCTGGGTGGTTAATAACACTTTGTTCTTTGGTCTGACAAACTCACAACACAGATTTATTCAGACTTTACACGGACAAAGTGGTTGTAATTACAGTTTGTGTTTCCCCTGACGTTAAAAATAAAAAGATCTGACACCGCTGTCCTAAATAAAGACACTTGTGTGGACACGCACCACTTCAATAAGAGCCTTCCTGTGATGAATATAAAACACAAACCACTGGGAAATACCCTCATGAGCAGTGATGAATTGTCTCATGAAATAAAAGTGAATAGTCAGGTCATGGTAGTTCACCAGCCCCTCCCACGCGCGCGCTCTCCTCCCTCGAGGCAGCTGGAGAACATTTTTTCATATAAAAACACGGCTACGCGCCGAGCTACACAACTTTTTTTTTTCCCCCTCACCTCAATGTCATGTTTTTACATTCTCTGTACACCTTGGCCTGTCGCCTGCTGGAACGCCGAGGCTGAGCCTGTGTGCGCCACCGCACGCTGTGTGTGTGTGCGCACACGTGTCGGGCGTGCACGTATACGCCTCTGGCACTGCCTGGCTTTGCCTTGCTCTCCTTTTCCAACCCGGTGTGTCAAAGTTTTGATTTCCCCTCGGCCCGTCTGGTAATTGAAAGCAGAGGCTAAGCCTGGAGGTGTGTTTTGTGTTTGTGTGCGTCCCCGTGTGTGTGTGTGTGTGTGCACGTGTGTGTTCACGCGCACGCTTTTGTGTGTACGAGTGTGTAAGTTTGTGCTTTTGTAAATCCTGCTTATGCATGTATGCATGCATTCATTTTCAAGGATCTTTCTGTGTGTTCGTGTCGAAACAGATACACCCTGTGTGTGTGTGTGTCTGTGTGTGTGTGTGTGTCTGTGTGTGTGTTTGTGCGGCCGTGTCAAGGCAGCGAGACTTCACAGACAGCATGGAGGATGAATAAAATTCAAGCGCCGTGAGCCTCGTCAATCTCTGCTTCACATGCAGAGCCGGAGGCATGGCCTGAGGCCGTGCACGTGCCTGACTATTTATAAGAAATTGTGTCCAAGCCACTCAGAGAGAGGGAAAACAACAATTTATTGGTCGAAGAGAGCACGTAGAGCTGATTTAAAAGTCCCTATAGAGCCTCGATAGATTGTTAATACCTCATAACCAGCTGTCCTTCAAATCACAGCCATAATCTAATCATACCTAATTACTATAGCATGAAAAGCCGCGGCTCATTCTGACATATTGTCATGCACGCACTGACATATGGAATCAAATAATCCCGTATTTACTCTCTTCCCCGCGTTTCCATCCCCTGACAGCCAATCTCGAATCAATCTCGGATGTTTGCCGTTTGCATAAATCACAAGCCCAACTGCTCCCGCTCCTTCCTCCACCCACCCCTCATAGAAACACAGTGAAGCCAGAGCAGGCGGCCGACTTTCCTCACCCGCCGGGATCGAGACCTTCCCGGAGCTCGATTATGAGCCTGAATATGCGATGAGCTGCGGTGTGATTTGTTGGTAACGGCGGCGAATTCCCCCTCCGTCGGCTCAGGTGGGCGTTTCACCTCGGGGCCTCCTCGGCCCGGCCAATTCATTAATTATCTCATTTAAAGTCAAGAGCAGGCACATGCCAACAGTCGCAGCACCATATGGCGACCTTAGAGATTAGAGATGTTTCCATGGAAGATTTGTCGTGTCCGTGTGTGGCTTCGATTGGAGCCATTTGTCCAGCAATTAAGTGAAGATAAGGATTATTTTTCCCTGTAGTTGATGATGAAATCCTATGAAATATGTTTTTACTTCATGTATTATTGGATTTCTTTTAGACTTTTCAGTAACTAAATACATTTACTTCCATTTTACATCCTTTTATACTTGAACTCCAGCGTATTTTGGAAAATAAATTAAGTATTACACTTCTCAGCTACCGGAGGTGTGTCCTCAGTGGTAGCTATCGTTCATGATCTTCTAAATTCTATATATTATAGATGAACAGTACATGAAGTCGGCTCGGCGTTGGTTAAACCATCACTAGAGTACATTTTGCAGAAAAATCCTTGTGCTCTGAATATATTGTTGTATCGATACTTCCACCTAAATGATGGATCTTCCACCGCTGAGGAAAACTAATTTGCGGTGGTGTTGTTTCTCGTCTGAAGGTTGTTTTTTTAACGAGCGACCTTCGTGTCTGAAGTCCACTTCATTACACTTGACACTCTCTGCCGGGCTCCCACGCCTGCATCTCGACGTAAACTGGACTTGTTTGTTTACATCAGTATCTGCTCGGCGGCGTTTATTACAGCACCCCCGACCGTTTAGCGAGCTGAAGGGATCATTGGGCATGGACCTTCTGCCAAAAAATCGAATCCCAGCCTCGCTGGTTATAGTCATTGATTGGGGGTGATTCAGCTCCGGTATTAACTCGGGCGTGATGGCGTTATCGCTCGTTACGTTGATGCCATGGCGACGGTTTTCGCTGTGGGCGAGAGCTGTCATCACCTTCAGCAATAAATGCAGAAACTATAGCAAATCAATGCAGTCATCTATCTGATGGACAAACAATGAGGGTGAAGACACACACACACACACACACACACACATGCAACATGGAAAGGCCGTGGCTGTGTGTTTATGGGTGACAGGTCCAGCAAATGGTCTATTTGTCCTGCAAACAAGAGAGTGTCATCGCGGGTCCCCGAGGGAAATGTCAAGATGCCGGCGAGCTAACCATTCCCCACGGGGGGGAAACACTAGCCCGCTAACTGCCTGTGGCTCAACAGCCGATTGGAAATCCATGCTCATTTATCCTGGTTATCACTGCTAGCATTAGCACGGATAGCTAGCCCCTATGTCCATTTATTTCTGTTTAGCGTGGCAGGTTGTTGGGTTGTGGCTCTTTCTGCATCACGTGTGTTGATGTTGTTCCAGTTTCCGGCTGTAACTGTGGCAGGAACGTGAATTAAAGGATGATTTATTCCTTATTAACCCAAAGGCTGTGTGTGGTTCAAGGGTCAAAACTGATATTATAAAAGTTCACAAGACTCTACACCCGGGGTGTCAAACTTAGGGTCTGTGGGCCAAAACTGGCCCGCCAGTGGGTTCAATCCGGCCCACGAGATGATTTTGCAAAGTGTAAAAATGAAAATCTAGTCTGGGGATAGAAATTAGAGCCACGTCACACTGAACCAAACACATGAGACGTTGATTTGCTTGCATTTGTACCTTTTGTGTTCTGGTTCAACAGTTTTCTTGATAAGAAACTAGAAAAAATTCATCAAACATGATGATTTATTTATTTATTTGTACGTTTTCACTTTACCGGTCTGGCTCACTTGAGATCAAGTTGAGCTCCACACACACAAAGCCTTCAGGGTCATGATCATAGTCAGAGAGAATAAACCGTACAGTTCAGTAATATCGCTTTTCTCCTCGTTCAGGAGGCGCCAGGGAGCCCGCTGGGACCTCAGACCATGAACACGTCCCTGGACGACCACGAGCGCCGGATCTCCCACTCCTTGTACGGCGGCCTGGAGGGCCTCGATGACAACTTGATGCCACGACAAGGCATGATGCCACGTACGATAGGTAAGACCGACACATCCTCTAAGTTGCTACTGATTGATGCGATGGATTCTCAGGTGGACGTCAGGGCGATGGCACGCTCTGTTCTGACCTACAATGTAATTATCAGCAAGGATTCATTCAGTCGGTGTGTGTTTTCCTCATAGGGGAAAGGTTCTAGGTTCTAACCTGCAAGTTTTCTTCTGTCAGCATGAATATGGGCTAATTGTGTCATCTGCTCTCAGTTCCTGTCAAGACTCAGAGGCTTTTAATGTCTTGGCAAATGTCAGAGAGGGAGAGAGAGAGACAGAGATGGAAAAATGGCCCCTAGGCAATTTATTGCTGCAGACGCCTGCCAGTGATTGATTTTTAAAATTTTATTTTTGGCTTGTTGTGTTTCTTTGGAAGTCTGTATATCTGTGGATGCCATTGCTCAAACCAGGTCTGAGAGCGAGTGTGTGTGTGTTTTGGATTATTTGAAATACATTAGCAAGCAGATTTGTATCTCAGAGAGTTCTGCAGTGATTGATGGACGAGCTGCCGCGTGTCAAAGAAAGGCTTCTGTACACCAGATGGTGGTGATGACTGCTCGGCTCGCCTCTGTTAAAGTCGAGGAAAAGTATGAAATGACCAAACTGTGTCTGCATCTTTTCGTTATTTCTGAAACCAAAAGAATCCGTGGAGAGTTCAGAGCAGAAGCAGAGCAGAGAGTCGGATGAGTTGGTACACAAACTTTTAATCTGTTGCGAGCTCCTGTACTAACTTTACCTCGTTAATCAATGAATCATGAAGCGGAAAGTGTGAACTCCACTTGCCTCTCCTTTGCAAATCGGTCGACATTGACACTGTTGTTAGTGTAAACGAGAACGAGCTCCGACTGACTAAAAGAAGTGTTAATAGGTGACGTTCCTGCAGCGGCTGCATTCATCCGTGCCTAACAAAACAGCGCAGGTTTATAATGAGCGTACGGGGTCGGGAGTGAAAGCACGAGGCGGATACGGAGGAGATGCAGCGAAAACACGATCGTCGTCACTAAGGCGACCAGACGAGCTGATGTCTGCATCTGCGGGTGCTTATAGAAGACGATGAAAGCGCAGCGTAAAGAGGAAGATGCTCATTTGATAGAAAGAAGAATGGCGAGTCGATAGATGTCAATGAAGGGGCAGCTAATTCAAGACTCTGCTACCAAATGAGGGCAGCTTTAAATCAATCTGAGCTAGAGATGTCGTGAGCTTTCAGATTCATTCCACACGCTGCTTTGTGTCCACCTCCGCCTGCTGGTGCTGCAGCGCTCAGTGTGAGCTTCACTTTTATTTCTCAAGCCGACTGTAACGAGCAAACAGCATTGTGCAAAGCATTCAGCCAGCGGCTTCTCCTTTTGATCAGTGTTGCAGCAGCAGGTCGTCATCAGCTATCAGCTAATTATTGCTAATAAAGGAAGTAACTTAATTAAACCAAATGAAACACAAGTCCAAGCCAAAAACTCTCGATCAGGACAAACTGTTCCAGACAGTACTGCTTGGTTCGTGCAGGAAAATAAGAATTTAAAGATAAACTAGCAGCAGGTTCGTGTGCGAAGAAGAAAAAACGACTCCAACGCGATCCGTGCTTCAGCATTCTGGAATATTTCAATGTTTGCAGTCGTCATACGAATGGCTGGTCAATAAACAAGATGATCAATCGAAAGAAAAGACTGGACGATACAGTAGAAGAATGACAAAGGGTTCCAAAATTCCAGAAAGTTGGAAACATTCCATAGGAATTAACAGGAATTTATGGGAATAAACCAGGCAAGTACACTTGTGTTTCCAATTTGGAATTTTTCCACAGCTTAAATTCTAATGGAAATTTACCAGAAAGTTTCCCCCTCCTTTTGCAACCCTAGTGAAGAAACAGTTTCTATGTCAGGACAGGAAGGGATCATAGATGAAATGGAAAGTTAAATAAAAATTAAACGTCATCACGTTCGTCGTCCGTGCTCCCCGTGAATAAACTTGAACTGTTCTATTGTTTCACGACATCGAACCTTCGTCCTCTGAGGATTCATAAAAAACACATTGTGTCTCCTGACTCGTCAGACACCTGCTGCTTTGTTGATCTTCTGTTTAGTTGGCACAGCTGAGCAGGAAAACGAAGACGTCAGGTTGGCTGGAGTGTCCCGTCCCTTCTAATATTTCACCTAACCTCAACAAGACGACGGGACACCAGATGCAAGAAACCTCAGAGGTTGGCCCAGTGGCGGGATGTGCACTATATAATTACAAACAGACACATGAGACGTTTCCCTGCTTATTAAACACTTCATCAGCCCGGTGCAGTGTTATTTTTCCTGACCACTTAGGGGAAAATTTCAACCTCGATTTGTCTTGTAAAATATTTTGGATCTTCTTCCTCCATGTGGTTTCTGAATCAGTTCAAATCAAGCCGGTAATAAAAAAAACTCAAGAATGTCGCTCCGTCTTTTTCCGTGAGCTCTGCTTGACCTCGAGACATCAAAGAAACTTTTTTTTTTTTTTTTTGAGAACATCGCTCTGCCTTTTTTTTGCGTCAAAGTGAGTTCGGAGAGGAAAAGGGAAGATTAAAGCATTTGCCACCGTGGCTGAGCACAAAGGATGGAAGCCAGCGGGCTCTGGATTAAAGCCGGATGACTCTGCTTGGTGCCGTTCTCACATCTCCCTCGAGTCAACTTTGTAGGTGTTCTTATATTAATAATACAAGATTCGGTCTAAAACGACTTCTGAGGATTGAGACGTGTCGACACATTACAAGATATTTGCTCATGTGAAGGCAGAACTCTCCCATGGATTAATAAAGTGAATTACTGTTTGCCAGATCTTCATTTAAAGCGGAACCAAATGTAATTTAGAGAGTATAATAAAGTTAACCGCTCCATCCCTGCGTGTCCTCAAAGTAACTTCAGATTTGAAAAACACTTTTTCCAATCTGCGTGCTACTGTAAATAAATTTTAACAATTTTATTTTCTTTGTATTTTCTTCATAATTGTTGCATCTTTTAATTTATTTAGCCTTTAAAGATCTATTGTGTCAGATTTATGAGGCTGTATTTACAGAATCTGGAATATAGATATGTTTGAAAGGGGAGGTTGAGGTGAGGGGTATTTGGTTGGTTGTAATCTGCAGCCTGACGACTGTACTTTAAAATGAGTCCACCATGTTGAACCACCATGTTTTCTACAGCCACGATTCTCAAACTGCGGTCCATGGACCCCCAGGGGTCCGTGAGCCATAGGTTGGGGGTCAGTGAGCCATAGGTTTAGGGTCCGTGAGCCATAGGTTGGGGTTCCGTGAGCCATAGGTTGGGGTTCGTGAGCCATAGGTTGGGGGTCCGTGAGCCATAGGTTGGGGGTCCGTGAGCCCGTGAGCCATAGGTTGGGGGTCCGTGAGCCATAGGTTGGGGGTCAATGAGCCATAGGTTGGGGGTCCGTGAGCCATAGGTTAGGGGTCAGTGAGCCATAGGTTGGGGATCTGTGAGCCATAGGTTGGAGGTCTGTGAGCCATAGGTTGGGGGTCAATGAGCCATAGGTTGGGGGTTCATGAGCCATAGGTTGGGGGTCCGTGAGCCATAGGTTGGGGGTCCGCGAAAAACAAAACAAAACCATTCTTAGCCAATAACGCTCACTTACATTAGGTTTAAAAACTCAAGAAATGATCGGCTAGTGGGTGACTCAGCCCTTTTTTTTTTTTTACAGTTTGGAAAGTTTGACCGATGCGCTCGTGTTTCAAGTTATTGTCAAGTCATATTCATACAGCCCGATATCACAAATTAAGTCCTAACAGCTCATGACAACCTATCGTTAGAGCCTCGTTTCACATTAGGAAAGACTAAACTCCAACAGAGGAAAAACTGAGGAGTAACAGGGCAGAGATCTTTCATCCAGGACGGACAGACCAACGTGAAATTACAGCAAAATACAAAATTACAGATATAGTTCATAATGACAGACCAGCTGAACGCTCTGTAACTTCTAACTTGTGTGGTCTAATTCATCACGGCCACATGTTGTTGGTGCTTTCCTCTGCATTAACTCAGCGACTCGCAAACAAGAAACAGTTTGTGTCACGACTGGTTTGAAGAACTGTGCAGCGGTCTGGAGAAGGCAGACGCCTCGACGCTCGGCTCAGCTGCTGCTGTTCAGGTGCCAGCAGTAAGAAGACTGTAGATGCCGCCTGGCAGCTCCCAGATGTGAACGTGTGTGAATGCAGGAGCAGAACTCTGCATGCTCAGCAAACCTCCCTTGAATAAATAAAACTGTGTGTGTGTGTTGGGGGGTCTTTCACAGTCAAAATAATTCTGTTCTCTCTCCGTTAGGATGCCACAAAGCATAAATCATGCATCAGGCTTTCTTAGAAGACGACATCATTCCCATTCAGGGCGATATCAGCTTCCTTTTTTTTTTTTTTGGCCCGTGCACACTCTTAGATCACTCGCTGGCTTTCTGCACTCTGAAGATGCCAGGGATAAGAGAGAGACTTAATTATTCCTTCAGGCCAATAGCTTTCAAGGCCCAGCACCCCCTGGCAATAACCTCCTTACTAATTATGCAAATAGGCCGAGACAAGACAAAATGAAAAGAGGAGAGAAAAAACTCCCCCCCGTGTTATTCTCACCTCTCGCTGTCTCCATTTTCATCAAGGAAGTCTTTTCAGCCTCTGTTTCTCCTCCAGGCCGCCGCGAGTCTCCGCCTCCGCCTCCTTCGCCTCTGAAGTATTCAGCAGTTTTTTTTATTTTTTTGCACAAAAAGCATCTAATAGCAATAATGTCCTCACCCGGAGAATCTCGAATGAAATGCCACCTATTGTTCCGCCGCGGCTCAGTCAAATTATTACAGCCACTGGGAAAGATAATGTGTGTTTATTGGTTTGATGCTCAGGTGACTGTGTGTGTGTGTGTGTGTGTGTGTGTGTGTGTGTGTGTGTGTGTGTGTGTGTGTGTGTGTCCACATGGCAGTGCTATTGTCGCCGGCGGATGGCTGCCCTCGGGTGCTGGCACTAAAACAAAGAGGCTTTTTTTTTTTCACCTCCCTCCTTTCACCAGGCTAGTGAGTTGACAGATTCATTGGTTTTCGACTCAGTAGCTGCCAGTTGATTGTGCTGCAGTGATTCAAACTGTGACATTGATGGGATTCTCAGTGTCGCGCATTGGACTGCTTAGGGAAATGGGATTAAGTGGTTCTGTGAGTGCACGTGTGTGTATTTTTTTTGTGTATAAAATGTGTTTGTGTGTGTGTGTGGTCTAAGTTGTGTTAGAGGACTCACCCGGACTCCCGGATTCACAGAGAATAACAAACACACACAGCAGGAGGGGGGCACACAAACACACACTGAAACCACTGTAACACTTCGACTCTGACTGCGTGAGCGGCATGCACACACACACGTTTACAGATGCGATCCAACACACTTAAAGTGTGTGTAGACTGCTCTTAGATCTATTATAAGCACAGCTAACAGTGGAAGACCTCGTCCTTTCACAGCATGTCGAACTTTGACTCTCTGAAGATCCTTTAATATAAACGTGTGTTTTCAGCTTTTGTGTGCTTACTCCATGCCGACCAGCTACAGCAGCCTCAAAGGGTCAAAACTTAAAGTTATTCAGCCCTAAAGGGAGACATTGCATGACAGAAGAGGGCAGTACATACGCTGTAAATATGTATTTCTAATTTTTTATTTTATTTTCAGAGAATTGTTTTGACGGACAGGAACAGATAAATGTAGCAAAAAGTTTGTTTGGCACTTTTATGGGCAGATATTTAGTCATTAGAAGTGTTCGATTCAACTTTTTCCCATGGGCTAATATCAAAAGAAGTCAGCAGCAAAAATTGGAGTACAGTGGTCCCTCGTTTATCGCGGATACGTTCTAAAAATAACCCGCAATAAACAAAATTCACAAAGTAAGTTTTACAATTATAATACATGTTTTAAAACCCCTAACCACACACTTTTATTCACTTTTCTCAGACAGGCATTAACATTTTCTCACATTTCTCTTATTTAAACAAACTTTTGCAGATTTAACAAAAATAAGTACGATACTGTATTAGTAAATGAAACCGAAGATCAAAACCTGTTTTCAAACATTTTGAACAAATTTAATTGTAATGATCAATCTACGAGGTTTGACACATAAGAAATTATTACCAGTAACTCACGCGTATTTCACAGTTCCTCTGACGGTGCCGAACACAATGCGTGTTCATACTGTACAGTACGCTGTAAAAAAAAAAAAACATGCAAAATTACACGAAACAGCGAGTCCACGAAAAGTGAACCACGTTTTAGCGTAATATCGAATCGGCACCCCAAGTGTCGTGACTGTATTGACTCAACTTTTCTTGTAGTTTAAATATTATTTGATTAAAAATGTGTTTTTTTAGAGTGTGTGTTTATTCTCCCGGACCTCAGTGAGATTATTGCACCGTTACATTCACACACAGCACATCACATTACTTTAGTACTTTTTAAGTGGGTTAGCTTGAGTGAAAGGTCACGTTGTAGGTTCCTATTATATAAGGAAAGTAACACAAACAACATGACTGATGACTTTTTAAGCTACCTTCACACACACACACACTGTCACACCACTTTTCTTCCTCCATTCAGCTCCCTTTACATCAGGTCATTCACCCGCGCTGGCTGGAAGCAGCCGCGGCAGCACCCAGCAGCACATTGATCCCCTCGGCGCTCCGTTACGAGAAACAAACAGCGGGCCTGGCTCGGACCTCTGGGCCTCCGTCTTTAAAGCTCCCAATGATTTCTAAAGACAAACAAACTTCTCCCTGAGCTCAGTACACAGGAGCTTTCATGGAGCACTGAAGCTGCCCTTCTTTTGATGCCCAGAAGCCCTCCTCCTCCTCCACCTCCTCCTCCTCCTCCTTCTCCTCGCTCCCAATTTCAAAATACAGATTAAAGACAGTCATGCGCTGCATATCAATGGGATTTTTTAAGCCTCGCTTTTCACAGACAGAGAAAGGGGGACTATTTTATTTCTTCGCCTCAGCACAGGGAAGTTTTTATCTTTATTTGCGAGGGCACAGCTTGAATTAATCATAGTGTTTTGACATAGCAACACCATTGTGCCTGCTGCCAAACTCCCTCTCGGTATAAGCTGATTAGCCAGGAGCGCTTTTAAACTTCCAAATATGTTTCGTGCTTTCAAAATAAAAACTTGCCCCGTTTTTGTCTTAATTTCGTTTATTATCTTTTTAATTTTAAAAAACTTGTTTTCCCGTAGTCGGCCAATTAAGCAGTTAGTGCAGTCTCACGACTGTTGTCTGAAATAAATGAACTCCTCGGGGTGCTTTGTTTTGTTACAGTGGTGGCCAAAATAATCAGAACACTCTGCATATTTAAGAGGTTTCAGTTGCTTTTTGTTGAATTTGTCCTTAGAACATTAATAAAAACATCTATAATGTCGTCATTATGCTCTATAAACCATAGAATAGAGTCATCATGAGCAGATTTAGGTCATTTAGGAGGGGCGGAGATATGAAATGTGATATATGAATGGCTCTTGCCAACAGTTTTATTATGGTGCGCGGGTCCATATTAGCCTCAGGAACAGGTGACTCAGTGAAAAGTACACCACAACATTCTGGTGAGACACAGAGTAGCATCTGGGAGTTATCTTATTGTTTCCAAGAGGACATAAACATTCTTCTAAATATTGTGACAGAAGGAAAATAATGGACCGGCTCGCTCAACGTCCGGACCTCCAACCCATCGAGCAAATGAAACTGGATAGATTTGGCTTGAGCTGCAGAAGGCATGGGATAACATTAGTGTTGAAGAGAGATGTGCTGCTTTAATTGTTACTAAATATTAAACTTAGGGGGCAGTCGTAGCGTAGTCGGTTAGGCGGCCGCCCCGTGTGTGGAGGCTGTAGTCCTCGCTGCAGCTGGCCCCGGTTCGAATCCCACATCGGACGGCTAATTTACTGCGTATCACTCCTTCCTGTCTATCTTCAGCTGTACTATCAATAAAGGCATAAAAGGCCAAAAAAATATCTTTAAAAAATATATATGTATATATTAAACTTAAAGTTAGACTCACTTCATCTGATATTTGTTGTGCAGAGCAACCGTCCGCACGTTTCATGAACATTAAGAAATGAAAAGATCAGATCTGCCAGCTGTTCTAATAATTATGGCCACCACTGTATAAATATATATATTGTTCCATCCTGCCCGAGCCTAAATCTGATTCTTAGGTGTGGCAATAATTCACTGTCAGGACATCGGAGCTCTTACAGGTGAGGCAGACGTCACATGTCACATTTACATAAAGTATTTCTGGATTGGCAGCGAAACAGGCTGACGTGTCGGTGCTGTTCCCTCCTGTTCCCTCATAATTTATGGATATGCAGATGCACGTTGCACGTCATGTGATGGTAATTGTCGTCGTCGTGCAGATTAATCAGCAGCCGTCATATATTTTTTTTTTGCATACATCGTACGGAGCACTAAAGAAGAAGCAGCGCCTCTTAGACACTGCTGTAATGTTTCAAATGATCACTCTGTAACTGTGTGTGTTTGTTACGTGCACCGAGGGGGAAACAGAACAAATGTGGAATGAATCTAATTCATGCAGGAATGTTAAACGCAGAGTGTGCTGATGCCAGCGGGGACGAGTTGGGCCGTTTCCTGCCAAGAGTGAGATTAAAAGTTTCACAGCGCTTTCGTGTCTTTGCATCGAGGTTAGGAGGTGATGAGCTGAAGTTAGCATCACAAGTGGAAGCAGAAAGTTAAAGAACGCACCTACGAATATCCATGATCAGTCGGATGATTAATAAATCTAATAAACTTTGTCTCCTCCAGGAAACTATCAGCTCTCGCCGACCGTCAACATGCCTCAGGACGACACCGTGATCATAGAGGACGACCGGCCGCCGCTCCTCCCGCCGCACCTCTCCGACCAATCCTCGTCCAGCTCCCACGACGACGTGGCCTTCACCGCCGACGTGACGCCGCCGTGGGCCAAAGAGCCGCCCAGTCAGAACGACAAGTGGGCAAAAACTTTTCTTTTCTTTTTAAACCTTCAGATGTCAAAACATAATGTGACTTTTTGTTATTTTTGGTAAGACGAGCCGAGGCATGTCACCTTGTAAAAACTTTTTGAGCGAGGTCAGCGCGCCTCTTATGTTACCGCTCGGTGTGTGCATGAGTGTGTCCTTTCCTTGATTGCCCTCTGATTGGAAGCAGCACTCGACGGGGAAGCCCACTAGTGTCGGGCTGACGTGAAGGACCCCCATTGACTCTGTGTCAATGTCAGCTACTAGTTTAGTGTATGGCTGCAGCTGACATTATCAAAAAATGTTTTATGATCCAGAATTTATCAGAAAATAATGAAAAATCCAGTTCAAGGTGACGTTCTTGATAAATAATCTGTTTTTTTAATCCACTTTCATCTCCACAGTGAGTTCACCACTGTTCATTTTCACAGCTGTGAAACTTCAACAAACCAGGAAGGAAGAAATTCCTGTGGTTGATTCTTTCTGAAAAAGCTGAATCAAAGCCGTGAAATTTTTAAATCCAGTGTGTGTGTGTGTTCCTGTCAGCGATGAGGAAGATGAAGGCTGCCGCTCTCTAAATCTCTCTTCTACATAACGAGCGCCTTTCTATTTGTGTTTGAGCCCGACACTCGTTTTCTCTTTCTTTCTCTTTCTAATTTCCTCGTTTGTCTCTTCTTTCTTCTTCTGATTTCTGCTTTCGTTTCCCGTTTTGTTTAACTCGCGCTCGTCTCTTGTACTCATTTTTTTCCTCACCGCTTTGTTCTCCCTCATTCTGTTTATTCTTCTCACCCTCCAGCCTCTTTCTCTTATTTTTCTACTAATTATTTCTTCGATTTCCCTCCATCACCTATTTAAGTTAAAGGAAAAAAGGTTTTTGGACGTCTTCACGTGACTTTTCTTCTTTTCTTCCTGTTCTATCTCTAATATTTTTCACTTTAATTCTTCATATTTCATACAGAAGCTGCTACAAATGATCTGTTATTTGTTCCTGTCCTTCGTTTTAGTATCTGACACAGGTTCTCTCTGTCTACCTCATATTAGCTCCCAGCTGAGTCCAGATGAAAATGATCCGGACCCGGCTTTCCAAAGGGAAGGCTTCGGACGGCAGAGCATGTCGGAGAAACGCACCAAGCAGTTCGGAGACGCCTCCCAGCTCGAGATCATCAAGACACGCAAGTCCAAGAGCATGGACCTAGGTACAGCTTCGAAAACCTCTGTGCTCCTTCCGTAATTTGGGATGTTTATTGAATTTCAGGGAGATGAGCAGGGACTAAGGACGGATGTGGAAACCTCCACCTGCTTCCAAATCCACTGGGATTATTAATTAAGGTTTTTCATGGATAGTTTATTAGTTATTATTTGTATCATGCACCAAGACACCAAAAACACCAACAAGATGAAGCTTTTAAAGGTCCAGTGTGAGAGTCTGCAGCTTCACTGCTCGGTGTCACTAAATCTTAGACACTGGACCTTTAATTAAATATTTAATATCATACTGCTTAGTCTAGAAGCACTGCCAGATTTGGGACAATTACACATTAAACTTAAAGTGTAAGGATTCATCATTTTCTAGAGTTTATGTCCATTTAGTTAAAATTTTATGGTGGATTTCACGTCACATGGGAGTCATCGTAATTAATTTAACTTTCCATGTCGAGATCTGTTTTTCTTGAAGATCCAATAACAA
Source organism: Collichthys lucidus (assembly GCA_004119915.2). NCBI lineage: Eukaryota > Metazoa > Chordata > Actinopteri > Sciaenidae > Collichthys > Collichthys lucidus. The sequence goes on from CM014089.1 coordinate 5,058,085, forward strand.
ATCTTGATATTTTGGTGCTAAATACTGAAGTGCATAAAAAAGATTTAACGTATATGCTCCTGTAATTATATCAATCATACATGCATCACAGGTTGTCCTCATAAATTCTGGACACAGAAACTTTCCCATTGCTCCCGTTTTGATTCCACACAAACTTCCAAGCCGTGTGGGGAAAAATTCCCTTTCCTTCCCTCCCCATCAAAGCCCGCCTCGGCTACTTCAGACTCAGATTTCATGTAACCTTGAACACACATCCCTGCATGTTTCAAACATGTTCCTTATATTTAAATGTTATTCCACCTCCTTCATCCTCTTTGTATGAAAGCAGCCTGCACCTCTCACCAAAGTCGAGAACTCCGCCGCGTTGATTCACCTTGAAACGGCTTCGAACAGTCGCTTGATTGCTTTTGGCTGCGACAGTCTCTCCGCTCTATAATCATATCTAATCTTCCCGACCAGATTGCCGCTCTGTGCCGTGTTGATATCACAACAAGTCTGATTGCTATCCTCAGAGCCTCTTCTCATCTCTCCTCCTCCTCCCTCCTTCCTCCACCTCTCTTTGTCTCGCATGGCGTCCGATCCTAATTGAGATGAAGTAGTCGTCGTGTGATGTTTGCAGCGCTTTACCTGGATGCTGCATGTGGAATGTGTTGAGCACTAACTGAACCCCAAATGTTTGTACCCCTCCCTCTCTTTGCTCCCTCCCCTCCTTCCTTTTAACAGTAGCCGACGAGATTAACCTCACCCCTCGTCCCGAGATCAACACAGGTAAGGACCGGTGTACTGAAAGGTAGAATGGGAAAAAAAAAACTTGCCTTCGTCACCATCACCATCACTTTTTCTTCTCAAGGTGCATATCTAAGGCCCCGGGACTGAGAGGTCTGAGCGGTGTTAGACTTGTTTTTGCTTGTATGCAACTTTAAGTTACAGCTTGTTTCAAAATAAAAGCGCACAGGGAAAGGATTAGTCGCTGTGAGCTGCTGAAAACTTTTTTTTTTTTGTGCAGGAAGAAATTGGAATTAATAAATGCATGAGGACAGTAGTTAATGTATGAAGAGAAACTCTGTGGGACGCAGTAGAGAGCGTGTTGTCGTGCTGCTGCTGTGGAAATAAACTTTATGCTGATTTCACTGAGAGAATTGGTAAACACAGAGAAAGCTGAGTGTGCAGCGAGCAAACAGCTTCAACAGCAAATTGAAGCAGCAGCAAGCGGATCAGGACCAAAGTCGGCTTATTACCAGAGTAGTTGTGAAGCGTGCTTTATGAAATTGAGGAAATTAGGAATAAAACGGCGTCTTCATTAGAGAATGTGCACATGCTGCTGCTTTAAGTGAATAATTAACTTCATCCACTACTCAGGAATCTGTTTGCACAAACTTGCTCGACACCAACTTGTACCTCTCTGTCCCTGGTCCCCTCACATCATCTCAGATCTTCCTTCATCTGCTTCTCTCTGTGTTTTTTAAGATGCAGACACGATCGCTTGTTTGTTTATTTGATGACACATGACAGAATTAGAAAGAAGCTTTTTCTCGTGCCAAGAATTCGAAATCGATTCATAAACCCGCTACATGACACAAATTGTACAGGAGTGAGGACGACGGGCATTAAATCGTAGCCATCGATCTGCAAATATAAACTTGCAGATTGTGTTACTCCGCTCTGCTCTTTATGAATTTGCAGAGCGTTCCCTGTGTTTGCTGTTTTTTTGTTTTTTTCCTCCTCTCACTCTTGACAAGACAAATTTGTCAGCGCGCCGAGTGAAGACTCGCAGTCCTCGCCGCAGTTTGAGGTCGCCTCCAAACACGCTTTGCGAAAGCAGTCGGGTGACTGCAGATTTGATTTTCTCCCTTTTTGCCTTGGATGCAGCTGTAGCACTAATTGTTTAGTGTGTGTGTGTGTGTGTGTGTGTGTGTGTGTGTGTGTGTGTGTGTGTGTGTGTGTGTGTGTGTGTGTGTGTGTGTGTGTGTGTGTGTGTGTGTGTGTGTGTGTGTGTGTGTGTGTGTGTGTGTGTGTGTTAGGAGGAGGGAGAGCAGAAAAAAAGCACTCTGTCCTTGGTTAAGGCAGCGAGCTGACAGCAAGTCATCCGTCATTGTCATGTCTTGTGTATTTTCGCTGTCGCCCGGACTGAATGGAGAAGGCCTGCCTCTGATATCAGACTTGGACAAAACGGACGGATCCCACTGAAGGAAGACATGTAGAGAGACGAGGAAGAGAGAGAGAGAGAGAGTTGTGTTGTGTCGAAGCTGTCTTGGTGCAGTTTACAGGAACTTGTAGGTATGGCTGTGTACTCTCGCTCCAAAAATTAAGGTGTGAAGACGGAAAAGACAGAGAGAGAGTGTGAAGAGAGGGTCAGAGGAGACACTTTAAACAGTGTTTTAATACTTTAGCAGCGTGAGATGCAGAGAGGAGACCGTCTCCAACTTTCTGTCACGTTATCGTATCAGAAGTTGGCAGAGATGAGATGTCGCGTATAAAGTGAATCTGCCGAACAGATGAGCTCGGTCATCGGGTCAGCTCAACCTGCGTCTTTAAAATCCATCCAACACCTAAACGTTTGTCATCCAGATTTATGTCTATGAAAATGACTCATATGAGCATTTTCCTGTGTGATTAAGTTTGCATTGCTTCCACTTCCGAGAGAGGATGAACAACACAACCTCTGTCTGAAAGAACGGCCAATGCTAATGCATCTTTAATATGCATCTGTCTTTTTAATAATCAATAATCTGGATTGATTTGTGAAAAGCAGAATTAATTGCCGATCGCTCGAGCACCGGTCGAGAGTTGATGTTGACGGATACGGACGACTGAGCAGATTTACGGTTCAGTTCAGAGACGTGGACCCGAGTCGTCGTGTCATTCATCAAATCGCTGACTCGAGTCGACTCCATGACGATCTTGACAACGTTGACATTACACGTGTGTGATGTTAGCCGGCGTGCGAGGACACGACTCTGTCATGATGGATGACCGGACGAGACTCGACTGTCAGTGAAGCTCCCCTGACGGATCAGATCAGATCATGAAGACATCAATACGTTTTTATCGCACTGAATATCAATGTTACATGCTAATAATCTGATTATTATGTCGACTCATACTGCAGGTACGAGACTTAGACCAGATGACTTGAGTTATCATTTCTTTTATAAAACCAGTTTTATCATCAGTGTCCTTTTCTTCTGGTCTCCACTCAAAGCTTTGTGAGAGCAATCAAGTTACAAATCTAAGATTGTCCTTTATTAAGCCTGATTGTTTAATGGGAATTTAAGAGCTCTGCCTTTAAGTCCTGAAATGATTTTCCAGATGGATATTTGGTGAGGAAACGTATTTTTCCAGTTTGGAAATTCAATTTCCCAAATGTTTTTTGGGGCTAATAGATTTTCACCCTGTTGTGACTGTGGTTTATTTTCACTTTGTGGGGCCCTGGTGTCACTTTACCAGCTTTTTTTAAAAAAAATATATCGACTCTCCACTAAGTTTAAATGATCCATGGTCCATTTACGGAAGCCAAAACACGAGCGGCCCCGCTGAAACCAAAGACTGTGACGGCTCCGAGACGCGGGATAGAGTAGCCCTCGTCTCCCGAGCCGTGAAAGGTTTTATTGACACAGGCTAGTGCCACATGTTGGACGAGGACATCCAGACAATACAGAACTGTCCCAAACTTCATGCAGACTTTATGAACTGTTATAAAGACTCTGCTTATCCTCATTTGGGGGGACGTAGGAAGGATTTAGTGTCATCACGCTGCGGATTAGTGTTGCTCAGTAGGTGGAGAGTGGGTCTTAAACTGTGAAGCAGCGACATAAAAAAGGATTTTAGCCGATTTAAATACACGAATGTTCAATAAATTGATTTTTAGTTACATGTTGTGGAGTTTGTCGAGGTTTGCTGCCACAAAACAAACTTCAGTGAGCGTTCTCTCTCATTACACAGTGAACTGAGGCAGTGAAATCAAATCATATGTGATTTCCTTTGTGCAGACCCAATCGATAACCCCGCTGTTGCCAGTTCCAGGTGATGTTTCTGGTGTCAACACCAATCTGACCCGTCCCTGTTCCAGCTCTGTGTTACCGTGAAGCCCGTCGCAGCTCTGCTCGGCGGGATCGTGTTTATCCTCGGATGAGCAGGAGTGTCACTCTGTCCAAACACTGGCACAGATTATTCAGAGATGACTGACTGGTTGCCAGATTTGAAATAATCCACCGAGCCTGTCTGGTTAAATTTCTGTCAGACGATTTACTTCAAAATACCTGACTAAACAAAAAAAACCCATCTTTTTGTGTCATTTGTCAGATCTCCACGACGTGAATTACTTTTTTTTAAAGTCGGCCTCTGAAGTGTGACTGCAGTGAGCGGCATTGGCCGTTAAATAAAGTGGGCGTGCAGCGTGAAAAGCCATCAGCCCGGCTCTCAGTGAGACGTTAAGGGAACGGGACAGGCTGATGAGAATGAATGGGAGGCCGCCAACCCACAGCGGCTCGCTCGTTCTGCATGTCTTCAATTTTTCATTTTTTATTTTCTCTCTCTCTTTCTGTTTTCTATCCTGTTTTTGTCTCACTGTAAACAAGAAGTTGGCAGATTGTCGAGCTCGTTTCCAGACCCTGGCAGGTCATTGGAATAAATTTCAATATATTTTTACTCTAATTGACTGTATGAAGATTTTTGTTTTTAAGAAGTCTATCAGGCTTAGAAGAATAATTGAAATCACAAAAGTCCGACTAAGGCTGGATTCACACAGGATCCGGTGCTTTGGCAAAAACAGAAGCTGGTCTATTCCTGCACCGCCGGTCCGCAACGCGGGGGTGTCTGCAAAAAAAAAAAAACACACACACCGGCATGTGGGAGAAAAAGGTTGATCCAGATCCAACTTGTGGGAAAACTGAGCCCGACGTCACGTTGACACTCAGATCAGTCAAACCTCCACAGACAGCAGAGACCAGGGCTATGGGCAATGTGGGTGGCCGCCCAGGGCGCAGTCTCCGTGGGGGACGCACGTGGGGGAGCGCCCAAAAAAGAAAAAAACCTCGCCAATTTTCTATATTTTCATCAAGTTAGCGGAGCGGGCAACCTCCGGGGTTGACAAGCGGACGGGGGCGGTGGACAGACTGATCCCAGGCGGCAATCTAGGACTAGGGCGCATGCCGCATCTTGGGTGCACGGGCGGACGTGAGGGCGCACGAGAAAAAGTTCGCCTCGGGGGGGGTCGCCCAGGACGCAAATGTGGCCAGGACCGGCGCTGGCAGAGACTAGCTATTAAACTCTGATCATCTACCTGTTTTTCATGTAGCCAGCTTCTAAATTTTTGAGTCTGCGTCACAATTTACGCTGCAAAATAGTGACACAAAGAAGTTAATTTGATTTGTATCCGACGGTTTGAGGCATAGAGTAACAATAACAGAGAGAGAGCGTCGGCCGTGATAAAGCCGGTTAATCAGCGAAATGAAAAGTTATCTGATTGTTTCACAGCGGTTAAATTCAGCATGTACAGACATGTCCCACCGACGCTCCCCTCAGCATCGGACCACCCTGCTACAAGCTGCCATGACGCCTGATTCTGTGTGAACTCACGCTAAATGTATAGAAACAGCCGGACTTCACCTCAAACATCATTTTATTTCCGTTTTTGACTTTTCTGTCTCCAAACTTTTTCCTCCTCGTCCTCCCTGACTCCTTCCATCCTTATCTCTCTCCCTCTTTCATTCACTCTCCTCCCTCGTGGCACTGCATGTTAATCTGTCAGGCCTTGTGTATTTCGCAGCCTCCCGCTACAGTGGCTCTAAAGTGACACCATCCAGGGGATTAGGACTCTTTTTCCATTTACCTCCGTAGCCACTCACCTTATCTCCTTTACATTTATTTTGCCAGCGTGCACGTTCTGCAGCCTCGTGAAAGGTGCCATCTGGGAACAAAAATTATGCCCCGCACCACTGTACAAATAGTCTTAGTTTAATTAAACTGTCATATTTCTCCTATTTTGCTGATGGTTATTTTCATTCTGAGCCACATCTTGTAATGAAATTTGTAGTCAGTCAGGAGGAATGTTACACACACACACACACACACACACACAGACACACACACACAATCAATCAGTTTTTTTTTTCTTCTCGGTGAAGCAAACAGCATCCAGGTTTAAATATGGTGTGTTGTTGTCAGAGTTGCTCATTGGTCCTCTGAGGCGAGGCGTGTTAGAGAGTTTCACCTGCTTGTTAAAGGCCGACAGTCCCTCGAAGGGCGAGTGTGACCGTTCCTGATCCAAAGATGGTTTATGTAACGGACGAGTCGAATGAGAGACTGACATGGGTTGTGCCTCATCTTTGCCGGTTTGTTATTTTGATGCTGTTACAGGAATTTTTAAAGAAAAACCCTTAAATAAGGAGGATCGGATTCGAAACATCAAAGTTTAAGTTGAATTTATTGTTCTTGTACAAGAGGAGCGTTTAACAGCACAAAAAGGGGTTACAGAGAAAAGGCTCCTTGAGAAGCTCTAACAGTTGGTTCTCATACATTTTTTAAGAAAAAAAACTCTTGAATAAGGAAGACTGGATTCAAGGTTTAAGTTGAATTCAAGAGGTCACAGAAAAAGGCTCCCTGAGGAGCGTTAACAGTTGGTTCCCATACATTTTCCTGAAGTTGGGCTGTCTCAACCCCTGTGAATTGTTAACAGTCAATTTTCATATAATGCATTTAAACAGCTTTCTTCAACATATCCTCTCATGAGTAGCCAGTATGTCCCCAATCTTGATGTCACCTCTCTGACCTGTCCCTGAAATCTCTCTATTTATACATTAACCTGAACTTTACCCTGCCAGTCTCAGGAAAATAGCAATAAAGAGAAGTGCCCTAAGGACATGTAATATAGGAACAAACATTGTATAAGTTAAAACATCTAACTAGCTGTGTAACCCTCATTTTTTATGCTTTCGGGCCTGTTTCTGACAGCTCTGTGCGCATAATTAACGTTGTAGTTCTTCCTCTGCGTCACGCTTTCTCTTCTGGTGTTGTCGGCTCGAAATGTTGAACCTACAAGTACAGAGAGAAAAAAATAAAAAACGCAGCAGCAGTGATTGTTTGTTCCAGTTACTCACGGCGCTAATCACATTTACAGAAGTAGTTCACCTCGAGGGTCATGGTGACTCAACAGTGGAGGTCGCACGCACACGGACCGCTTCAGTCGTTGGTCGTTTATAATTGGCGGATTGGCGGCTCGTTGTGCTGCTTAGTCAGCTCTTCATCATCCTCTGAAATCATCCCGTGAAGTCACATCTTATCATAACTCTTCTGTCTTGCTGCGTCATCCTCCATCCTTAACACGAGGTTAATGTGTACGTATTGATTCTGGGCAGAGTTTATTTATTGTTGCGATGGGAAAAGGTTTGTAAAAATAGAATAAAGTCAGGACAGACTGAAGGTTTTTAGTGGATCTGGACGAGGGAAGCTCAGGTTTAAAATTCAGGCGTACATGCTGAACTTGAATCCTGTTTTATCCACGTCCCCCGATCAATGATATGCAGACATGTTGTGTTCAGAGTACAGATGTAGCCACTGAAGGCGCCACACTACTGTAGCATGTAATTTAGCTCCATCCTAAAGAGGAAACGTCTGAGAAAAGGTGTTTGAAAGAATGGCAGGTTAGCTGAGATCGGTGTAGAACAGAAGTGTTAAGGTGCCACCACTATAGATTGACAGTGCATACCTCTGTATCCTCCCGTCAGGTTCTTCCACAAAGGATGTCGGACCGTCGCTCGGCTTAAAGAAGTCCAGCTCTCTCGAGAGCCTCCAGACGGCCGTCGCCGAGGTGACCCTGAACGGGGACCTCCCCTTCCACAGGCCGCGCCCTCGTATAATCAGGGGGCGGGGCTGCAACGAGAGCTTCAGGGCGGCCATCGACAAATCCTACGACCGGCCGGCCGCGACGGAAGAAGACGACGAGGGCATGGAGACATGTAAGATATCCGACCGATTCTGTATCGGACAAATGACAGGTTTGATCCCCGCCGCAGTCCTCCAGCTTCTGGAATCTGTGACATGTGACATGTGAAGTGACTTCATTGCATTATGACACTAACACACAAACATTTTTTAATCAATAACAAAGGACTGACGATGTGTCGGCCACTAAAACGTGGATGCAGCTTTTGGTTTTCGTGCATGAGAGTGACTAACGCCGCTTGTGGCGATGGCATAACGCGTCTGCTGCGTCACGTGTCGTCACACCGCCAACGTGAGGCGTCTTAAACGGGACGAGTCAGGAGAAAACGGACGGGCATTGATGGAAAGATCTGCGTTACACAACGTTACACACTTTTAGGGCGACATCCATGAATTCTCTCTGAGCAATGAGCAACAATTATGAATTATAAAAAAGCCTCGTCCCTAATTCTTCCTTTTTATGCTGACATGACTTCAGATCTTATTTTTCTTCTTCACTTAAAGACGTAATACGTAAAGTCGCCGCATTAAAATGTCAAAAAACAGCATCACGTTATCCCGATTGTTTCCAGCAGTGTTCAAACCCGGAGTCGTCAGTCATTTTAATCCAATAACGTGGCGTTTCCTCGCCTGGTTACAGTCACTAGAAGCTCCAGGTGACGTTAGACACAGGACAGGAAGTCGGTGAACAAGATTTCTGACTCGTGTCAGCGCCGGTTGTTTATTCGTGAAGACAGCAGCTCGCAGTCCTGCGCTACTTCACAACATCATCAACAGTTGTTATTGTTTTCATAAGAGAAAGATATCACTTATATTTAAATGTCACGTCCTCATAAAGTTAAAGAGTCCTCAAGTTCTTTTTACACATTCTATAAATAAAAGTCTGACATTTTCTGTCTAAAGTTGATCTTATATTTTGTTGGAGTAACATGTCATAGCTCCCTTAAATAGTAATTAATTGCTTTTCATCCTTTTATTAGAGGCTCTGTCTAATGGTCTCTAATTAATCTGGTTTCATTGCTCTTCAGTCCCTCGTAAAAATGTAATTAAATTGTATTTGGCACCTTTTGGCCCTCAGGAAACACGACTGCACATTTATGAGACGTATACATTTTCATTTATTAGGCTGATTGAGTTAAAGTTATCTGTTAATTGGTTAAAAATAAGATGTCTTCTCCTCTGTCTCTCTCTCCAGTGGAGGAGGACACTGAGGAGAGCTCACGATCGGGGAGAGACTCCGTGTCCACGATGGCCGACCAGACGCCGCTGTCCGGCTCGGAGAAACCGCTGGTCAACGGCACCAACCGCACCAAAGAGGAGAAGAAGAAAGACAAAGACAAGGCGGGGAAGGAGAAGAAGAAGCCAGAAGGAGGGAAGGACAAAGACAAGGACAAGGACAAGGGGAAAGCCAAGAAGGGCATGCTGAAAGGACTCGGGGACATGTTCAGGTACATTGTGATATATGAGCTTAAATTACCCCTGGGTACGCGTGTCAACACGTGGACAACACGTCACATTAACAACACTTTTGGATGTTCCTGAAATAACTGCACGATTTGTCCTGTGAGTGAGTTAAATGAGCAGTGCAGGCCTGAGCTGTGGACGAGTGTGAGGAGACACTAATGAGACTCTCAGACAACTCGACCTTTGCTGTTTATTAATTCTTTCTCTGCGGCGTCGAACATTTCACCAGTCAAACAACAGACTGACACAAACAATCTGTCCCACATCCCATTAGTGTAAAGTCCATACGCCTCCTCCAACCTCCTTTACCATCGGGCGTACGGGTCATTTGGTCTGTCCCGTTCCCTCCATCCGACTGGTCGGTAAGCGTCCGGGCATCCCGGCCCGGTAAATATAGCCGTATATCATATTAGCCAAAGTGGCGGTGACAGGGGAGGGAAAGCAGTGAGTCTTGTCAGAGAGAGAGAGGGAGGTAATGAGGTCCACAGAGAGAGAGAGAGAAAATGAAGAAATGGAGATGCAGTTAGGTGCAAAACAACAAAAATATTGAGTGACGGAGACTGATGGACATCGTGAGAGAGAGAGAGATCGATCAAGTCAGGATTAAATGAAATAAATCTTAAACAAGGTCGTATTTTAGTTTGTTCTTCACCTTGGAAAAAGCTCGAGGTCAGATCTATTTAAAGTCTCCAGCTCCAGAAAGAAACACTAAGTAAAGTATTTTGTCAAACAAATGTCGTCTTTGTTGTCAGCTGGAAAAAAAAAACACCTGCACGCTGAACAAATGCTCCCCAAAAAAAGATTTATTGATTCCAGCTTTGACATTTTGACGTCTCCTTCAGGTAAGAAGGCCGACATATATTTAGACTTCACCCGATTCAACCCTGCTATGGATGCCGGGTCGAGCCTGCAATTACATCACGTCTGCACAGAGCGTTCAGGAACCTCTTACATTTGTATTTATGACAGTTTTAGGGTGTGCTTAAGCCCTTCGACACATTTTACTGGAAGACTATAAGATGCTGCAGAGACGGATTAGGGAGGACGGAGGGGCAGTGAAGCCGGGCTCAGATTGAGGAGAAATCTGCGATATGAGAACTTCACAGATCCAGTCTTAAGACAGACTCATCGTGAGACGTTCTTACTTTCCCCACGAAAACAGACGATACGGCCGTTTCTTAGATCTGGCTCTGCATCCTCGTCGTCTTTTTCTTCTCAGTTCGGCAGGGATAACCGTGGATGTTGATGTTGACAGTTTGAGATCAGAGAGCAGAACATCTGTGAAGTTTCTCCTGCTGTGCGAGACAACGTTTCTGAACGAGAGCGATGGACTCGAATGAAGCCGAGAGCAGAGCTCTGTGTCGAACAGGCGGAGTCGCTTCAGATGACACCAGCTAACTTGTAGGAGAGCGGAGAGGCGTCCAGGACACACACACACACACACACACACACACACACACACACACACACACACACACACACACAATGGAGTAATCAGTGGGATACACATGGCCAAATACTACAAACTCGTACATGCAGGGAATAGTTCCCACTCAGACACACACTAGAATAATTACACACACAGATGATGACGATCGGCGTTGTGTTTGTCTGAACATCGGCGTTATGCCGCTGTGATTGGCTCGATATTGGCCACATCAGATCTGCGCCATTAAAACTGACTGACTGCCCGTTTGATCGGTGCCCAGTGTTTACTGAGACAGCTGCCCGCTCCAGAGCACTGATGATTCATTCATTCATCTGTGTGTGCGGTGTGAGTGCGGGTCACAGTCGGCTTAAAGGAAAGACCCACAAATCAACGTTTCAGGTTTGGTTAACTCCCTGCAAATCTGATATTATAACTCACTTTAAACACGGTGTCACTGTTCCAGTTTATCAGAATTAAAGCAAAACGTCATTAAAACTCGTTTGTTTTCTGTTTAAACTGTTATTAAAAGACCTCATGGAGACTAAAACATGAGTTAGTTTATTTAGGTACAAGAATAATCTTGATTTTTAATGCAGTACTTTGTTATTCCATCATTATTTTATTTTTATTCCATGTATTTTGAGCCACAGGCTCCTCCAGTCTGCATGTCCATGTGTCCTTAGGCAAGATACTGAAGCCTGGATTGCTCCTGAAGGCTGAGCCATCAGTGTGTGAGTGGTTAGCTCCTGAAAACCTGATGAGCAGTTGGCACCTTGCATGGCAGCAATCCATTCACCATTTGCCCTTTACCGCAGAAATCCAGTGGCTCCAAACACACTGCATGCCATTTCATGTTTAATTTAATATTTGTTTGTCAATGCTGAAAACTTGGGTACATTATTAGTCGTCGTGATATGGCGGCGTTGGTTGGGCGCTGCTTTATGTCATGAGGAGGGTCCGTGAGACGAAATGTAACTTGAACATAATTCATAGTTTAATTTCTTTTCGATATTCCTGAATTTCTTTGCAGCAGGGGATGATCATTTTCTGCCCCCTGGGAGCTCGATCCAGACATGTTGGCTGTTCATTTAGATAAAAAAGAGTAATAGATTACATCATGGGAATATCTTCCAACCCGAACAGACCATAAACTTTGATTTTTCACTTTATAAAGACAAAAACAAGCTCAGACAATACTCAGAAGCTCATCGCTGGATTCAAAGTAACACACGTCCTTGAAGCACCCACGATGTTTGATTGACAGGTGAAAACACCACGGGCGTGAGCACGTAGCCACAAACATGTTACTGAACTCTAAATTAGTGTGTATCACACGTGTTACCGTCAACATGTCACCGTGAAGTGTGTGTGTGTGTGTGTGTGTGTGTGTGTGTGTGTGTGTGTGTGTGTGTCTCTGTGTCGGGAGCGACTTTACGTTTTTTTTTTTTTATGTGATGTGAGCAGGTCGGTTCCCCCGAGTGGCTTCACGGAGTGTCGAGATGAGTCCGAGTGGGTGAAGGCTTTTTGTGCAGGAGAGTCAGGGAGCTCGTACTTTGATGTGTGTGTGTGCACGTCGCAGGGGTGGATCAGGAGGTGTGCGTGCGTGTGCGCGTGCGTGCGTGTGTGTGTGTGTGTGTGTGTGTGATCAACAGAGCTGCCACTGCCTGACCCTCTCATGTCTCGAAGGCCTCACACTCATTCCCAATCAAAGCCTCATTACCATCAACCCCTGCCAACAGCGCAGCGTGCCAACTCTGTATCCACCCATCCATCTCTCTCTCTCTCTCTCTCTCTCTCTCTCTCTCTCTCTCTCTCTCTCTGTCCTCTCTCTCTCTCTCCATCTCTCTCTCTCTCTCTCTCTCTCTCTGATCATCACTTGGACTCAGAAGCAACACCCAGTCTGTTAGCTTGGCGCTGACAAAGATGGTCGCTGCCCAGAAATTCAAGGGTTGCGCTAATTTTGCAGCGGTTATGGTGTGTGTGCGCGTGTGTGTGTGTGTGTGTCTGTGTGTGTGTGTGGTCTCATCGTGAACAAGTGAACAAGCCTGAACTTAGAAAAGAGCTCACGCTGTGACAGGCTTCATGACGCGAGGCCTCTTTTCGAGCGTTCTCGCCGTCTGCCGATGGGTTTTCTTAGAAACTCACACTTCTTCTTTTTTTCTCGATGTCATGGGTGGTGAGACGTCCATGCGTCATGTCCCGTCCTAGGGAACGGAACAGCAAATAAGATGCTAATAGTTGTTGGTTCACAAACCGCGTATTCATCAGAACTTGTAGTTCCAGCTGTGCCTACAAATTAAGACTTGGCTCGCTGTCCTGAAAGAAAAAAAGTTAAATGGAGCCAAAATCTAAAGCGTGGTCGAGAGTTTACTCAGCTTCAGTGAGATTAACATGGACTTGATCAGCACCAGGTTTATTTGGCTCAGTTGTACCTTTTATTTGGATGCTAATGTTTCCAGTTGGCGTCATCGCTGCATTGCAATCTCCTCACATCACAGACACATTCCTAGTATAAAGGAGAAACACTTGAATCTTGAGTTTGGACAAGATCCGGCGTGCCAACTTTTGGGGAGAACGGAACCGGAACAGACGTCACGCTTCACAAGCCAATCAGAAACTAGCAGCCAGACTAGAAGACACCCACTGGAAGACGGGGAAGAAAAACCTGGTTTACCACGTACAGTTAACATTCTGCTTTCAACCGTGGAAGGTTCCTCAGGTCGGGATCCATCTGTTTCAGTTCGTCAAAGTTCCAGGGTTCCCACACCTTTTTCATGAACAAATTCAAGCACCTTCAAGCACCAGTTTTTCCATTTTTCCAGCACCTTTAAATAGGTAGCCTACTAGTTGTGTTTGCCATGATGGTCATGGGAAGTGCAGCGGTGCCACTGTATGGCATAATAATATGGGTCTAATTAGCATTATTTCATATGGTGGTAGATTGACTGTTTTGATTTTTAACTTATTGTGAAATTTCAAGCATTTTCAAGCACTTCACAAAAAATTCAAGCATTTTCACAACCTTGAAAACACTGAATTGAAATTCAAGCATTTTCAAGGAATTCAAGCACCCGTGGGAACCCTGAAGTTCTTATCGCCGTCGTCCTTTCTTTTGTTCTTGCCACCTTGGTAATGTCACAAAAAAGACGTCACGCAACGAACCAAGCGGCAACAGTCCCGCACCACCGTTCATCTGAACGCCTGATCCTGTCTGAACATTTAAACATTCATTCTGCGGCATGGACAGCTGTCACCAGTTGCCAACTCTGAGTTATGGACTCCTGTTTGAGTGTTTCAGCATTTCAAGTCTTTGAGGGTCTTTTTTGTGAGATATAAAGATCCACAATAGTTTGAGCCAATAACGTGTCACAGCAAGATAGATGAAATAAATTTAATACTTTTCTCCCGGGCGATGATTTTTTAATACCAGGTGTCACATTTATCAAATGATGGATGAAGGTAGAGTCGAGATTTCTGAATTATCACCTGCATTTTTTGACATTTCCGCGTGTCGCCGCCATGCTGCGATTCTATATCGGTGACATCGTTCCTGCACTTTACCCTGAATCCACCACCTTCCGATGTTTTTCTGACATTTCACAGCTCCGATACGCCGCTCGCCCCAAAACTGTCCACGGCCAGACTTGTTTTCACTTTCTGTGCCGTTAGAAGCATTAGCGGTGACACGCGGGTGGTCTGCTGAATTGAATTAGCTGAATCCTTGACATTTTGAAGTTGTTTTTTTTCTAACCGCAGAAACCCGTCAAAGCCTCTTTATCGATGGCGTCGGGGCTCGCGAGACGAGGCGGGCCTAACTGTGCCTGGAATATAAGATTATTAAATGCCCCGGTGTCATGGTTAATACTCTGTCTCCTCTTCAAAGTTTTCCCTTTCAGTCATAAATCTTTCGTGTGTGTGCGTGACAAGGAGAGTTTGGCTGTCTTTGAAGACGCTGTTAATGAAAGTTAGTGGTGTGGAGAGAGAAAGTGTCAACCGTCTCCCGCCGTGATAGATCACTCCTGCTCTTAGCATTAACGGCGAGCCGTCACTCTGAGCGTTTCAGGCGGCTGCAGTTAAATTAATCAGATAATGGACCCTCCGTCCCCGAGCCCCCTCCCCACCCTGATGCTTACTGCAGAGTCTCCTCCTCGGTACCGTGTCTTTACCGTGTTGTCTGTGTGTTTCTGCTCGACGTGACATTACGGGAATATCTGTAAAATTACATTTTTAATGCATTTTTTAAATGCAACACTTAATCTGTGGTTTTGGGTGCCACAGACGCATTTAATGAAAACACAAAGTTTGATCTGAGACTAGGGCTGCACGATATGCCCTGTAACCAATATCTCGATATTTTTAGGCTATATCGCGATACACGATATATATCTCTATTTTTGTTGTTGTTGTTTTGTATTGTTTATTTCTAATAAATTGTAATTGCTCAGAATCAATGTAGAACAGTAGATTTACACTTGCTGTATGAGACACACCTCTTTTAAAGCATTTTAACACTTATCATATTTTTTATGAAGCTCATGTGACCTATTGGCTCAAAATCAGTGTAGAACAGTCGATCTACACCTACGACACACACTCTTTTTATAGCATTTTAACACATTGTTTATGAATTTTTAATATATTTCATAATGTACATATGAGCATTGAAGCAGTGCAGGTTCATACTTGGCTTATGAGACACTTTTTTAAATCAAATTTTAACCATTCCTTATATTTTATAAATAAACGTTTAATACATTTAATACCCACGTCTTATTTTGAAAACCGGAAGTGTCGACACGCTGCAGTAAGCTAGCGCTGACTTTCCCGGTTTTCTCAAAGTATTTGCCATAAAGTCGGCAATAAGGGCGCACTTAAAAAATATTGGAGCAGCTGACGCGACCGCGCGAAAACGAGAGACGGCGTGACCGCAGTTGTTTTTCTTCGGAACCAAGTCGTCCGTCTCCATCTTCAATTAACTCGCTTGGGCTCTTCACCTCTCTCCTCACTTGATACAGAAAGTACGCATGCGCGCAGGGGATTTTTCTGGGTGGGCGGGGCAGTGTGCTGCGTGCTGTGAGCAGCAGCAGGAGTGAGTGACAGGAGAAACTCCGGAGAATTAAATGATGAAGTCATTTCATACATCTCATGTAGAACAAGCCGCGATATATCGAGTATATTCGACCCCTGACCTACTGCTACTACATGTATGCAACAGATAACCAAATGCATGAATGAATGTAACAGAGGTCTCGGTTTATTAGAGTTTTTGGCAACCAGATTTTCATGACTCAACTACTTTTTATAAGTGAACATGTTTGTGTAATTAGTCATTTCGTTAGTCGCTGGATAAACTTCACACGGATTCACACAGTTTGACAAATCACCCGCACATGTCCTGATGGAAGCTTCAGCAGCAGTAGCCATGTAATTATCTGCCTGCTATATTTGTGTGAGATCCACACACACTGGCAGGCAACAAAAAAAGACCAGATGCCGAACCTCTGGGTAGCATCTGCGTGCCACATGGGCTTGGATGGTGTGTTCTGTCTTCTCGCTGTGTGTTTTCGGGCTTCGGTCCACTACCACACCAGGAAGCTGCAAGTCAGGGGATTTGATCCTTTCTCTTGTAAGCTAGGAACATTTTATCTCTGTAAGTCTCTGAGTAACTTCAGAAATCCTCCCACGATCTAGGAAGGAAAAGTCGGCGTGGAAGGAATCTTCACATAGTTAAAGGTCCGGTGTGTGGGATTTAGAGCCACCTAGTGGCAAAGTTGCACATTGCGACCAAAATGAATACTCTCCCACGCATGTAGGAACAAGTCTGGCTGCCAAATTGACACAAATCGATGTTTAATTCATTCCTACCAACAAATGCTCCTAAATCTCACACACTGGACCTTAAAGATCATTGTAAGTTTGTGTTTTTGTCATTTTGCACGCACAGAAATCATTTATTCACTTTCTACCTGCATGTTTTTCTCTCAGTCTTTCATTCATCTTTCCGTTTTGCCTTTATTCCCATTCAGTGTTTATATTTAGTTTGTTTTTTCTCACTCTCTCGCTGGGTTTCCTCTGCAGATTCATTCGCTCGTTGTAATTCTTTCTTCCCGCGTTTCCTCTCGTTGACTTCACTTTATTTCTCTCGTTCTAAATTCTCTTTCTTCTCTATTGCTTTCCACGCACACACCTCACGTCTCGTCCGCTCTTCCTCTTTAATTCTTAAACACACTCCGGCTCGACTTTTGGGATTTTCGAATCTTTGGTTTGATCCTGTGATTTATTATTTTATTTTATTTTTTCTTTAGGTCGTCTTTGTATTCTCCACCGTAGTTCTTAATGTTTCATTCATTGCGTTTCTCTTGTGCGTGTTCATCTTTTTTTTTTTTTGTCTTGTTCACGGTCTTCTGTCTCTTTCATTAACACACACACACACACACACACACACCTCTGTAGTCTCTTTTAGAAGTCGTAGATATTCTCTGCGGACCAATTTCCCTGTGAATAATCACGGAGGTTCATTGTGGAAGTGAGCGGCGGTGCCAAAGTCATTTCTTCAACAGGCTGCAGCTTTATACTGAGTCAATCAAGCTGAAATATCTCTGCAATGGCTCCTGTTTCGTTAAGCGTCACTCCCTCCCCATGAATATAATTACTGCGATGGGCCTCGTCTTCGTTTGCCACTCCCCCCCCAACTTTGAACCAAATGAATTTCTTTGGAACTTGTGAGAAGTTCTTTTCAAACGGTTCATCTGAGGGCTCGCTCGACGATTACGCCTGTTTGGTGTTTTTTTTTTTGTGATTAGACTTTTTTTTTCCTCAGATGAGTTGATTTTTCTCCCCCGGAGCGAAGTGGAGAGAAATATCAAATATTTTCAGAGTGTTCCTGCTGGTTCACAATAGATGGATGTCTGGGGTTTTAAATTATTGAAAAGACTTTCTCGAAATGGTTCCGTGACCTTCGACTTTCTATCTATTCGCTGATGAATTCCTTCAACCTGGGAGGAATCAATCTGCTCACAACCTGGGGAAGAAGAACTGTTTGATCACAGCAGCTTAAAACAAAGAAATATCAAGAATGCAGCGTTATTATTTCAGTCCAACCCCTGCAGCACAGTCCCACAGGTGTACCATTAGATATTAATCGTGTTTGGTTTTTGTGTTCCAGGTTCGGTAAGCATCGTAAGGACGAGCGGCCGGGGGAAAAGATGGATCGTAAAGGCTCCAGCAAGTGGAGGCCGGAGGAGACGCAGGTTTCCGAGGAGGAGACGATGAAGATGAGGATGGAGCAGGAGAGGTAAGGTCGCATCTGCTTTTTTTCTGCTGCGACGAATCGAGTCCCTTTGACTCTGGACTTTCATGCGCTTTGGGATCCGATATCAAAGCTGACGTAACTTCGCAGGAGCTACGTGTATGAATCAAAGTGAGCCAAATGGATGAAATAATTTAGTTTCTCTCCCACGAGCTGAAAGAAAATCCACGTTTTAAACGGCTTTGATCAAAGTCACAAAGTGCAAATTAAACTTCAGGGTCGACTCTCGTCTTTTGGTCCTTTCGGCTCATTGAAGTTAAAGTTACTGCAGCTTCTTCGGCTTTAATCCAGTTTGTGTTCTTCGTTCAGTCAATACACACCATGTGACCAAACGTGTGCGGACAACATTTAAACACGTCATTCCAAAACCTCATTAATTACTCATTAGTTACTAATCTGTTCCTAACAGCCTCGACTCTTCTGGGAAGGCTCCCCGCAAGAGTTTAGAAACTGGCTGCAGGGATTTGTTCCCGTAAAGCCACGGGGGCATGTGGGGGTGATAACTGGCCTGGCCTGCAGTACTGTAGGTGTTCCACCTAATCCCAGAGGTGTTAAATGGGTTTGAGGTTGGACTGTCAAGTTCTTCAGCATCCGGCCTAACAAAACAGTTCTGCTTGGACCTTGTTTTGCTCTTGCGTTGTCATATTTGACTCAGCCTGATGAGTCCAATGCCAGATTAGACGGGGAAAAACAGGTCTTGGAGGTTCTGACCAAAGTTTAGGACGTGTTTTCAATCTACTGTGACGGTCCGACTGAAGGAATTCCCTCTGACATTTCCTAGACTAAACAAAATGACATTATAAATAAATGCTGTTGTGCAATAGCACGATGTTAATGGTTCAATAAATCATTTGTGTATTTAAAAAACGAGTAGATGGTTCGAGCACGCATCATTTCTGAGCCTGGCACTGAGGCGCCCAAAACCAAACAGCCTCAAGACGGAAAGTTACACTCTCCCTCTCTCTTCACCAAACTAAATGTCAGTCGGGCACCATGCCAGTGTTTCTTTTGGGTTGGCGGGGTGGTGGCGGTTTATAAATGCCAAGGCCATTACTGCCCTGCCAGCTAATGAATTCCCAGGCTCTCGGTGTTGGGGCAGGAGTCATTACTGCCCGCAGTTGCTCGTTATGAAAATTTGGTTTTGTAATTCTTTCTTTTTACGCCTGCAGAGCAGATAGTCCAATAATATGATAATGGACTAAAGTCTTTATTTTTAATTGGCATAAAGTTAAACGCAAATGCCAAGTCAGATGATTTGCTCGTTAAGCTGGATATCGTTAAAAGTTCAGAATGGTCCTTTTGTATGTTAATCCAGTCCCGGAGCTTCTCTGTTATTTCTTGTTCCCAAATGTCAA
The DNA here is from genome assembly GCA_004119915.2 of Collichthys lucidus. Classification (NCBI taxonomy): domain Eukaryota; kingdom Metazoa; phylum Chordata; class Actinopteri; family Sciaenidae; genus Collichthys; species Collichthys lucidus. The sequence goes on from CM014089.1 coordinate 5,077,583, forward strand.
AGTCACATTTATTATCACGATGACCACTGAACTCCTATTCTGGATTATTTTATGTATATGTCACTGATAATATTCATTTAGCAGAGACTCCAGCACAAACCCACGTATATATTTAACTCTCTGACTCTGTTTTTGTGCCTCCTCGTTGTTATCGTGAGTGCAGGGTATGTTATCGACATGAAAATCAATCCATCCAGATTTGTTTAAGCCTCCTGCACCCGCAGAACATCAGAGAATCGGACTGAATTTGTTTTCCGCAGCACGTGATCGAACACTGCTTGTAACAAATAGGGCTCCCTCTCATTATAAGCAGGAGTTGGATGTTCTGCTTCCACCTGTTTCCTCAGTTATCTTTGAGGCAGAGCCTCTGCAGGAGCTGAGACGTGTTGGTTATTTGTTACTGTGTAATAGCTTTGCCACGTACTGAGGGAAATCTGGTGAGAAACAAAAACGAGTCAAATTAAGGTTGGGTGCTATCTTGGGCTTGTCTGACAGTGGTCTTAAGTCGTTAATTATCTTGAATCAAACCAACCAAACACACTTCCTTCCTAAGCACCTAAAAAATAAAAAGCACAAGCACATGCCTCTCGTTTGTGTTTAACCCGCAGTCGAGATGCAGTGATATCGACGAGGACGTGAAGGCTGCGGCTGCTCCGGTGTTAAACAATGATCCAGTTAGCTGTTTGTGTTTCACCGAGCTTCGCTCTCCTGACGTTCAGCCGGGGGGGAGCTTTTGTACCCCGCGTTGCAGAGCTACCCTATCGATCGGCCACCGCCGAGGGCTGCGCTTAATCCAGCTGTGATTGACTAGATGAATGGATTTCCTCGCAATTTTAAGTCTCGGGTCCCGGCGGACTCCAACCCCGAGTCAGACAAACAAATCTAGACAGACGGTTCAGACAGTGCACTGTGGACAGTGTGTGGTCATTTAAATAGCAGATAAACATACGTATAGGAAAAGAATTGGTCATTGTTGACACAAATGTCCTCATTGATTAGAAAACATTCACAGCCACACGGCTACATTTTTTAATTATTTCATAAAACCGAGGCCGGAGCTGATCAATACCGAAGATTCAGAGCGTTCAATTACAGACACCAGGTCATGACTATTGATAGAAATGATCCCACACTACTTAAAACCTTCAACATAGCAGACGCTACATTGTGTTCCACCTGGTGCGTGTAATCACACCTCTTTGATCGGCCAACTCGGCGGGTTGCCAGATGGCATTGGACTGGTTTTTGGCAAAAGTTGAGTCAGGATGAAGATGAACCTTTTGTGTTTCTTTGCCAGGACCCAAAAAACTGTCTCAACAACGCTGCGTGTGATCGCATCAGTCAGTTTTTTAAGAGGCAGCCATACGAGCAGAAGGTTAAAAGTTGAATCCAGTGTGCTGTGCATCGTGTCATTTGTTTTCAGTGAACTTCATTCGACCCAGCCACTAGCTCGGTATTCCTACTTCTCGCTTGTCTTGTGTTTATTTTCAAGAATCTCGTGTATTTATGGCATAAACACACGATTTTCAATGCACCATCAAGTCTGTGCTTTCACAGTATTTCTGGCTGAAGCTACTTGTCGCCCTAAAATCAGTCCAAGAAGGACTTTGAGCAGCCATCTTATCCAGCTGGACCTTCTCCTTTCATACACTTCCTGCCTTTCACCCGCGCTCTATCAGTCGTGTCGGCATTACCGCTAAGAGGAAGGTTTATTACACAGCGGGTACAATGGCACATAATGGACCATTGTTCTGGCTTGATGTGGTAGAAAGGTCACTCGTCAAACACGTTTCTTCCACCATAATGTCCCATCCTGCCATTTCTGGACGCCTCTCTCTCTCTCTCTCTCTCTTAATCGTTCACCCTTCAAGCCGACAGTATTTTCATCTCTCATCAAGGTTCAGTCGTCTGAAAGTAAACCGGGTTTTCCCTCACTTAAATATTTTGGGACTGAAAGGGCGATGATTGGGTCAAGTGTGGTTTTCCTTCCTGTCCCGTTTCAATCAGCGTAATTGTATTTGTACAACTGTGCGTTTTTTTTTTTTTAGCAACATTGCTCTTTAAGTGTTCGTCATGTTGACATAGATGGAGGCTTAAATTCGCTCTTAAAGCTGAAGCAAGCTTTATTTACTCTGATTACAATGAGTTCAACTGGTTTCACTGCAAAAAAACAAAGAAACTTCCACAACTGTTGCTGGTTTTTTTTGCAGTAATCATCTGTGTCTGCTGGTATTTGCTGGTACCAGCATCTCTCATGTGACCAAGTGCTGTTTTTCTCCATTTGATATCATTATAAACTGAATATTTTAGAGCTTTGGGCTATTGGTTGAGTACTTTAGAGTTACCTTGGACCTATTTTAGCATTTACATTTCAGACCTATTTGCAGGTCTTTGCTTCAGCATTAAAAAACTGAGATTGTGCTGGTTCAAAACTTCCTTCCTCACTCAGAAACTGGCCCCGTTGACCCGTCCGGTGCCTCGTTGCTGCGACTGGAGAAGGCCAGGCGCTGGATTGGTATGTCTATGGCCTTATCTTATCAGCCACTGTGCTTGTGTATACAATCAGTAAGCTGCTCCCACTTCTGCTGCTGCTGCTTTCTCTGATGGAAAACACTGTTTTTCCTCCGGGTTTAAAGATAGATCCCTCAAGGGCCTTGCTTCCTTCTGCGCTATTAGATAATTGCTGAGTTCACAAATAGTACAGACACAGCTTGCAAGTCCACGAGCTTTTATCTGACGCGGGTTAAGATGTTGAAGAACGTAGACTTTGTAGCTATAAAGATTGTTACCCATGTCTGGATTCAGCTGGGAGACGTTAAAGTTCATCAAGTTCAAGTCGTAGCAGTGCTTCCACCCATGTCTCCATGTTTTTATAATCCTACCCTCCGACGGCAGGGTGCCCTCTTTATTAGACTTATTGGGGTTTTTTTATTTAAATTTTCTGGTGGAAACATTCCTGATTTTTCTTTTTTAAGCCTTCAGTGAAGTTGCACCCCCTGCCTCATCACCGTCGCGTCCGCCGTCCCATTCGCTTCCCCGCTGCCGTTAAAAAGAGGCGAGCCTGGAGAAAAAGAGAGCGGTATGATAATTGGTAGTTGTAAAGCTCTGATAATTGGCAAGGCTGTAATTACGGAGCTGCGCGATAGGTAGTCCCCCCCCTCCCGCCCTATCACCACCACCCACCACCACCACCAGCACCACCTCCCTTCTCCCCGCCTGTAGAAAATGGTGTTGCCAGTTATTCACAAGATAATGGCCTGAAGAGAGAGTGTGTGTGTGTGTGATGTTTCTGTGTGTGTGTGTGTGTGTGTGTGTGTGTGTGTGTGTGTGTGTGTGTGTGTGTGTGTGTGTGTGTGTGTGTGTGTGTGTGTGATGTTTCTGTGTGTTGTATGTGAGACAGAGAGGTGTCAAAGGTGTGTGTGTGTGTGTGTGTTTGATAGGTAGCTATACATTAGCAGCACTCTGCGAATACAAAACGCTTCCCTCGTATGAGTGCTGCGGGGGCGAGAGACTATTATACATTGTTTATGGTATTATTCACACACATAAATAATAGACTCCACATCTTTTCTCTCTCCTGTTATGGAAAGTTAAAAAGCCGCGGTAAACAAACGCAGATGTTGCAGCGGCTCATCTGCCGTTTTGTTTTTACGTTGACACCCGAGATTTACGGCGTCTCCGCGATGTGTACACTGCAACATAAAAAGTTTTACCCCGAGAAAGAAAGAAAGAAAGAAAGAAAGAAAGAAAGAAAGAAAGAAAGAAAGAAAGAAAGAAAGAAAGAAAGAAAGAAAGAAAGAAAGAAAGAGGATCACGTTAAGGTGGAAGTTAGTTTCCCACAGAGGAGCTTTATCATGATTCATAAAAAGACATGTCATGCATTTGTCTTACGGCACTAAATCTGTAATTTCACTCCTCCTCTGTCCTGCGCGGTTTTATGTGCTGTGGAGTGATTTGGTGATAGAAACAAGAGTCGGTTACAAAGTCACCAGAGAGCATGTTGCACAAAATCATTTCTCAAATCGTGCATGTACAAGTTCATCGTTGGATGCTGTCAGTGATAAAGAAGAAGCATATGGCTAATTTGCAGTTGACATTCCTCTAAGACGGCAGAGCCAAAAAACACAACTCTGGCTTTTTTTGAGGTTTAGTAAAACTTTTGTCATGTATTTTGTTTTTTGGTATTGTGAAAGAAATGTGTATAATGTGGTTTAGTCTGCATAACTGACTGGAAATTCAACAGACAAACCGTTTATTGATAAAACAGTCAGATGGAAATCGACCAGATAAAGGGGTAGTAACATAAAACCAGATTTTAAAGGTTATTAAACAAAAGCATTTTATTAAATGAACGTTTAGATCGTTTTAACAAAAGGAGGTGAGGCAAAAGGGAACTAAGGGCGAGCGAGTGCTGATAAACAAACAAACAAATATAACGAAAGAACTAAACCCTGCCCAGTCCCAGTAAACCAAACACAAAACCTCCTGTTACAAAACACAACCAAACGAGTATCCTCAGATACGTACGAACGAGGCGAGCTCACGAACACACAAACAACGAGTGAAGCCGCCGCGATGCTCAGGCAGCTGCGGTTTAAATCCCGGTGATGCTGCTGCGGGGGCGCTCTCATTGGCGGCACAGAAATGATGCCGCACCAATCCTGGCCCCGCACAGCTGACGGCCATGTTGTCCCCGCCTCCTTCAGTTGGGGCCAACCAGGGACTGGCAACCGCACACCTGTGATTACCTACGGGAGAAAAACACTACCCACACACATGCGCGCGGCGAAATGGCGAATTGAATTAAATACCTGACAATAGCAACCGGACTTGAATAACTGTACCTGTATGTTTCTATGAAGACCACGCCTGTGGTTATGGATGTGTTACAGCGGCATTCATAGTGAGTTATAATGCATCATTATGATTACACTCAAACACGTGATGCTTTCTGATGCCCTTTGTCAGACAGCCAATAAAACGTCATTGACGTGACACTATGAGTTCATACGGGAGATGATTGTTGAGTTGTGTGTTGAAGTGAGTTCAAGTTCAAGTTCAAGTCGGCTTTATTGTCAGACAAGACATGCAGAGAATTGAAATTGCGTTACTCTCTGTCCAAACAGCACTAAACATGAAATATAAAATATAAAATGTAAGTGAAGATGTAAAATATATATAATATAAAATATGAAATTAAAAAATATATATATATACAAGCTAAAAGACATTCAGGAATAGAAAAGTCTACAGTCATAATGTGTTATAAACCCCATCAGTCAACCTGAACCAGTCCAGAGCTTCCACAAAACAAAGATTTCATGATAAGTTGCATCTATAATGTTGATAAAATGCATTAGAAAAGATAATGTGTGTTTATGATGCATTATAATGCACCATGAACACTATAAATACAGTGTGTTACACCTCTCATAATAACGACATCAATAACACTCGACTTTGGTTCTTTTTCTCCGGTACCTGAGGCTGGATTCAATAAACTAAATGTTCTGTTCAAGAAATATTAAATATAAAATGAAAGTACAACTCTGCTATAATATTAAATATAAAAGCCTTTTTTTGCCCCATGGTGACAATTTAGCTTCATTTATTTAACAATAGAAACCCAGATTTCTATTGTGCATGGCCGTATCCATTAAAACAAAACTTAATAGCAACCTACAACCTAAAGTTTGAGTATTAACATGTCTGTTACGATCCTCACCATCAGGATCCAAGCCAAGACCAGGGAGCTGAGAGAGCGCCAGGCCCGGGAACGGGACTACGCCGAAATCCTGGACATCAGCCGCACGCCAGAGAGGTCTTCCGAGGAGGAGCACCCGTACGCGGGCATCAACACCCTGAACAGCTCCGTGGACAGCGGGCACAGCCGGCCCCACAGCCCCCGAGACGATTACCCCCACATCCACCCACACCACCAGCACCAGCACCAGCACTCCGATTCCCTCTACACGCAAGTCAGCAAATCCCGCAACGACCGGCCTCCGTCTGCAGACAGGTAGGGTCAGATTTATGCTTTTTGAAAAGTCTGGGTTATATATATTATTTATGTCCTCTGTTTCCCCCGTGAACAATGAATTCATTACTTGACTCCCTCAAAATGCCATTTCAACCCGAGCCAGGTGACAAGCTGCCATTCATGGTTGGAGCTCTGATTCGTAGGCAGTCATGATATTTCAGTTAAAGGTTTTCCCGAGGCCTGATCCTGCCTCACATTCCTCCCCACTCTTTAACCCTGAGGCAGCATTATTGCGCCGAGAAGCCAGGCCCCGGCTATCACACCTGCAGGAGAAAATAATCACAGCAACAGAAGGCAGGCGGTAAATGTCAGCTCGCCGACTGCTAGACACAATGCGCCGTTCTCTGGAGGTGGGGGGTGTGGGGATTTTACTCTAGGGAGGCAGTGAGTGAATGGAAACCTTTGAATATCCGTCTCTCTTTCTGTCTCCCTTGACCTTTCCTACCCTTCCTTCTTTCTGTCTTTGGCTCTCATCTCGTTGCCACCTTTACACTTTGCTGCATTTCACCCCCGTTGCCTTGCATTTCTGGGAAGCAATCAACATTTCAGACCTTCTGCAGTCCGTGATTGACGGCGTTCACTCAGATGTTTTTTGCTCTGCACGTTCTACTTCATCTGGTGCTATAAAGCTTAAAGTAAAATCCAGAATCTTATAAAACACCTGCATCGTGTTGGCTGCAGCAGCTCTCACCGCTGAGTCGCTTCCCCAATCCTCCTTCGATCGATGAAGGGAGAGATTCGTAGCCCCCCCCCATCCGCCCTAAGATGGATTTGGCTGAAGCCAGTCGAGTGAACGCCTGCAGCGTGCAGCGGGAACATAGGCAGCGCAGGCGAGTACATCCACAGCTTGAATGAATGGGTTTGTCTTAGTCGTGGTTTTCACGCATCCCCCAGATGGCCCCGGCAGCCTGTGTGTACTTCAAGAGTGCTGTAGCTCGTATTGATTCATAATTCATCGTGCCGCTGCTGTTGTCGCTGTGTTTTTTTCTCTCTCTCTCTTTTTTTTTATTTTTCTAATCCCTGATGTGGAGGCATGCAGATGCACAACAGAAGATATTATAGTAGCATGACAGATACGGGGTCTTATTTAATTAGGTGAGGGAATTCACTCATGATTTAGAGTCTAATCATCATTATATTAAAGTTTATAGCTTCTTCAGCACGTAAGCATTTTCCTCCCCTCAGTGCTTCATCTCGAGATGTTATTTTTGTTGGAGGTGAGCGTGTTTTTGTGAGAGAGCAGATCTCTTAAAGCCCGCGGCAACAGCAGCAGCAGGCTTTAACGGATTAGCGCTGGAATGACATGAATGGACGTTTATTCATCATCAAGCAAAACTTGGAACTATTCACCGGTTCCTGCTTCTTAAAATGAGGATGTTTGTGACTTGAACGTGGAGGCTTTGGACGGTTACACATCATTTTAGGCCGTGGGAGCCTTTCGGCTACAATATTTGTGGGTTAAATGGTTAATAAGTCTGAGAAATAACGGGGTACATTAGTCAATAATTAAGTATTCAGTAGCTGCAGCCTTAAAACGAATAACCACGGCAGCACAGCTCTGATAGTTCATCGCACTTTATTGCACTCCAGGCTTTAGCTAACTGTTCCGCCGGGCTTAGGAGGCGTAACTCTTCATTGCTTTTCATTTTGTTCCCCCACAGAGAGACCCGGCCGAGGTAATATTGGCTTTTTCAATTAAAAACCAACCAACAGGTCTCACGTCTGTTTGACTTGTGTGTCTTTTACAGCATGAAACAAACTTTTCTGATTGGACATCTGACGATCTGACGGACTCTGAATGTTGCTTTTCATACTGTACAGAGACTCCTTACAGGAGGCTTTGATTACAGCCGTGTAAGCTGCCAGGGACATAAACGCCTTCGAGATATTATGTTGCATTCCCAGATCTCCAATCGTAAGAAAAATACACCTCCTGAGAGAACCAGGAAGCGTGTTTCCTGTTTCCTGTCTGCCCCCCTACTGAACAGGAAGTGAATTAGACCCCGCCATGCCAAGCACAGGAGGGGGGCGAGTCTCGCCCGACAGTGGGAGTGTTTGTTATTACGGGTTTCGAATGGCAGCTCTCGCACTGATATCAGAGCTTAAGCATTGTGGAGATTGGATCAGAGCGACAACACGTCTATAGAAAGTGAGAACGAAGGAAAATGTTGTTTTGTTCTAACAGTTCTGTCTTTAAATGGCAGCCAGGCCACGATAAGTTCAAATGTAAACAGTCTTAGATTTCGCTGGAGTGTGTGTGTGTGTGTGTGTGTGTGTGTGTGTGTGTGTGTGTGTGTGTGTGTGTGTGTGTGTGTGTGTGTGTGTGTGTGTGTGTGTGTGTGTGTGTGTGTGTGTGTGTGTGTGTGTGTGTGTGTGTGTGTGTGGTCTGTGGTTGTTGGTTGAACAGAAGCATGTTGACTCATAGCTTTACGTCAATGTTTTGTTGTCACAAGTTTATGACTTGCAATCAAATCTATGGCAGAAAGCGCTGGTATCATATATAACAATAATAATAATAATCGGTCTGTCTAAGGTTCGTGGTTCTCTGCCCGAAAATGGTGGAGTGCTCCCTCCGGGTTGGGAGCGAGTTCCTGCCCCAAGCGAAGGGAGTTCAAGTATCTCGGTTCACAACTTACGGCAAAATGGAGCGTGAGATGGATCGGCGGTTTGGTGCGGCGTCGTACCGGACCGTCGTGGGCAAGAGGGAGCTATGCCACACGGCGAAGCCCGTCTACGTTCCGACCCTCACCTTTTGTAGTGACCTCCAGAATGAGATCGTGGATGCAAGCGGCCAAAATGAGCTTCCTCCATCGGGTGGTCAGGCTCAATCTCAGAGATAGGGTCAGAAGCTTGGGCACCCTGGGCGCCTCCCTTTGGAGGAGTGCCTGTAGTGGACTACATAGCCCAGGGGTGTCAAACTGGTCCACAAAGGGCCGGTGTGGCTGCAGGTTTTCCTTCCAACCAAACAGCAGCACACCAGACTTGATTCATTTAATTTAATTAAAACCTGCAGCCACACCGGCCCTTTGTGGACCAGTTTGACACCCCTGACATAGCCCATCTAGCCTGGGAATGCCTTGGGATCCCGCAGGAGGAACTGGAATGTATTGCTGGGGAGAAACCCGCTGCCTCCGAGACCCGACCCCGGATAAGTGGAAGAGAATGGATGGATGGAATAATAATCTGTATGAATAATACTTAAATATGACACAACCCAGCAAGGAAAGACTCCTTTGGTGATCCTCAGCTCTGTTAGCGCTGGTCACGCTGCTGCTATGAGTGATAATAATAATAATGAACACGTTCGTCATGATCTTCCTGAAGCATGTTATCCAAACTCGTGCTGGCCAAGAGGAAATTGATCCCTTAACCTTGGCGTTTCCTTCTACAACCCATTTAACAACAGGACCTGAGTTTTTTTCCTCCAGAGTCCGAATGAGAATCCCAGAATCCCACACCGCCCCTGGATTCCCCCTCAAATCCCTCCTGGGGACGTTAAACGTACAATTGCCTCTCTTAACGCCGCAATGTTTGGCAGTCCGAGAGGAAACAAGCAAAGGGAGGAAAAAAAAGACAACATGCAGCTGCACAAATATCCACTGGAATTCATTTTAATTGCCTCTTTTAATGCTGTCAGAAAATTCAATTTAACTGCGGAGGTTTAGAAAACAAAAAAACAACCACAGAGGCTGGACGGAGCTTCAGAGGCCTCTGGGAACAGTCTGCTGTGAGGGGCATGACCGTGAGGACCGTCGGCCTGAAACAACAGTTCGCTTTCTTGTTGTCGTGTTCCTCAGATGTCTGCTCGTTTATATTCGAAGCTACATGTTTTAACAAGACGGTAAATTGGAAGCTGTTCCGTGTTTTCACGGTAGCACTTGATGTTTTTAGTTGTGGTTGATTGTGTAGGTGGTGCGGCGAAGTATCAGGTTGGGAACATTTTTTGGCTCCTAACCAAATTACATAACCTTGCTGCTGGGACACTGGTGGTCTTTCTTTTTTCTCCCTTCTCAACCAAGCCAAGTAAAATATTGTTCAAAGCTTCGTGTTTTTTATCTCCCCCGAATGTTTTCCCACCATCACAGCTAAAAAAAACACAGGTCCCCGGGTGCACCGTTGGCATCTGGTAACATTTGTCGCTGTGTTATTTTTACTTAAACCCTCAGAACTGTAAATTATCCGAATGTGTGACCAGCTCACCGAGCATGTGCACAAATGAATTCACTAAAAAACATATTGCAGAAGTCGTCGGCGTGTTACTGAATAGCTTCATTAGCTCTCGAACGTTTGCTGTATCACACTGCAGGGAAGCCAAGTGAATTATCCGCCATTGTTTTATTTCCCCTCCCCAACTTACAAGGCAGCAGTGGATGCTGGGAAGGCTCCGAGGGATTCGCCGTGATTCGATTCCCCCTCCCTGCCTTTCCCTACGAGGCAGCGCTCTTATTGAATCGGCTCCATTACATTTCATCTCCGCCGGGGGAATAAGGAAGGGCCTCAGAGGGGAGCGAGCGCGGTCGTGTTGTATCACAAACACACCAGAAACAGCCACGCAGACAAACAAACAGACAGCCGTCGCCTCGCAGCTTTTTACAGGCTGATAAGAAAGAGCGTGTGTGTGTGTGTGTGTGTGTGTGTGTGTTCACCTGTGTGCACCACACATTGTTAGTTAGTGTGTACCTGTTGTGTCATAAATGATTGTGTGTTGTTCCACTTCAACAATCAGTCTCTCATCGTCCATGTTGAGACCCTTTGATCGATCTTTGATCACCTGGTGCCACCGGTCATGACGTAACGTTGATGTGAAGTTGTAAAAAGCGACATGAACTGCGTATTGTGTTTTATTTTGAAAGGGGGCGAAAGTTTATTACGTTGATTCTGTGTCGGGTTTCCTGTCTGGTGCGCAGTGCTCTGTTGAAATTTACGAGGTTCAGCCGCGGCTCGCGGAAAAAATAGAAATGAAACGGAAAGCTTGCGCCGTGACGCGGAGAGCCGCTTCTGGGATGCTTGCGTTCCGCGTCCGGTGTGAGTTGGCCTTAATTTTCCCACAGCCTCAGAAACTGACCACCTGTATGCTGAAGGCCTGTCATCACTTGATTAAACATATCTTCATGTATGCACCACACGAGCACGACATCAACTGAAACAATCAACCAATAAAAACTCTGACACGCTTCGACTTGCTTGCAAACGTGTGGCGGCATCTTAAAGCTGCACTAATCTGGTGTTTTCCAGATTTAATTATAAATCAAATTACCGAGCATTTGTCATCAGATAGCGGTGCAGCTTTTTTTAGCCTCTTTTAGCTTGTTTTGGATCCTCCTGGCAAACTTCATCCGTAAAAAAACACGTTTCCGCTGCTTCGTGGCGCTACGTCCGCCCAGCGACAAACTACTCACAAAGTTAGTGACCAGCTGCAGGACAGTCTGAGATTTAGCTGCTGTAGAGCCTGATACTTCCCTCAGGAGGTGGTGGAGACCAACATGGAGCCAAAAGCAGAGGAAATATTTGACCAAAAACAACTCCAGATGAATCCTGATGTTGCTCAGATGTGTAAATGGACACACATTAGCACAGTAGTGATAATTTGTCAGATGTCGTTCTCCACTTCTCTCAAAAAAAAATCAGTTAAAGCGACCTCATCAGGCCGTTTCAGCACACATTTGTAATTAATCACATTATCACAAACTTGTTGTCTTGGTGGAAATGTGACCTTAAAGAGTTTGTGTGTTCGTTCCAGCGTGTGAACAGAACTCATAGTCGCAGACAGTTTGGACCTTTTATTTAACAATCAATTCAAACACAGCCTTCTTTCACTCACTGTTGAGTAAACATGAGGCTAATCCAACATTCCTGTCTATTCAGGGGCCTCTGAGAGCCCTAAACAGGAGCCCCAGATGGGGAAACAAACACAAGTATCCAAAACACACGGACAGTTTCATTTAGTTTCAGAACAAAACAGGGGAGAGACTGAAAAGCCTGAAAAGCTTCAGCGAGCTTAACCATCATTGTGTTGGATTTACGAATTCACGGCAAAAACAGTAGGTGCAATTATATAACGACGTATCCCCCCGTAATCCCCTTATCAACAGACATCATCCATGTTTCTGTAATCCCGCACATCTAATCTTTTTATCTGTTCTGTGTTTGCAATAAAGTCCGTCTGCCCCTTTTGATTTAACTCGTCATTACGTCGTGTTTAGTCTTGCACATTTGTTAGTTTCTTGTGGAAGTTCACGTCGGGCAGCTTCGCTTCAGACGTCGGCGTGAAAAATAAGAAATTAGCTTTTCAAATGTCGAAAACTAAAGATTTGTTTTCATTTTCCGTGTGACTGAAAAGTCTGACATATTCGATTTTTAGTCCATAAAGTCTATAAAATGAACTATTCAGCTGGAAAGCTGTGTGGAAAAGTGGTTTGCTTGTTCTCTAGCCTGTCTGCTATTTTCTGCCAGACTAACCTGGAGTTGGAAGAACTCACAGCTGTGACTTTTTTCCTCCCATCCCGTCTTCGAAACCCGTTAAAGACCTGAGGAAAAAAAAGAAACTCAGTCACATCTTTCCGCGCCTCAGCTGCTCTGCTATCTGGCTCGTAATGTGCGAATAGACCAACAGACGAAGATGTTGGCGTCCGCCGCTGTGCAGAATATGAATGTGTGTTCTCACCGCTCGCTGAGCAGAACAGGACGTCTCGGGGGAGCGTCTCTGCTTCGAGGGTCATCGTGACTGTCTGAAATAGTCACTCGTGAATGCCGATCCAAAGCCTCGGTGATGAAAACAGGCGGGACAGGATTTTGATCGGCTGCCATCGTTATTCTGCCTCCGGTTAAACACATCTACATAACCGCAGACGTGCTTGAACTTTTGCACCTGAGAAGATTCATCTCATCGGTGGAAAGTAGCCGAGGAGATTCTCTAAAGCTAATCTGCAACACAGATCGCTTTTTTTTTAAAGCCAAGCACATCTACATCCAAACTCGCTGTCCCCGTTCCACCTTCAGGCTTGAATCCCATTGAGGAGCATAACAAAAACCTGAGATCCATGTCTAAACGGTGCAGGTTAGGTTCTTGTAGGCATGGGCGGGTTTGAATGTTACAAGACCCTGTGGGTCCAAACATATTTTGCCTGCACAAAAAAACACTAATCAAATTTATTGAGAAAATGTTGAAATACCGACACAACGCTCAATTACTGAATCTACCAAAAAACAATTTACATACGGAGAACCTGGCGGGGTTCTGGAGTGGTTCTGTTGGATGCAAACACGTCTCAGTTTTCAGGCCTTTAAGTGATGATGATGATGAGTTGCACGGCGACTGACGATGCATACGAACCGATTCCTGACTTAAAAAGACGCGTTGAGCATCTCCGCGGTGCTGACGTGTGGATGAGATATACTATTACTCTGCAGACTAACTCGATCCGTATGACATCTGTTTCTGTTCCACGGCATAGTATATCCAACTCGAGATCGAGTTCAGTTCTCGGTGTGTTAAAACTACGACTCGAGCTTCGTAACAGGATGCTATATATCACCGTGGCAACACATTACCTCAGATATCTTGGCTCCGTTCCTGCATCAAACATCCCACAAAAAATGTCTAATGGCTTTTGTCATCAGCCAGTAAAGGAAGCTTCAACTTTCACACATGCCGTCCCTCTATCTTTAGCTGATCGGCAGCTCTTAAAATGAACGAGGCGGATTCCATCACGCCTGCTGTTTCTGCCAGCCAGAGATCCATTAAAAATAATTTCAGATGGCTGAGGCCGTTATTTAATCAACATGTCGTATACAAATGATTATGTATGAGCGTGGAGCGTGAGATAGGTTATATTAAAGTTGGGAGTCTGTCAGCCATCTGCTCCTATATGGTAGAATCAGCTATACTGTATATGAGGAAAGACAGGCCGGTCCCTCTTCCACTCCTAATCCTTGGATCAAGGCCAAGAGCTACAGTTGAGAGATATGTGCTGCCCCCGGGGGAATCCTTTATGGATGTGGGAGCGGACGGCTCAGCGGGTTTTCAGGGGTCGTTTGGGTGTTCGAGAGCAGGCGGGTGAAGACTTTATTTCCAGTGTTCTGTATCTCTTTGGAAAAAACGAGTCGTCATTGAGTTTTTTTTTTGAGACAGCATTGAATGCTACAGCTTTCCAACCAGTGATTTAAGTTACTGTCATCCTTTCGCCTACAACTTGTTCATCTCCTCTGCTTTTAGAGGCGGATGACAACCCGTGCAAACTCACTGAACGATGGTTTCAAACAGAGCAGCCGGAGAACAAAACCAAACTCACCGTTTGGACTGTTATTTTTATATATATTCCAAATCTCTGAGGACTTGTTAATTTATATTGTAAAAGAAAGAGTTTTTAGGAAGCCTTGAAAACAAGGTGGGCTTAGCCCCGTTAGACTCCATGGAGAGCTTTTAAATCAAACTCATTGTACACACTTACCCCATTTTCAAGTCTAGAGTCACAAATCCTAATTATCACTCACATATTTTGTTAAAAATATTGGAATAAGGTCACTTCAGATACGGAAAACTCATTAAAAATAACACTTCTAACACTGAAACACTCTGAGCTGAGATGAATTAATCTCTGTCTCTCTGCTCAGGGTGGCCTCAGCGTGTCATCAAGCCGCTCTGTAAGGACCGCCCACAAAATCCTGAGACTGAAAACTGGTGAAAAACTGTTTGAACCTCTGACTCCACATTTCAGTGATGTATTGTTCAAAGACTTTTCACGTGTTTTCAGCAACTATTTTCACGTATTTTGAAAGAAATCTCAAAATCTCCTTTACATGGACTTTAAACAGCCTGAAATTTTATTTATTCATATTCTTATACATTCGTCCCTCTTTTTTGTGAAGCATGTGATTGGTGTCTTGGCGGATTAATGCTCATATTGATACAACAAACACTGAATAATCCTTGAACCACTAAAAGGGGAATTCCTCTACGGTTGAGTCTTGCTGTTGTCAAACTCTTGCGTTGGGTGAAATAATTTTTATTTCAACGCTGTTTTCTGCCTACAAACATCTTGAATTTTATAAACCAAATGTTTGACAGACCACCCAAAAAGACGTTACGAGCACGAGCAACGTTACCACATTCAAACCCGTCCTACATTTAAATGCCAACAGCTGGAGGAAAACAACACAATCCCTCCTTTAATGTGTTTGTGTTAATCACAAGGATTATGTATATTTATAAAAATGATATTCTCCAAACATTTTAATAGCAGACGACCTGCTGTGATCAGAGTAAATATTGCCTCCCTCTGAGTCCCAGTCAGCAGCTGAATGAAATCATTGATCTGCGCTAAATTAACATGCACAGTAATCCAAGATTAATTACTGCAGAGATGTCCAACATTCAGAGTTTTGCAGTTAAACTGGAGTCCTGTAGTCTTTTGTGCTGCTGTCTCCCTGCTAACCACCTCACTTCATGACGCTTAAATCAAAAAGTGAAGCCTGTTTTTGTCCTGAAGCCTGTTAGACAATTAAATCTACACAAAGCGTCCATGTGACTTCCTCTCCATGCTCGACATGACTACACTAGTCTGCGTGATCGGCTGCTGTCTCAAAGTTCACAAAACTTTTCTTTCATACTCGTAAAAATTGGCTTTTCTTCTTCAATTTGGCAACAACAACCACAGACAAAAAGAAAAAAATCCATCTCAGTCAGTCTAATTGAAAAATACAGTAAACAAAAGCTCCATGCTTCACGCCCACCCAAACCGAAATATCAGAATTTACGGATACTGTCGGTTCTCATAGATTTTTCTCGAGACTGTAACTTTATCTGAATCCTTTCCATTTGTGAGTAATGTGGCTCACGAGGCCGCAGACACAGAGGAAAGCCCCCCGGGTGGTGGAGGAGGAGGAGGAGGGGGCAAGACGCTGGTATTAGACTGAGCAACAGAAAGCGAGGAGCGATTAGTGTGGAAGCTGCAGCACAAACACGAGAGAGGAACAGGTCAGCAGCTTTTACATGATGCAAACAGGAACGTGTTGTTAGTCTGTTCATTTTTATAGGCTCATGTTTCTACGAGTGTGTGTGTGTGTGTGTGTGTGTGTGTGTGTGTGTGTGTGTGTGTGTGTGTGTGTGTGTGTGTGTGTGTGTGTGTGTGTGTGTGTGTGTGTGTGTGTGTGTGTGTGTGTGTGTGTGTGTGTGTGTGTGTGTGTGGGGTCAGGGACAGTCTGAGGACCATCTCCACCCAGTATTGACCATGTCTGATAGCGTGATGATGTCATTCTCTTTCTATTTGGAGCCAGACAGACTGTCGATGTGGAGAACCCTTAATATGGACTTTTCTTCACATGTCGCACACAGGAAATAAAAGTAACGCTACATGCAGCGCAGAGCATGAATAAAGATTTTAAAAAACCATCGAGTTATACGGGACTCACACAGGAGGCGGAACGAGCCGGCCGTATTCACGCAAGATCACGAGATCACGCGAGAATCCTGGACGTAAGCGAGACCCCGCGACAAACAGTGTATAAAGAAAACAACAACAACAAACAGCTGACTTTGCTTCTCCGACGTGGAGGAGATTATAAAAAGCATCTGTTGTGTCATAAATGATTGTGTGTTGTTCCACTTCAACAATCAGTCTCTCATCGTCCATGTTGAGACCCTCTGATCGATCTTTGATCACCTGGTGCCACCGGTCATGACGT
The DNA here is from genome assembly GCA_004119915.2 of Collichthys lucidus. Lineage (NCBI taxonomy): Eukaryota > Metazoa > Chordata > Actinopteri > Sciaenidae > Collichthys > Collichthys lucidus. Next base: position 5,094,306 of record CM014089.1, read on the forward strand.
AACGTTGATGTGAAGTTGTAAAAAGCGACATGAACTGCGTATTGTGTTTTATTTTGAAAGGGGGCGGAAGTTTATTACGTTGATTCTGTGTCGGGTTTCCTGTCTGGTGCGCAGTGCTCTGTTGAAATTTACGAGGTTCAGCCGCGGCTCGCGGTAAAAATAGAAATGAAACGGAAAGCTCGCGCCGTGGCGCGGAGAGCCGCTTCTGGGCCACGCCCTGTGTGAGTGCTCTTATTGACTAGACTGGCTTCTATTTGCTACGGTGACCGTGGCGGTACCGTTCTCGTCCGGTGTGAGTCGGCCTTTAGGACGCATGAGAATAGACGATTGCGCTCGAAGGTGTCGGCCTCAAACCCCGGCGTGTTTTTAATCTGGACAACATGATGCAACAGCAGCCACACACTGTATTAGCATAAATACAGGAAAAATACAAGAACCACAAGTCCCCTCACAGCGGGATGAAAGATCCTTTAAACTGAGCCGAATTCTCGCAGCACTCCAGGGATGTAATTACGAGTGAAAGGAGTATTACTCGCATAAAAACTTTGACACCCACATGCCGCCCTGTTAAGACCTCAGTCTTGTGCTGCCTGCTCAGCCTTGTTGGAAGTTATAAATGTTTTAATGGAGGATTTTCCTCACCGATCCTTTAAAAAAATAAAAAGTCTGGGACACATTTCCACATTCAGACTTTTACTAGAGCTCTGCGATTATTTATTGTTACTGCGTGTACTCATTTTATTACAAAGTTTCCCATATTAAATTCTCGTGTAATGATCAGGATGCCGGATGTATTTTTTGAAAATAACACTTTGCTTCTCGGATCAGTCGAGCTGCAGGCCACACACTGATACACTTTCATATACAAGGTGAGCTGCTTCCATCCTGTGTATGCACAAACACAGAGGTGTTTTGTCTCACACATTTAAAACAGAGAGCGCTGGAAAGTTTTAAAACTCAGGTTTGAATCCATTTCAAAAGGACCTGGAGACAGAATCACTGAGGCGTCAGCACTTACAGAACATTTGTATTGTTGGATTCATTTTGTAAAACTGTCTGCTTTGTTTTCCATCTGCTTAAATGAACTGGTTCTTACTTTGTGTTGCTGCTGCTGGCTGCAGGATTTTCTTTTTAATCTCATTTGGACTCCTCCTGGCTAAATAAAGGTTAAATCAAATAGAAATAAGCCAAGATAAAACTCGATACCACCCACTTTTTACTTTAACGCCAGCATCAACAATAATAAAATGAATACAATCCAGTAATATTGGCCAAAATGTTTCATTTAAAGAGAAAACCTAATTATCTGATCAACAACGTTCGATGCCAACTTTGATTTCTGCTCGGATGTTTTGTTTGAGGTTTGGCTCACGGTTCTTTCTTCTGTTGATGAAATCGACTTTTCCCACACAAGATTCTTCAAGTGTCGACCTTCAGCTCTCAGTCACAAAAGAGCGCTTGCCATTAATGTCACAAACCTCTCCGTGGAATCCACTTAAAGTTTTTAATATTCATCAGATCAAAGAATTTGCCAACATTCCTCTCAAGCAGCTTAAACGGACCCGACTAACTCTGACAGTATGCTGCACGTTAGCGCGGGGCGGTGATGGCAGGACGTCTTCAACTCCTGCTGGAAATCAGATTCAGTCCGTCCCAGTGGGAGAGACGGGGGAGGCAGGGGGTGTAAGTGGGGAACTCTTTTTGGGTTTGAGCACGAGCAGGAGAGCAGCACACAGGGCTGAGAGCTCAGCTTGACCTTAAAAGGCTGTTGACCCACATTCAGTGTCACGGACGGCACTTTACATCAGACTGGAGTCCTGCGGATGGATGTTTGACTTATATGAATTATGCATGTAGCATTTTGTGCAGTATGATCCGTCCCTGTGACTTAAAGTGCAGCAAAGTTGTGTTGTTGTTTTAGTGTTTTTGATAATCCACACACAAGAATCCAGAAAATGAAGCCACTAGGTTTTTATGATGATTTTAACACATTTATTGAGACTTGATTTTGTTCCTTTCCTCTTTTTTACTTGATCTAAATTCAATATTTTTGGGGTTTTGGACAAAACAAGCAGCCTGAAGTTGTTGATTTTGGGTTCTGGGAAGTTTATATAGGCGTATTTTCTAAAATTCGTGTTGCCCTTATTTTGATAGATGTTGTAGGCTCAGCGCAAACACGAAGGAACGACCTGCAACAACGTTTTCTGGATGGAAATGGACCAGGGAAGTTGTGGTTGCATGCTACACCACGAGAAAAAAAATATTTTCTAACACTTAAAGTGCAAAATAATGAGTCGATTAATCTAAAGTGAAAAGAATTACGGTGAACTGTAATCAATCTACTGTCCACCGATACCTCCACCCACCACAGGGCCATATGGAGAAATACTTGGCAGAGGAAAAACAGTGGATTATATATAATCTAATAAAGCTTTTGATTTAAGACTTTGGGAGCTGAACTCTGAATAATTGCATCACACACATAAACACATGTACTCCCCGAGCGGAGGGGTCTGGCACTGATAAAAAACAGGATGGATAGAGTGTGTTTGATGATGACAGGTAGGTCAAACGAGAGAGGTCTCCGTTCATGTACGTGTTTCCAGCGAGGAAGACAGTAAAGATATGTTTTTGTACCCTTCTATCTTAAGGGTGCAGGCTCCACCTGGAATGTCCCAATTTTTTTGTAGGATTAAATCGCAGCACGATGACCCAGAGACCCGGAGAGCCTGCTGGTTTTTATTAGCACAGCCTGTTTCCTGTTAAACCCCCTCCTCCTGCTGTACCTCTAAAAACCTCATGAATGGCTTGTGTCAGTCAGTAAGTCGCTGAACTCACTGAAACCGCCGCGGCCTCCGCTGCACGGCAGATGTACAGCCGGGCTCGACTTTCAAGTAGCTCCGAGGATGGATTTCACATTTAGTTTTTTTTTGATGACCTCATTGCAAACGGCAAACACAGAGCGAGATGTACGACGATGTTGCAGGAGAGAGCGAATGGTTGTAATGTAAGGAAGACAACACAAAGACTTGTTTGACGCTGCATGTGAAACAGTGGAGTCATTAGGGATGCGGTTGCCGCTAGTTACAGCGTGTTGCAACATCCTCTCTGAAATGTTCACGCTCTTCTCCGCTGCCCTTCCTCTCTGCATCCTAAATATATTCATGCACTCCTTCGCCTTTCTTTTGTTGCTTTCCTTCTCTTTCGAAAAGATACCTGGAGGAGAAAGCGAAGATGCCCAAACTTCAAACTTCACTTTCACGCCATCTAAGGCCTCTACTCCATAGACACAAGACTCCAGAGTCCCTTTACTTACGGCCGCCCTGCTGTACCAGGCGTATCACTTCTCAACTCGGCGATTATTAGATCAGAGTCTGCAGGAAAGACAGGGGAAATGAGAAAACACACACACACAGATATGCACATGACAGACCACAGGGCATCAGAGGAAACTTTTTCATCACACCGTTGGAAGCGCAGTGTCCTGTTTTGAAATAAAGATATTTACGATTGTCGTCCCTTTGGGGGGAAAGAGGCGAGCCTGGCTTTGGTTTTGATTAGCTGTGATTGTGCTCTGTGTCTGTCTTCTTCTTCTGCTGCTGCTGCTGCAGCTCATTACCAGAAAACACACACTCATCTCTTCGATCTTATCTCTCTATATATATATTTTTTTCCCTGCACGTCTGCAGCTCTTACATCCTTTTAAAACGAGACGTGTTCTTACACCACATAAAAATTACATCAGGGCCCTCGTCTTTAAATCGCCTATGACATTTATTGATGGGTTGAAGTGTACGTAGGCTCTTGCAGCAGGTTTTTCGGCCCCGGGCCTATTAAAGCAATTGAATCCTGAGCTTTCTTCTGTCTTTGAAGTGTTGTCCGGGCTCTAGTTAATCATTAGTGATCGCAAAGAGCTTCATACGGAGGAAAGGCGCAGCATAGCACGGGGCATCTGCTCTGCAGCTCGAGATAATACCTCTAGTGTGTGCGGTGTTGATGCAGAGAGAGAGGGCTGTGTGTGTTGTAGGTGTCCTTAACTCCCCTGGGCTGTTAAATATAGCACTGATGATTAGGAAGCCGTACGTTTGCAGCCATTAGCGCTCTGTGCCGTGTTGCTTTCTCTCTCGTAATGTTGTTCTGGACGTGAACTCCTGCAAAGGCTTTTGTTCATTTTCAGATGCTTGGATATGACGCCCGCCCGCCCGCAGGCCTTTCTTCTCTCATGTGATGCACAGAAACAGCTACCGAGCACAAACAGCAGAGCAACAAGAGCTCTGTCCTTTTTAAACCGGGGATGTGAACTATCGGATTGTTGTGGTCGGCCTCGGGGGGGATGTGAGCCTCGCCAGAACGATTTAAAGCTGCGAATCGCTCGTCATTTCTCCAACACGTCATTTTTTATCAAACATAGCGTACCGTGACTGCGACACAGGCTCTGCGTGGATATGTTGTCGTTGTGTGTGAATGTAATGACGGATGAACCGGGCTTTGATGGAGCGAGCTCTGCTGTCAGGATGTTGTGGTCTTGGGTTTTAAATCTTTTGTTCTCGGTGTAAGATGCTTATGATTTCAGCTTCGGCAAATGTCAGGAAGACTTAATGCACACGCGAGGTCTAAATCTGCACGACAGGACTGGTTTTCATAAGTACAGTATAGTTCATATAGGCAGAGTTTCACATAACCGACATCTTCATGGTTTATTTATTTAAATTCAGTTTATTAGCCAAAAATCAGCATTAAGACAAAAGAAGGATGCACAAAGTCACAAAATGTTGCTTAAGTGGCACAGACGATTAACGATCACAAAACATACAAATACTTTGATTGTATATATGATATTAAAAACTATCACCAAGTGGCAACCTCCGGAGCTGGAAATGGAGCCAATGCAGAAGTGCCAAACACTGCAGTTCCTCTAACGTCCACTTGAGGCTGGCTCCAGAAGTGAGTCAGTCTCCATAAGTCCCCATGTTTCACAGCAGAAATAAACATGTTTACAGCCTGGTACAAAAAACAGTTTTGGTCTCTGTAGCTAATTTCCCCGTTCATGACAACTGTACTAAGCTTCTCTAAGCTAAAACAAGCCAACAAGCTAAGCTAACAACAGGCTAAGACAAGCTAAAAGAAGCTAACAACAAGATTAGAACAGGCTAAAACAAGCTAAAGCACAATAACAAATTAACAGGCTAATTCAAGATAACAACCAACCCAGAACACGATAGCAAGCTAACAACAAGCTAACAACAAGCTAACAACAGGCTAACAACCGGTTAAAACAGGCTAACAACAAGCTAACAACAAGCTAACAACACGCTTAAAACAAGCTTAAAACAAGCTAACAACAAGCTAACACAAGCTAACAACAAGCTAACAACAGGCAAAAAAACAGGCTAACAACAAGCTAACAACAGGCTAACAACAAGCTAACAACAAGCTAACAACAGGCAAAAAACAGGCTAACAACAAGCTAAAAACAAGCTAACAACAAGCTAAAAAAACAAGCTTAAAACAAGCTAACAACAAGGTAACAACAGGCTAGAACAAGCTAACTGCAGTTCCTCTAACATCCACTAGAGTCTGGCTCCAGAAGTGAGTCAGTCTCCATAAGTCCCCATGTTTCACAGCAGAAATAAACATGTTTACAGCCTGGTACAAGAAACAGTTTTGGTCTCTGTAGCTAATTTCCCCGTTCAGGACAACTGTACTGAGGGTGAATTTAAATACAACTCACCTGTTCACGTTATATTAAGGCTTAAAGTTATGCAGGATTAAGAGCGTGGATGCTTTGATTGACAGGTGGGTGCTGTTACAGATGGCTTATTTGAGCACGTAGGCCTCAGGTCCGCCGATGATCCACGTATTTTCTGATATTTGGATCAGGTGCATATTTTCGGCTTCTTAACAGCACTTTGGAAACCTGTGGGTGATGTCACTCGTCCTCTGTCTGTTCTTTATACTGTCATTGGTTATCATTTGATCCCGGCAGCTCAGCTGTGTGTCCACTGTGTCTTTGTTTGAAGGCTTTTGTTGTTGTTTGTCATCCTGTTGGCTGTCTTCACACTTCCCTCAGAAGTACTGTACAGCACTGCTGCTGCCAAAAGCCGTTTTCTCACATGCTGTCGAAACTATTTCCATATCTTGGCTGGATATGAAATATTTCAGTTAGTAAACACATTTGAACTTCATGGTTTATCTCGAATAATCATCATTTCAATAGCAATTCCTAAATCACCTTTGGGACTGTATCTGTCACTGTGTGAGCCCCCAGAGATAAGAATGAGTTTCAGTTTCCTCCCTCCTTCAGCTGCAAATCACACTACGTTCAGTCGGAGGCGCGTATTCGATAGCTGCAGCTGCACGAGTAAATGTCACTGGATGTGTGCGGTAGTGTGTGATTTCAGGAAATGGCGATCAGGCCTCGCGGGCTTGTCTTCATCCCAGCGTACTCCCCACAGCGCCGAGGCCTCGGGTTTCCCCACATAGAGGGCAGAGAGGAGAGGGAGTCCCTCTAAAGCTGTCAGCAGAGCTCAGCCGGCGGGGAAGCTGCAGCCTGCATCACCACGACTGGTTTCTATTTAGTGCAGGGAGGCCGAGATGCCGGAGAGGGGGGAGGTAGGAATAGAGAAGGAGGTTTGGGGTGGTCTGGAGGAAGAGAGGGAGGGAGAGCTGAGTGGAAAATGGAGAAAATCGTGGCATCGGTTACGGATGTGAGAAGAGCAGGAGCGAGAGAAAGAAAACATTTGTTCACTGTCTCCATGAAAAAACCCACTTCTAACCAAAACAAAACTTTTTTCAATATTTTACCACGTGGAACATAAAAAGAAACACATCTCCAAAACATTAACATTCAATATCACCTCAACTTCAATATAATACAGCCAAAGGACTAAACACCAGACTGGTCTCTGTACGTTACCAAAGCAACAGGGGAACAATCACAGTACAGTGCGACAAGGACAGAATAAAGTGACCAAGGGTCCTAGAAGGGGGACAGATTTATTATGTCCAGTTGTTGGTAGTGTTGGAGAAGAGGTCCTCTCTGAGGAGCTGGAGGCAGGGTTCCCACGGGTGCTTGAATTCCTTGAAAATGCTTGAATTTTTTGTGAAGTGCTTGAAAATGCTTGAAATTTGTGTGATGTCTATCTCAATAAACCAAGAGAAAACAGAAATGTTTCCTAAGCGGCTACGCGCTTGATCCGATGCCTTTACATGCAGAACTCAGTTATCATACTCGCTTGGTGTTCTGCAGAGAAATAACAGTAGACTACTATCCACACCTGTTGGTCACTGTTATTGCGCTATGGTAGTTACACAATACACCGCTCACAAGCTGAGAATACAAGCCAATTCACAATTAGTTAAAAATCAAAACAGTCAATCTACCACCATATGAAATAATGCTAATTAGACCCATGTTATTATGTCATACAGTGGCACCGCTGCACTTCCCATGACCATCATGGCAAACACAACTAGTAGGCTACCTATTTAAAGGTGCTGGAAAAATGGAAAAACTGGTGCTTGAAAGTGCTTGAAAAGTGCTTGAATGTGTTCATGAAAAAGGTGTGGGAACCCTGCGGAGGTTTTTGAAGGTCTGGTAGGACGTTCCACCAACGGGGAACAACAAACGAGAAGAGTTTGGATCGCCCTGAGCGTACAGGTGTCGTATGCGTCTGTATGAGGGCAGGTGTTCAGGTGTAATACCCAGACCTACAGCAACAGCGGTGAGGAACACATTTCATCTAAATCACTCCATGCCCAGAACAGAATTAACCATTTTTTTGGAAATGTGCCCTCTGACTGAGATGAAAACATTTTTTCCTCCAAAGTGTCAAAAAAACCTTTCAAGTTGTAAAAAAAACTCATTTTATTGTCACCACATGAGGATTCATGTGCAGGCTGGATACGCTTGTTCTCGTAGCAGCATTCCCGGACACAAAGGCTGTTTTTTTCTCTTTTATTTTGGCGGGATTGCACGCAGAATCAGGCGACTGGATGGCGGCGAGATGAGCTAAATCAGAAGATTTTTTTTTTCTTATGTTCTGAATTGAATTGGACCCCTGTTGTTAGCAGCCCCCCCTCCCTCCTCTTCCTCTCTCCGCTTTAATAAGTGTAACTGCGTTTGGGATTAAGAGACCCCGTGTTTCAACGACTTCAGTATAATTATCCCCCGCCCCCTTTTCCACACACACACACACACATACTCGCACACACACACAGCGAAAGTTGTTTTCTTTATTTAATTAAATCCAATGATTTAACTGTGGTAGAGGAAGAAAAAAACTCATTAAACTAATTAGGATTGCCACAGAGGACTCTCCGAGCTCCTTTTTACACTCTGTTCTGTTCTGAGGATTGTAGCAAAGTGTGTATCTGCACGTTTGGATCTTTTTATTTCAAACGCTCTGCGTTTCAATGCCGATATCTGCGATCTATCGCCCTTTTGTGGCGGCGTTGAAATGACTTAGCGGCGCGCGTGAATGAGGCCAACAGCTGCTGGGCGGAGATTTGCCAGAGCAATAACTGTCGGAACAAAACCTAATGGCCCCTTTTGGCCCCTCACTCGCTTATGCAAATTGGCCATTGTGAGGAAGTGTATTAATAGTTTGGCGCGGGGACTCGAGAGGCATGTTTCCTCGTCATGGAGTCACAGCTTTCAAACGAGGCACGGAGGAAAAGTGCGAGCTGTGGGCCTCTGTGCTTTAACTGTGGAACAGAAAGCATCAGGTTTCCAGGTTGTTTAATAGTACAGACTTTGATTTTTAACGTTTAAATTTGCAGTCGTAACGTATCACGGTCGTGACTGCGTGTTAACAAATCTTGTCCAATCTGAATTCCTCTGGGTCCCTTATTAAACTCATTCAGGTTCAGCCGTCAACATTTGTCAGCAGCTGAAGTAAAAGATCATTCAGATCCGTCCGCTAAGGCAGAAACACCACGAGCTGTATCCTCAATCACAACCTGTGGCTACGAGTGAAAATGAGACTAACTCTGCAATGCTTATTATTAACCAGAGATGTATAGTAACGAAGTGGAACTACTTAAGTACTGCACTTAAGTACTAAAATGCAGTATCTGTACTTTTTTTGAGTATTATTTTTTACCCAACTTCCACTTTTGCTGCACTACATATTTTTGATGACTTTAATACTTTTACTCGGATACATTTTTCATGTGCTGAGTCGTTACTCGTTACTATTGTAGCGTCCAGCCGGACACGTGATGAATGACGAGGCGATATTGAACAAACTGCATTTATTGCTGAACGGTTTGGTTCCAGGACTCGGTGACTGTCGGCCGGAACCACGACAAAAAACCAACTGAACAGTCCCGGTCTCACATCAACCTCGCTCGTGCGCCGTACGTCACACACCTGACTCACCCAGGTGCGCTCTCTCACCTGCTGCCCCGCCCCCTCGCTCTGCATTCATTCAGACGCATTCACAGACCATGGGAAATCACAGAACTCTACCATGAACATTGTAACACTGCAACATTAGAAGTTGTGCCTTAATAAATATTTGAAATAATATAAACAACAGTACTTGTACTTTTACTTTCAGTACTTGAGTAGCAATTTTTTACATACTTCTACTTGCAATACTTAAGTACAAAACATTTAGAATACTTTAGTACTTTTACTTAAGTATGGTGTTTAAAGAACACTTCAACTTCTACTCAAGTCAGTTTTTTGATATAGCACTTGTACTTCTACTCCACTCCATTACTCCAGTACTTTATACATCTCTTATTAATTATATATCAGGGACACTGAAATGACAGGTTGTACCTTACTTTGCATATTTCACCAAATACTAAATTCATAATTCCGAAGCTCCTGATTCAAAACTCTGAAGTTAACGAGCTTGAAATATTGATATCGTACACGCGAACAATCACCTGTGAGATTCAGATTCTCACAACGAACTGCAAGAGTTGTTTTCCAATACTTACATCATACGACAAAAACTACAACACTCATGTAATTTTGAACAAAAGTACGACACAGGCTGGATTCTCGGGGTGATGATGAGTGAATAACACGTCCTCACTGCCGTTCAGGTGTAGATCCTTGATGTTCTTTGAATCCACTTCATTTTCTATAATCCTCACTCGTCCCTCTTTGTTCTCCTATAAACAAGAATCTAGTTACATTACTTCTGTCGAGTAATGAGTGCCTGATGACGGGGAGGCTGTGCCGTCTTTGATCGGTAATTGGGCTCTTAAATCACCTTGAATCACACACACACACAGAGGAAACATTCTAGATTAAAGGGGATCTCAATTAGTCGTCATTACCTGATATTTTCAAGACGTCGGGCCACCGCCTCACCTTTTTTTTTCTTCCCCCTCCCCTCTCCGCGTATCTTATTCCATATCCCGTCTACTTCAGGAGTTTTGACAAGAAGCAGACATCTGCGAGCGGTGGCCCTTGGCCTCCGACCGACCACCAGTGTCAAAACTGCCAGCCCGTAGTTCTCGTGGGCGGAGGGGAGGGAGGAAGAAGGAGGATGTGAGGGTAAAGGACATGGAAGAGAGCTGGTGTCTTGTTTTTTTTTTTATATATTCGAACAGCCTCTGGAGGCATTAAGGGAGGAAGAGAGTGATAGTTTAGTGGAGGCGAAGGAAACGGCGATGAAGTGTTGACAGCTTTCTTGCTCGGCGGTGGAGGGAAAATTTTCCAGCCTCCGTGGATGACTGTGGATGTCGTTCTCTATATCTTCTATTATTTATATACATGACGCTTTTCCATTCTTCAAATCCATTTTCTAGATGATTAACATGATAGACCAGTAGAGTTTCTAGTTTTTTCCTCAGAAATGTTTAAATTCCTCACAACCTGTCGACGTGCACGAGTCAAAAAGGTTTGCATCCACTCCTCCGTGCGTCCACACTAGTCCAGTATCCTCTAGTGGTTAAATATGAAAAAGTAGCGGTGTAGCGGAGCAGCCAGACCTGTGCAAGACCTATCGATCCTCGCCGATAGATCGCCAGCACATCTGCTGGTACCCTCCCTTCCCTGAGGCCCGTTAGTACAAATAATGACTAATCAATATGCGCTGGAGTCCCTGTGAATGTCCTTTTAACACTTGATTTATGTCACGGCGCCGTCGCGGCACAGCTCGAGCTCTCTTACTCACTCACTCTTACCAAGCCAATCAATTTACGCAATCACAGAGAGGAGAGGACCTCCTCCTCCTCCTCCTCCTCTTCTCCTTGATCTACTTAAAGAAGTTTTTATAATTTTTATTGTATTTTTAATTAGATCAGCGTGACTGTGATCGGGTCGTATTATAAAACGGTCTTCATCGACAAGCCTGTTTGGAATGCGTTATGCAGATTTGTATCGATTGCCAATTTCGCGTCTCGCCGTTCATCGCTCACTGTCGTCCGCCGACGTGTTCTAATGACAGGAGATCGCTGAATCAAGAAAGGATTTTTTCTCTGCTTTGTCGAGTCTGTCGCTCCCATCGTAAAGACGGCCTGTGTTCTTTATCCAGAATATATTTTTAATGAGTGCAGAGGTCCAGTGTCTTACTCGAGGACACAAAGAAGACTGTAACTAATGATCTTCATCATTGATTGAGCTGTCTTTAGATTTTTGATGAACTCGACACTTGTTTGGCGTCAGAAAATAGTGAAAAACAGCCAATGAGATTTCCTGGGACCGAAGATGACGTCTTAAAATTCTTGTTTTCTCCAACCAACTGTCAAAAAACTTAAAAGTATTCAACCTACATTCATTTTAAACTGAGTAAAGCAGCAAATTGTCACATTTGAGCACCTGGAACTAGTAAATGTTTTGCTAAAACAGTTCAAAAATACCAAAACAAAACAAAAACAGACTTGACCTGTGTGCTTTGCTATAAGTATACATGTGTGGATAATAGAGAATGTGGGGGTAAACGATCTGTCCCACGAGGGGCTCTCCAGCGGCGGTGGAGCCCGCTCTCGGAGCCCCGAGGTTGTGGAGGGCTGCCATGACCTTCCCCTCCTTCTGGATCTGATTTCCGTAGGAAGCGGCGATGACAACCGCACGCACAGAAACCATCTCTTTCTCTCTCTCGATTGCCTTTTTTCTCGTTGCCGCTTGACTCGACAGTTGTGCCGTTTGAGGAAATCAAGAGTTTCCGGGGTTACATTGTGTCCGCTATAATCAGTCTTCAGCAACAGGAGTACTTTGTCACTGTCACGGAAATGCGGGTATGATTTTTTTTTTTTTTTTTACGCTCTAGACTGCAGGATGTTTGTAATGCTGCTGAGACTGAAGTTTATCCCGGTGTTGCATTCGTATCTTAAATCATTTAGCTTTTATACGACTTACAGAGAATGGAAACAATCACGTGTTAGTGCAGCAGTCTGGATTTAGTGTATCCATTTGTTGGTAGTGTTGGAGAGGAGGTCCACTCCGAAGGAGGAGGTTTTTAAAGGTAGAGGCGAGGCGACATGATTAGAGAAGGTTAGTTGGTCATCAATCATCATCGTTTTTGAACCTGAGAGTCAGTGGTTCATTGTTTCAGAGATTTTTTCTATTAAAGGATTTAAAGGTAAATTCAGTATCACCCATTAAAGCATAAAAACCCCAAAACATTGTTGTCAGGGTCTTCCAAATGGAGAAATGACTAAAAAGCAAAAAGGCTGAACATGAACTGACGAATCGTCCCCTGCTGTGATTTCCATATTTTAAACCAGAACGTGTTACAAAGTTTCTGGCATTTCCACTAACTGAGACTTTCTTTTTTTTCCTCCTCTTGCTCACTTGCATGTCCAATTATAGGTCTCATAATTACAGTCCACATCGTATCATTAAGTGATAAGGAATCCTCGACAAAGGGAAGCTTATGCATTTTTAGCAGGTACTTCCGTAGATTAACATTTAACGCCCGTACGTATTACATCCAGATTTCGTGTGCTAATCCCTCTAAAAACAGTAGATTTGGCTCCATCATTGACACTAATCCAGAGACATGAGTTCTATTATCCCCGTCATGTTCCCCGAGTTATTTTAAGGGGAGCATTTGTGTCAGTCCTGCTTTTAAAAAACACATGTTGGAATTAACTAACTCTTGTATCCTGTCAATTTTTTGTGGATTTTCACGCTCCGCGGACCTTGAAAACGCAGCGATCGCACACTCACAGCAGAAGGTATGGACAAGTGGTGTTTATATGTTAATAGCTAGTTTATTCTTTAGTCTGCTACGAGCGGTTCCCTTCCTTCAAACCAAATGTGGATCGTGCAGTAAATTTGCAAATGAGTCCGAGTGGTTTGTTCCCCTTGCTCGGGCGTAACAGAAGGGTGGAGTTTTAATAAATCTGGAACATGTTTAATCACAGTGAAGTGTATTGAACTTTGATACTTTGCAATAAATGCCGCTCGTTGTCCGATCCTGCGTGGCACCAAACTCCACCCATCTGACCCCGACAAGGCGAAAACAAAACATGTCTTTGCAAATGCTGCTTTGATCCGGTGTCAGCCGAGCGTTCATGGGAATGACAAACACAGACGAGTGTTTGACTGGATTTTCCCATGAAAGTCACAAAATGTTGTCTAATAGTATCGTAGTACTACGTGTTTTTTTGTAAGTACTGTATGTCTGAAGCTGTTCAACCTCCAGGAGTAGATAGAAACGTACCCGTGGTGACTGTGAGATATGATTTGTGTTTTTTTTTAGGCTCAGATTTGTTGTTGTTTATTGTTCTTTCCAACTTTTAGCTGTAAGTGATGTCTGCCCAACAAACTACAACTTTACCTGCAACGTTAGAGTTACCAAACACACAGAATTTTTACATCAGCACATAAAACCATTTCAAAATACACCATAAATGTATGAAATATGTCATAATCAAACTCCTATATACATCAGGGTTCCCACTGGTGCTTGAATTCCTTGAAAAAATGCTTGAATTTCAAATCAGTGTTATCAAGGTTGTGAAAATGCTTGAATTTTTTGTGAAGTGCATGAAAATGCTTGAAATTTTACAATTAGTTAAAAATCAAAACAGTCAATCTACCACCATATGAAATAATGCTAATTAGACCCATATTATTATGCCATACAGTGGCACCGCTGCGCTTCCCATGACCATCATGGCAAACACAACTAGTAGGCTACCTATTTAAAGGTGCTGGAAAAATGGAAAAACTGGTGCTTGAAGGTGCTTGAAAAGTGCTTGAATTTGTTCATGAAAAAGGTGTGGGAACCCTGATACATCTGCAAGTACAATATTAATACATGAAACATAATTATAAACTTAAGTATCACCCATCAAAGCATAAAAACTCTAAAACATTTTTACAAAAAAGCAAAATAACTAATAATCTTACCAGATAAAAGCACACACGATGTAATATTATGTCAACCCAGTGTTACTACTAACTACACCAATATAAATATATAAAATAAACACTAAAGATGATAATAAACTATAACCAATCACACAAAACACAAAGCACAATTGAACCCTAAACCTAAGTGCATGATAAATAAACCTATAAAACAAACGTGTCAGCCTGACTTCAGATGTTTGTTTTATCAGATTTCTTCGGTTGCTCTCGTGTTGCGATGATGAAGCTGCAGAGATCACTAACAGCAGATAGAGTTTCTGTCCTGTCGTGGCCCGGCGGTACAAATGTTCCCGAGAACGGCCCAACAAATAAGATCAGCTTGATCGCGGGGAGAAGGAAATGGAGAATATATTCGATTCTGTGGAACTCGAGCACGTATGAGGATGTAGGAGGCTAATACATGATGAATAAAGTGTTGTAATCAATTCAACATCACGAGCCTCCGTAATACAACGTTAAATATATCGCGAGTGATTGAAGAGCTTTGTTCCACGATGAGATGGCCACCATTAGACGGCATTATAAACCAGCTCTTACAATATGATTAACGACGGACGGGCGAGGCGGGAATCATGATCTTGAGACGGTCAGATCCCTCGAGGGGGCTCCTGACTTTCTTTCGCGTCTCGCCCGGCAAACTTGAAATACAGCGGCTGCCTCGGTGAGGTCACCGCACACACACACACACATACACACACATCAGTCTATCACTTCAAACAGCTTGGACACACAACTAATGGCAAAAGGGCCTTTTAAAGTGGCACACTTAAGCCCAGCACATCCCCCCTTCCATACCCATAATGCCTTATTTATGGCCCCATGGCTCGCTATAAAACCAGCCTGTGTCAGCAGCTGGCTGCAGGACCTCCAGGGATTAATTCACTTCATGCCAGAACGTAGCCTGCACCCTCGCCTGCCTTCTCCCTCATTCAATTCGTAGACTCCCCCGGGGACTCGGTCTCCTCCACAGCACTGTGACATAGAATACACATTAAGCTGGCTAAAAATATTTTAAGTGTTACGAAAATTGGTCTTTTTTTTAATGATCTCCTTCCCTTCTCTGATCTCTTTGAAGTCTTTCCTGACGGCCCTCGCCGGACCCTTCCTCTTTCCTTTTGTGCTTTCATTCAGCCTTATCTCCTCCTTAGCGTCGGCCCTAATCTATAAATATTTCCCTCCTATCCTTCAGACTTCCTTTCATCCATCCTTTGACTTGTCACTATCTCCCATAACCTCTCTCCGGCTCCCGCTTAAATGAAAAATGATCAGAATTATATATTCAGAATCAGAAAAGACACCCTATCTCTCCGGCTCTTTCCCGCTCACTATTTTTCATTTCGGAAAGGTGATGTCCACCGTCTGAATAATTCAACACTTACTTTATAAAGACCTGTTCACACTTTTGAAGTACATCTAAGATGATCCAGCCCAGAACTCGTTCTGATCCACTTGTTCAGGCGTTTGATGGTGATCACGTACTGTTAAACCAAACATCGACATCAAGTCCAATAACAAATGTAGATGTTTCCACCGAGGCTCGACCTGATGACGCTTGATGATTTTATCATCCACACACCAAATCACCACTTTCTTTGTCAGTGGCTTGTTTAGCTGTAACGTTAGCTGCACTTTCAGCAAACAGCCTGTTACTCAGCAGCTGATTGTTGTTGAACACTGCCAATGCAACCAACCACCCAACACCCAGCAGCCAGAAAGACCCGATAATCACACAAACATAAATATAAAAAAAAAAAAACCTCCAAACTTCCCATTTAACTATTCAGTTCAGTTCATTTCAGAGCTTTATTGTCCCTCCAGGGGAAATTTGATTTGCAGTGACAATGCAACTTACACAACAAACAATAAATAGACAAACAGTGACAAAGAACAATGACGCAAAGTAAAGCAACCAAAACTTGATTTAAACAATCCTAAACAAAGTAAGAATGTGAGTGACAGAAAGCAGAAAATCTATAAAAGATGAACAGATGCCACACGAACAGTGCGATTTAAGAGTTGTGCAAATTGATTGCACGTGGAACAAAGGAGAATTTAAACCTATTTGTTCGTGCCCTGGGTAGCATGTATCTCCGTCCAGACGGCAGAGAAATAAATTTCTGCAACAATGGGTGGTCAGGGCTGGACAGGATGGACCGAGCCTTCTGTAGGACCCGTCTGTCAAAGATCTCTGAGAGACAGAGCTGCTGCATGACAATTATCTTGTTGGCATCTCTCACAATTTTGAACAGACAAATTTTGTTTTTAACCGACAGGTTTCCATTAAATGAGATCAAGCAAAAAGTTAAAACTGACTCAATAAAAGATCTATAAAACAAAACCATCAAGGTCTTATCAAGATTAAAAGATTTTAGTCTGCGCAGAAAGTATAATCTCTGTCGGCCCTTTTTACAGGTTGTTGCAGTGTTTAGGCCATGTGTCAAGTTTTTATCAATTATTGTCCCCAAATATTTATAAGAGTCTACCATCTCTACTGCTGTACCCTTGATAATGGTTGGGTAGGCTGTATGTGGAGTTTTCCTAAAATCAATGACCATGTCCTTAGTTTTTAGGACATTTAACTTGAGGTAATGGCTGTCACACCACTCCACAAAGTCAGCCGTAACTGGCCCGTGGTCAACCTCTCCATCCTGGAGTAAACTGACTAGAACTGTGTCGTCAGCAAATTTTAAGAAATGCCTGTCAGTGTGTTGACTCCCACAGTCATTTGTATATAAAATATAAAAAGCTAATTTAGTTATCTCTTCACATTTAACATGTTTTAAAGACAAGACAGATGGAAAGTCAACCTGGCGACTACATGTCTACATAAAATAAGAATAGTTAACGAACTTGCTGCTTTTGTCTTTGGTCCCTGTACCTCCACCTGCAGGTTTACTGTGTTTACAGTAGAGAAGAGTTACAGCAGTGACTAAATATTTTCTCACACCGGATATGACAGCATCTTGTGCAGTATCTTATTATGCATATTAATAGTAAAAGTAATGTAATCAGTTAAACTCAGACTGGTCTTGACTCTTGTGATGGTCCAACACTAAAGACGCTCTGTCCTACGATTCATTAACCATCATCCTCGAACAGTTTGCTGTTCACAAACCATGAAACCTCAAACACACCGTTGCATTTCATTGTTTATCTGCAGGATTTTCCACCTTATCTCAACACGACGTTGTGCAGAAAATTTAGAAATGCATGAATGCATGATATAAAACGTGTTACGCTGATAGCCTACGTGACAAACCCGTACCCTTTAGATGTTTCGAGCTGTCGAGTTCGTAGAATAAACAGATCATATAGAAAAATGTAAATATGTTGAGGAACAGAGCCGTCTTTTGTTTGTTTTCTGTCTCTTATCTCGTCTTCCTCTGACACCCCCCCTCTCTCTACCTCCACCATCATCCTGCCTTCACACTTGGCCTGTGCCACCCTCCTCCTCCTCCTCCTCATCCTTCCTTCCTTTACTGTCTGTCTTCTTTCCTCCTTTATCTGCCATCCTCAACCTCTTTCAAAAAAGAGTTCCCATCCCAGGGATCTTGACAGCCACCAGCCCTCCACCACCACCACCACCACCACCATCCCCCCTGTGGGATTTGAACCGCGGAGAACTGTGACGGGTATCTGCCAAAAGAGAGACACCCCCTCTTTTGAGTTTTTCCATGGGTGCTCTTTGATGGGCTGCACTTGTTCGTCTTTCATGTGGGTGCATGTGTGTTTCTGCGTTGCGTCAGATGGAGGAGCAGGACGGGGATCCGTGCCGGTCTTCAAAGAGATTTTTTTTTTTTTCTTCAGTTGCTTAAAATTAAAACACCGGAGCTCATTTTTTGTTTTTTCCACCGCGCAGTGACAGGTGTCTCTTTAGATTATTACATCAAACTTTGGCTTTTTATTCATTTTATTTCAGCGAAGGGTTTACATTAAAAAAAAATAGCAACAACAACACAAGCTACACCTTTTGTTTGTTGTTTTTACGGTCAATCAATAAGAGCTACAAGCTTGCGTCTTCAGATTGCTTGTTCTGTCCTAAAATCTGAATATTTTAATATTTAATATCACAGAAATAAAATATTTAAGCAGAAGTTTGAATTTAAAAAAAAAAATACAGTGACAACTTTGTAGTGCACAACTATCCAGGGAAGAAATAACAAGCCGAGACATCCGTATGCAGAAAAATATCCACCTCGGTGTAGTCACCCTGTCAACCCTTCCTACAGACTGTCTGTGTTCTCCGGTACAGTCCAGACGCACACACACACACACAGACCCATGTAGACCTCCACACAGGCAGTGCAGTCAGCCCTCCATCAGGGGACGGCTGTAGCCACTGATACCTAGTTAGGAGATGTTTTGACAGGAGTTGGGGGAGCTTTGTCTGCCAGGAAGCAGACAGTAGCCTGGGTGGGGGGATGGTGGAGGGAGTCAGCCGCTCCAGGGGGATTTACTGTATCACCTGTCTACATGAGAATGCACCGTGTCCGTTTTTATTGCTCCAGATTTACCAGACAGTTTGAATTTTAATTTTTTTTTCTGAGCTCATAAATGAGAAGCCTTTTTATTTGTGTCCTCTGACATTCATCTGCTAGAGTGAAAACGTGCAGGGTATCATTAAGTGCTGCTACTATTATTTTCATTATTCCAATATTGACGATGAAATAGTGGAAAATTTGCTGTTATAACTTCCCACAGCTCACAGAGGTGCACTTGTTTTATTCAACAGTCCAAAACCCGACAATACATGTCATTTTAAGTCAGCAAAGCAACAAATCTTCACATTTGAAAAGCTGAAATCACTGAATTGTGAAATTTCTGTTTGAAAAATGACTAAAACAATCAACAGAATGGAAACTGATCAATTAACTGACTGATCATTGCAGCTGTAGTGTCAGTCTTAAAGGCTGTAACTGTATAAATACGTGGATGATTTTTTTTTCTTATGTGTCTAAATAATTCTCTGTATTGCAGATATCTCATTGTGCTTATGTTTATGTGGAGAACAGTGTTTATCTGTGTGATGCAGGTTTAAAATAACTCATTTTGTGCTTCTGCAACAGTTACAGACTCTTCCAGTAATTGACCAACGCACCATGACACGTACGGTACCAACATTATCACTGCAGTCCACTTAAAGGTGCAGTGTGTCAGATTTGGGACCTTTTATTTTCAGAGTAAGACAGACATTGAATATAATATTCAAAACTATGTTTTCATGCATGTATAATCATCGGAAAATAAGAATATTTTTTACTTTTGTTACTTAAAAATGAGAGCCCAGGACAGACCAACTAAATACTGACTCTAGACGGGGCCTTCAAGTGTTGTTTGCAAGGATTCAAGGATTCAAGGAGTTTTATTGTCATTACAGCACATGTAAACATGGGATGAAACGAAGTTGGTTTCCCCTGGAGCAGCCCGATATCAAATATAAAATATTTTCAAAAATAAATAAATAATATATATAATATAAAATATAAAAGTAAAGGCAAATTTAAATTTAGGAAAAAAAGTATATACAATAAATAGAACAACAGCAGTATAACACCATGATGAGGTAGTGACATTGTGCAAGTGTCCAGGTTGTGCAAACAACTGCATTGTCCAAGGCGAGGGTGATGTGAGGAGATTGCAATGCCACAATGGATGCAAGAAATTTCTGCACACTGGAAACTCCACCCCACACTCACAGAGGGCAGATGGTGACAAATTGTGAGCTATTCCGCCGTGCCACCCTGTCCTATAGAGCAAAGTTTCCCCCTGACTCACCAGATCCCGCCGAGTTTCCACCTGTGAACGTTCCCGGCGGTCGGCACAATGGGGAGTTCAAGCTGCACCGAGTTGAAAGCCAGGAAGAGGTGGAAGGAGGAGGGAGGGAGGGGGGCATTGAATCGAAGTAAGCACGAGGAAGTGTCTGCACTCGGCTGGTGCAACGGGTGTTTCATGGTGGGCCTCCTTTGAAACGTTTGTCTGCAGGAGAGAAGCAGGATAGTCTTTATGTGAGTCTGCAGTGTCCTCAGTGTTCTCAGCTGCAGCTGGGTCTGTGGGATCTGTCAGTAAGACCGGGGAGGAGGGTACCCAGGATTTCCTTTAAGATGACTGCAGGACTCTGGAGACTTCAGCTAACAGATGTGAAGTTTAACAGCTCTAACATCTGTTTCACCAGGAGAGGTTAACTAGAATTTAATGTTTAGAGAGAGAGAGAGAGATCTGTGGATATATTCTGAGGAGCTGCTGAGAAAGCATAAATAATCTTTGTGGTTGAGCCAAACCACAATATGTAGACTTGAATTACCACATTTATTTTCCAGAGAAGTGAAAATAAAGCAAATAAAAAAAGGAGAACAGTTAGGGAGGAGGCAGGTAGCCGCTTATGGAAGCTGATTAACTGGTCCGCTGGCCTTCGAGCTCAAATAGCAAAGGTGATCGTTAAATGAAAAAGAGCTCCGGTGCTTTCAGAGTTTACAACCTAACCACACGTTAGCTCCAGCACATCCTGCAGCTGCTTTTTCAAGCTCCATCCAACGAGTCTTGACTCCACAGCTCGTGTTAACCACATATTCATCGTGGGTTAATTGTGCATTGTTTGTAAAGTAACTGAAAAGCAGCAGACATGAGCAGACAGACAGTAACACTGCAGCTCCGTATTCATTTGAATGATGGTGCTGACACATCGCACGGCTCCGTTCCTCCCGGGTCACATTTCGGATGTTTCACCAAGTACCTGAAGCAAACAAGCCCTCCACCGACGCAACCTCTCGCATCTCTTTCTTTAACACAACACCCACTAACAAACAGTAACAGTCCATCGCATTGCTCTGACATTTATTGCAGTGGTGGTAAAAGCTCAAGGTCTCAGCAGTCGGAGAATTTCAACGAAAATATGGATCGGAGGCTTTTGTGTGTTGCTGAGAATAAACCGCAGAGCTCCGGGTTGCTGCGATTTGTTTTTTTTCTTTGTAATTTTACACGAAAAATCCAAAAGATTTGTTTTGTTGGTCTGGAAAAACATGTCCTTGTTTCCAAAAAGCTACTATATATTGAATATTTCATGAAGTCAGTGCGAGTCCCAGTTTTTAATGAATGCTCACTGAACCGGTGGTGCACTTCAGCTCCGCTCCCAGGAGGAATTTGTTCGGAAAAACAAATGTTTTGCTCCGTTTTTTCGGCTTTCGTGTGCGCGGGGCGATTTGGTAACAAATGCTTTCGAGATGAGTCACAACATACTAATTCGACAGCTTTGTCGTGACTGAAAAACACGAGCTTAACAAGTGTTTGTACCGTCTCCTCTTCAGAGTTTGCTGCCACGCTTACATTTGATAAAAATATGCATAGAGAGTAGAGATACGGATGAAGTGCATGAGAATGGGCTCATGTTATGATCGTGGCTTTGTCTGAGCCGTCTCCCTGGCATCTAGGACACGCATTACCATCGCAATCATACATCAGACGCTCACTCTTTCTCTCTGCTGTCACAAGATGCCTCTAGTCTTATTTTCCACCGACGCAGCCCTGAAACAGAGGGAGAAGGGACCCCCTGCTTCCTGATGATAATGGATCCTAATTTGACTTAGATTATGATTTATCAGATGCCGCTGATGCTTCCATCGGCCGGCGTTACACAGCTCTCTGAAAAAAGGCGAACCATTACAAGTGAGATGTCCATTCGTCACTCCCCAGTCGCCATGACAGAGAAAAAGGAGGGAACGCCGTACGAGCCGGACCACGATGCCTGCCCCAGAAATTAGACTGCTCCAATTTGATTTTCTTTTTCTCTCTCTCAATGTCACTCTCCCCCTCCCTTCCCCTTCATTTCTCCCTGCTCCCTTTTTCCTCGCCACTCCAGGCCACACCAGAATTATCAGTCGGCGTTAGAGATGCGCATCAGTCAAACCCTTACCTTACTTTCTTTCTCCTTTTTTTTCCACCGCCAAAACTGGGATTCTAATTTCGCCTCGCTCTACTTATTTCCCTTCAGCTGCAATCGCCTCATTCGCAGCCCAAATGACTGTTATCTCACTATTCCTTTCTCCGTCCTTCTGCCTTTTTTAAAAGGCCGATCCATTCTGCCGCCATAGAAGAGACAAATCCTTTCTGCGGTCGCCGTGAATAATGCCGCACTCAGACCGTCCGTTTCCTAATGTACAGATCATTGTGGCGGCTTGGGCTAATGTGGGCTGCATTGTGTCATTCAGTCTTTGATACATGCAGAGATAAATCTGAATCTTTCTGCCTCCGTGGATCCTCCTGTCCAATAGCTTCCAAGTCATTATTAGCTGTTTCTGTGTAATTTCCCAATCTGAAATGTCCGATTCCCTCTGTGCAGCAGCCCATTATCACAGCTTAGAGTATAGGCTTTTTCTCTTGGTTCAGTCTGATTAGTTTTGGGTATATGTTCCTGTTGCATTTTGAATAGAGTCTAATATTTCAACCAGAATCTCGCTGTCCTCCTTTTTCGGATTTTTGCGGCGCCAGTTTTCAGGTTTTACCTGGAGGGCACAAACACTCAGAGGGTTTTACGTTGGACCCAGTCCAGTTGTGCCACAGTTCCACCATGGGAGGCTCCTCTGGTAGCGGATGGGTACTGTACTGTGTCAGTTCTGCACCAGTCACCAGGCGAATTTTGACCCAAATTATCTGGAATGTTTTATAGGTAGATTTTATTCATCCCCTGATGCTCGGCCAACTTCAAGAGATCGCACCAGCCGGTCAGGCCGACTGTAGACTTGAAGGTTGAAGCAATAACTTATTGGTAACATCTCTGCAACCTCTCCACATGCTTCAGTCATGCTCGAAGTGGAACTACTTAAGTACTGTACTTAAGTACTAAAATGCAGTATCTGTACTTTTTTGGAGTATTATTTTTTTCCTCAACTTCCACTTTTACTGCACTACATATTTTTTATGACTTTAATACTTTTACTCGGATACATGTTTCATGTGCTGAGTCGTTACTCGTTACTATTGTAGCGTCCAGCCGGACACGTGATGAATGACGAGGCGATATTGAACAAACTGCATTTATTGCTGAACGGTTTGGTTCCAGGACTCGGTGACTGTCGGCCGGAACCACGACAAAAAAACCAACTGAACAGTCCCGGTCTCACATCAGCCTCGCTAGTGCGCCGTACGTCATACACCTGACTCACCCAGGTGCGCTCTCTCACCTGCTGCCCCGCCCCCTCGCTCTGCATTCATTCAGACGCATTCACAGACCATGGGAAATCACAGAACTCTACCATGAACATTGTAACACTGTAACATTAGAAGTTGTGCCTTAATAAATATTTGAAATAATATAAACAACAGTACTTGTACTTTCAGTACTTGAGTAGCATTTTTTTTACATACTTCTACTTGCAATACTTAAGTACAAAACATTTTGAATACTTTAGTACTTTTACTTAAGTATGGTTTTTAAAGAACACTTCAACTTCTACTCAAGTCAGTTTATTGATATAGCACTTGTACTTCTACTCCAGTACTTTATACATCTCTGGCAACTTAAACTCTCCGGTCTCCGCATCCCGATGAGAACTTCTGCTAAACCCGAAAAATATTTCAACTGTTACGAGCAAAGAAAGAATCTCTAAGTGAAACTTCTGTGATGCTTTGCCAGCATGAGAAGACGAGAGCCAAAGGAACTTGTGCAAATGTGGTTTCTGATTCAGACTGAACTTTTATTCATGAGTCTGAAGAAGTCAGGCCTTGTTATCAATGTTTAGTTTAGCTGAGACCTCATAAAAATGTAAGAGAAGAAGAAAAAAAAAAAGAGAGTCGGGCTCTTTAATGCTTCCCCTAATCCACTGCTGATAAGACGGCGCACTCACCCCGCCGGTTTGAAAACCCTCTCCTCTTCCCCCTCGCACTTTCATCTCACACTCTCGCCTGTAATTTGCACAACCTGTAGGAAAACACACGAGCGGGTTGAAACTAGTTTTCACTTCTCTGCAGAGTTGTTAAAGCACCACTACAAGTTAATGGGCTAGGAGAGCCTACTTTACGGGCCATGTTGACACAGAAAGGAATAATTAGTAGATTGCAACGCCGGCTGTGGTGAAGCCATTAACTCAGAGGACCCTTGTTGCCTGGTTACAGTTTCCCCAGGTGACTGAATGTGCTGAATCATGGCGATCGGCTATGAATCATAAAGACCAGTAGCCTGCGAGCGTTAGTTATGATTGGTGGGATCATAACGGCGTTCTGAAGCTCAGATATATTACAATGAGTGGCTTATCTGACGGCACAGATCTGTCTATTGACTGACTGAACGGTGCGGCGTGATAGATGCCGTCTCCTGTTAACCCTCGAGTCGGTGTGTGAAGGTGGAGAGAGCAATGAGGTGTGATAGAGATGCAGCAAGCGTGGGTGTGTGTTTATTTATATCTGTGTGAAGCTTAATGAGCAACCAAAACTCTAAATATCCATACGTGTTCAACATACGCTCGGGTGTCACCCTCCGTCACGCCGTGGTCCGGTTTTACCCGCTCGCCTTCATTATGCGTCTCTCCACACAGGAGATCATCATCTGTCAGTGATGGATTAGATTAGACACTGTTTTGTCAGCGTTACATCAAAGCACTGCAACTGTGATGGCGTGTTAGATCGGGAGCCGGTGTTAACGGGGATAAGATCAGATATCCATTTACCTATTTAGCATTTCAATGAAGGGGGAGGTGGAAGGAATAACAAGTCAGTGGCAGAGACAAGGAGGCAGCTCGTGGTTCATAAAGGAAAAGAAACATCCTATGTATGTTATTACAAATATCACAGCAGTTTGCATCCGATGTCAGACTCGCTGTCCATGGTGCAGCAGTTAAACAAGTAAAGCAGAGGTTGGCAATTAGCGGCCCGCCATCAATTATATCTGGCCCGCTAGATGACATTTTATTTTTAAATAAATCTTTTAAACCTCATGTTTCCTGTCAAAATACAATTCCACAGATTTCACAACATTTATTGAAAAGTAGCTGATAAGTAACGTGACAAAAAAGCAGCCAGAACATCCTTGCAGCCTCTTTACCTGACGCACAGGCGCGTGCGCTGTAACCTGTGGGGAAAAAAAGTGTCCTGTGTCCCTCTTGTAACGGACAACGTGAACAAATGTGTTTCATTAAATGAAAAAAATAAACCAAACAAGGTCGGTCAGTGGGCGTAGTAACAGCACATAGAAGCAAATTCATCTTTTAAATGAAATTAAATGCATTTCTAAAGTTAAATAACGTTTATTTTTAATGCATGGTCATGGCCCGCGATGGAATTGTCAGAAAAAAAAAACTTATTTGCTGACCCCTGCACTAAAGAGTGCAAGACATAAATATGCGATATAAAATGTCTTAAACTGAACAAATATTTTAGATTTGAACCATCAACAAACGCAGGTTAACCGTGACACCAAACCACAGGTCATACATCGATGCCACTGTCGGCTTCATAAGACACATTAATACGTTTGTTTAAAGTGTATAACAGAGAGGCGTGGCAGACTTTTACAGCACATCTGCTCTCGTAGTGTTTTCCACCATGAGATCAGATCGAACCACAATTTCTCCTGATTTTAATCCTGACATGAAGTTCAATCTCAGAACGCATTAGAAAGGAAGGTATCGAAAGCGTCTGTGGAAAATGGGATTGGAGCTCCCGCAGATATTACAGTGACATATTCAAATGTGGCTGCACCGCACAATCCGACGGGGGGGATTTGAGTAATGGAACTTAAATGGCCCACATAGGACAGCGTGCTCCCCACCTTCATTAAAAAGTAGGGCAGGATTACAGATATCAGGAACGCAGGTCAGATTTATTTGCTTGTAACCTTGCAGATCGGCGTCGATACGCTGATGTGTGCAAGCATGAAATTGGCCCATGAATTAAAACGGAGGCGGCGTTATCGCCTCCAGTGGCGCCATAGCTCGAAATCCAAGACCAGTTAACCCGTCTCTGCTTTTAAATGTACACGCCTGCATACATTAATATCAGTCAAATATTATATTACCATCTCTGACAGTTCTGACCGGCGGTGCCCCAGGAAAAATAAAGATGCCCTATAAAACTGAAAACCAATTAAATTCAATCCGTTCCGTCGATGGATTCCAATGTTTACTGTCTGTGTTGCACGAGTGTCGACACTCTGCAGGATCGCAGAGGCCGAGGATGGATTTTACTGTAAGTTTCAGGGCGGGGGCTTGTGTGAGGGGTTCAAGTGCTGCACGGGAATGAATCATTGTAGGAAAACAAGTCAATTCTTTCTTACATAACCAAAGTACGAATGTTTTTATGCAGATTTCCAGTGACTCATCACACATTACCTTGAGTTACGGCTGTGAATGGAAATTTAATATCAATTAATGACGTGTGTTCCAATCAACCTACGTTTCTCCGCAGTGCTGCGGATGTTAAAGTCGCCCTCCTTCACCAACTCAAAGTGCCATATTTCTCTCACACACACACACATGAATACAAATATACACTCAGCCGCTGAGCTTGGCTCGGCTTGTCGGCGCCGCGCCAGTCTCCACGACCTGAGAAGAGAAAGCGGTTTGATCCGAGCCGGAGCCTCGAACGTGCAGATCGTGTCTGATTCATTCAGCGCGGCGTTCCAGGAGGTGTGAGCTGGATTCATTAGCCTCTTAACTTCCCCCCGTCAACACCAGCTCTTATGCAGGAATGGGAAATTCTGCTCGGCTGTTTATCTTCCTTTGCATACTAACTGATTCGTTTGTGCAGTTTATCAACGCGCGGGTCCCACTTTATTCTTACTTAGTCAGTTGACACGACGAGGCGAATGCCAGGGATTTGATAATGAGCTGCTAAGTGTGGAGATATTGTATCGATTGGCATCTAATTGCCGAGTTTCTGCAGATCAATTTGGCTCCATCTGTGTTTCAGGGTTAAGTCCGTGTAATCCAGAGTAAAAGCAAAGATCGGCCTAATAACTGTCTCGATGGCCTCAGACGCAGCAGACACAGTTCACCTCATGGCCCCTCTAATCTTACCACTGCATCCACACACACCGGCGAGGCTGCGAGTCGTCTAATCCTTTTTTTAACCTTTTGTCTATCTGAGGAAGATGAGCTGAAGATGCACAGAAGATCTGGATTTTAAACATAAACCAGCAGCACAGCTTCAAATTTGTTTGTGTCTAATAATTCTATTTTATTCCGTGTTACGCCCCAACGTCGGCTTGTTAGACACCAATTACACACTCTGCTCTCGTCAAAAGAAAAGGCCGTAACTTATTATTAATATATAAAGCTTAATATTCCAAGTAATAAACTTTGTCTCCTCTCTGAAGCTTCACAAATGAAATCACCCAAAAAGAAGAAGTCAGCAGAGACAGCAGACAGTTTATTAAAAATAATAAAGCTGTTAAATCATAATATAAAAAGCACTACAGCATAAAAAGGACAGAAAATAACCAGAGTATGCCTTCAGTCTTAGAGATTTCTCTGCATGCAAAAGCTCCAGAGTGACGATTCATCCGTTACTAACAAGTAGCAACAGCATCCGTCTGTGGATTAGTGCCCGTGTGTGCAGGCCGTGGCAGATCACAGCTCGCACAGATGGAGAGTTAGCCGCTAGGACCGGTTAGCCAGGGCATCAGTCTCCCCTCATCCTCTCTGGTTGTTGTCGGCGAGCCTTCGATCAATAGACCCCCGGATTATCATCTCCAGCATCTCAGTTCATTCCTCAGAGCGGAGAAAGGCTCCACCAGCTGCTCCCTCTTTGTCAGAGGATGTAGGGCCCTTACGTCTTCCCCCCCCAGTCTGATAAGATTACGGGAACTAACCGCCGCAGCTGACGCGTCGATGGGCGAACGCGTACACATATCGATATGCACCGCTACGTATATCGCAGCATCAGTAAATGTTTATTCAAGTAGGCCAGAGTCAGTGCGACAGTCACATTTGAGATTTACCCATGCTTAATTACATGTTTAATTAAGACGGCGGAGGATCATTGGAAAATGAAATAATTGAAAGAGCGAGGTGTGAATTTCTTTGAATCATCAGCTTTAATTTTGTCCTTTAATTTGGAGATGAAATGGACTCTGATACACACACACACACACACACACACTCACACACACACACACACACACACTCTCACACACACACACACACACACAGTGTTGCCTGTAGGCTGCGCGCTCGCGGTGACGCTCTCGTCTGTGACTTTGAAGCGTGAACCAACAAAGCTGCTCTTGTATCCTCAGTGTCACCCCCACTTGTAAGCACTCGCCATGAGGGCCCTCGTCGCCAAACAGACACAAGGTCCACTCAAATCTACCCCGCCCTCCTCCTCCTCCTCCTCCTCCTCCTCTCCTCCTCCCCCATGTAGGCTTTGGCACTCTGCTGTACTGTACATGTTCAGTACATGGCCGCGTTGACCCTTCGCCCCGCCAAAAAAGTCACCTCTAAATGAATGCACGCTTCACTTCATGCATGTACAGTTGGTGGAAAGGTTCTGAAGGATGCTCCTCCTATAGACATGGGAAGAGCAGCACCGTGTGAATGAGCCCATTCATTTCTAATCCACAGGATTAGGACTCTGTCCATCAGCTGCCTCTGTCACTTACTGTGCATCGCCCCATGAAGGCCTTCCCTCTGTCTATTGGCACGCTTTGATTGGGATCCGTGGAAGCAGCGTCAATGTCATGGGGGATTTTTTAAAGTGGCAGCACGGATCTTATAAATCCTATTAGTTTGGAGTCGGGTCCAATTTGGACCACTTCCCTTCTTTATGGCAAATCAAGCAACGGGTTTGAGTAGCTGTCTGTTAATGGCTTCAATCCTACCATCTTTTAAAATCGCTGTTTGTGCACCTTGAGAACATTTAGTGGTTTTAAGATCAGACTCTGCATACGAATGCTCTCTTGAATTTGAAGAACTAGTTCCTATCAGAGATGTATAGTAACGAAATGGAACCACTTAAGTACTAAAATGCAGTATCTGTACTTTTTTGGAGTATTATTTTTTCCCCAACTTCCACTTTTACTGCACTACATATTTTTTATGAATTTAATACTTTTACTCGGATACATTTTTCATGTGCTGAGTCGTTACTCGTTACTATTGTATCACCAGCCGGACACGTGATGAATGACGAGGCGATATTGAACAAACTGCATTTATTGCTGAACGGTTTGGTTCCAGGACTCGGTGACTGTCGGCCGGAACCACGACAAAAAAACAACTGAACAGTCCCGGTCTCACATCAACCTCGCTCGTGCGCCGTACGTCACACACCTGACTCACCCAGGTGCGCTCTCTCACCTGCTGCCCCGCCCCCTCGCTCTGCATTCATTCAGACGCATTCACAGACCATGGGAAATCACAGAACTCTACCATGAACATTGTAACACTGTAACATTAGAAGTTGTGCCTTAATAAATATTTGAAATAATATAAACAACAGTACTTGTACTTTTACTTTCAGTACTTGAGTAGCAATTTTTTACATACTTCTACTTGCAATAGTTAAGTACAAAACATTTTGAATACTTTAGTACTTTTACTTAAGTATGGTGTTTAAAGAACACTTCAACTTCTACTCAAGTCAGTTTTTTGATATAGCACTTGTACTTCTACTCCACTCCATTACTCCAGTACTTTATACATCTCTGGTTCCTATGAAAGCCAGATCTGATCGTGAGATCTCCGATCCAAGAGGGCAAAAAGAACGACCGTCTTCTTTTGAAGAGAACAGGTGTAAATTTAAGAAAACCTCCCGTCTTCTCGAAGCTTCTGTTGTTTCCCCACGCCGCATTAGAACACAGTGTAGCAGTGCGGTCCTGAAGTCAGAAGTCTGCCCACAGTGCAGACATTACATCTCCTCAGAGCTCTCCTCCTTCCCAGACTTCAGACCGAGACAGACAGCTTTTCTTTTTTTTTTTGCAGGAGGCACGCCCGACCATGAAAGGCAGGGTGCATCCCGGCGTAAACAGTTTTTCAGTCCTGTTATTGAGTCCCAGAGACACTCCACTCAACAAAGCCACACTGTGACCTTTCAGCCCTCATACTAGCAGTGCCAGATATTGAGTGAGTTTGTCCGGAGGATGAAGCTCATCTCAGACTAAAATCTCAGCCCGCTGTTCTCTGGGGTTTTTCGCCGGTGTGGCTGTATCGGCGTGTTGCTCTTTCTCTGATTGATTTACAGCGTTTTGTCAGAGCGGAGCATCGGAGGTCTTTGATTCCTTTATTTGAGTTTCCACTCAGTCTCTCGGGCAGGATTCTGGTTTTGCACAGGAGCGATTCTATAGGTCGGCTTAATGATGATATACTTTTGATTACAGGGTCCGTCTGACAAACTTCAGCGCTGTCGACTGTGATTCATGGCGAACTCTTCCAGACATCTGTTTACAGGTTTCTCACTATCACACATGAGCCTTTCTGTTGAAGCTGGCATTGAAGCCTCGACCTATGGCTACAGGGTCACACATGTACCACATATCAGGTCAGCTGAGTCCTGAAGAGGCCGAGCGGCTGTGTTACATATCATGGAGATTAGCAGGATCACATATGACAGGTTCCTGCTCTTTAACAAGGCTCGCCGGCTCTGGCTTTTCCCATCGTGTGCGTCTGGAGTTAATAGCCGGCTAAGCTGGCGGTGCTGCTGTGTTTTAGGTTAGAGCGTTATAATCAGTTTGTTTCGTGATGGATGAAATGGATTCGGGCAGTTATTGCGGTAATGTCGTGCCTAGATGGAGTCCTACGTCGACCCTTATAGAGATAAGCTGATATTCTAACTGTGCAGTTTATGTCATAAGCTATCTAATAAGGATGTGAGTCATTCGTGCTTTTCCAGGTCTTATTTTTATAAATCTGTATTTTCTTGTGTCTGCGTTTTTTATTCCTGAACAAAAACAGCTCAGACGTTTTGTGCTGACCCCTGAAGTTTTCTTATCTGAGCAGAGAAAGGTTTGCAAAACCAAACTTTGGGGAGCTTTGGGACTGGAAAGAGTTGCAGGTTTGACCTTTGAGCGTTTTTTTTTTTTTTTTTTAGAGATAAGACTGTCCTCAGGAATTTCCTGGCGGAGTTAGAAAGTTGAAAAGTCAAGATCGGAGTCAACGTTCCCCCCCGCTGGTCCTTCATTCGCCGCTTCTTTTCACACATGCTGCTCGAGAGGGAAAATGTGTTAATTACTTTCCTCGGTAGGAGGCCATATATATTTAACAGCAACCTTTCCTCTGCTATATATGTATGTCCCATATTTCCTCATTTATGAGCTGAGCAGAAACTTCTCTTTGAGGGGAAACTTCGGTAGTGATGGCCTCCTTAGAAATAAAAAAAATGAACTATACCAAAGCCGGATGGATGTCAGCGGGGAAAACCTTCTTTCTGAAATCCAAATCAGCTGAGTTTGAGCAAAGACTCAAAACTAAGAGAAAAACCAAGAAGAGCTGATGAATATTAAATATGTCTGTACAGTTGCAAATAGAAGAGTTAGTGAGTCTGGAGTAAGTTTGATACTGGAAAACCTGAAATTGTTTTGAGATACAGAAAAAATACTTTCCTTTCCATGTGTGTGTTCAGACTAGGATTGCAAAATTCTGGGAATTTTCTCAATTGGGAACTTTCCATGGGAATTAACAGGAATTTGTGGGAATAAACCGGAAATGAAAAAAATTAAAGGTCGGCCCTTAACCTTTTTTTTTATTGTATTACTTTGCATGTCTGCTTATGACAAAACAAAATATTTATATTTATGTTTGGATATGATACAGTTTGTTTAAATTACCCCCAATTTACATAATTCCTATTAATTTCTAGAAACTGCTCATGGAAAGTTTCCAGAAACTCTCCCTCTCTTTGCAAACCTAGTTCAGACAAACAGGAAAACAACATTTAATATTCATGAGTAACAAAGAATCGTGCACAGGACCCAAAAGAGATTCATCATCATTTTATCAGTCATTGTAATTGTGCAACATGTTTGTGTTGATTTGTCCTGTACATGTGACATCCATTGCACGTCTGTCCGTCCTGGGAGAGGGATCCCTCCTCTGTGGCTCTTCCTGAGGTTTCTTCCACCTTTTTTCCCTGTTAAAGGTTTTTGTGGGCAAGTTTTTCCTCACTCGAACTGAGGGTCGAGATCACGAGATAATCTTGGACATACCCGAGACCCCGCGACAAACAGTGTATAAAGAAAACAACAACAACAAACAGCTGACTTTGCTTCTCCGACGTGGAGGAGATTATAAAAAGCATCTGTTGTGTCATAAATGATTGTGTGTTGTTCCACTTCAACAATCAGTCTCTCATCGTCCATGTTGAGACCCTTTGATCGATCTTTGATCACCTGGTGCCACCGGTCATGACGTAACGTTGATGTGAAGTTGTAAAAAGCTACATGAACTGCGTATTGTGTTTTATTTTGAAAGGGGGCGGAAGTTTATTACGTTGATTCTGTGTCGGGTTTCCTGTCTGGTGCGCAGTGCTCTGTTGAAATTTACGAGGTTTAGCAGCGGCTCGTGGAAAAAATAGAAATGCTACGGAAAGATCGCGCCGTGGCGCGGAGAGACGCTTCTGAGCCGCGCCCGGTGTGAGTACTCTCATTGACTAGACTGGCTTCTATTTGCTACGGTGACCGCGGCGGTACCGTGCCGCTTCTGTTCCACGTCCGGTGTGAGTTGGCCTTAAAAGCCTCAGAGACAAATGTACTTTGTGACTTTGGGCTATACAAATAAAACCTGATTTGATTTGATTTGATCCAACTTGTCAAAGAAATTCGGATGAGTCTTGACTGTACAAGTAAATTTCCTAAATAACCATGTACACAAATCTTTTATGACATTGGTGCAAAAACATGTCGACAACTTTACAAACTCCTCCCTGCTGACAGACGCTTCCATCTCTGCTTATTTAACCTCTGAACGTCTCTCATAGTGCAGATATTTGTGAATGAGCGGCCAGAGTTTGCGTTTGTTCAGCGGAGCAGGAGAAAGTTTCAGTGAAGGCAGCATTGTTTGCTGTAAACACCGCGGGGCTGCTACAGACAATGGCAGCGCAGTAGTTGAATGATGCGAGGCCAGCGGGCGTGGGGTGGGTGTGTGTTGTGGCACCGCTCACCGTTCACCACTAGTCTTTGTTCATTGTTATGAATAATACATCAGAGGTGCATTAGTTTGATTCATTTTGCTGGTGGCTCCGCTTTAAGCCTGCTCTCGGCTCTGCCCTCACTTATCATGTTTTTCTGTTTTTTATATCTGGGTTGAACGTATCTGGGTTGCTTTCCTCGCCGTCAACAGCTCGTTTGATCACGTTGGACGTTAAAGAAGTTCATCCTGCGGGGCATTCCTGCCTCATGAAACCAGGTCACTTGTTCACAATGGACCTCACACACTCATCCATCTTCCCTTTCTTCTCTCTCTCTCTCTCTTTACCCCAGTAACCGGCTAGCCCCTAGCAACCACGACCGGATACAGAGGCTGAGGCAGGAGTTCCAGCAGTCCCAGACCGTCCCGGAAGACCCCGACGATCGCAGGAGGACCTACAGCTTCGAGCAGCCCTGGGTGAGTGTCTGAAAATGACGGGACCCTCTAACTCAAACCCGCTGTCGGGCCGGAGAAGACGGCTCGACTCTAAGACTGTTAATGTGAAGAAACGACCTCTACCAGACCGAGACTGAGGAGAGCGTACCTGCTAACCGGAGTATGGTGCTAACCATCACTAACCCCACTACCACTACCAGCCATGAACAAAGACTGATGGTGTCCTCACCTTCAGGATTCCCGTTAACCTCCATCAGCCTTCTGGGCTACTCTAACGCTAACACACCTCACCTCCTCCAACGTTCACACCTGCACCTGCATGCAGGAGTTTGCACACCTCCTGACGCAACCACCACTAACCCCTCACCCACATTCACCCACCCACTCATCCCTGTGTCTGTCTGTCCGTCATCCACATGGACCCGCCCACCACCTCATGGACTTTTTGGGTTTGTCTTCACCATGTCTCTGTGTCCGAGGCGGTCTCATCTGTAACCCTCTGTGCCTTTTTGTTTTTGTTACAGTTTTAAAGGTGATGTACATTTTATTTAATTCAAAGCTTCATCGGCTGAGGCGAGGAGGTAATTAGTGCACTCTGAAGCAACAAACGAACAAATTCTTCAAAGTTTTTTCAGGGTGATGAAATCACTCGTCATATTTTTTAGTATTTATTTTTAGTCCTCTCTGCTTACTTGCACCGCGACTCAAGTGTACTTGGTTTTTATTACATGATTTTTTTTTTTGGATAACAAATTATGATCATATGAACGAACAGCTGGAGCGTGAGGATCAGATTTTAACTCTTTTTGTGTATCATGTGTGTGTAGGAGTGATTTTCACCACATTCCTTTATCTAGTTTGGGACGACACATTTTTTTGTAGACAAACATATTTTAATACAAACACATCATGTGGTGATCGGTGCTGTCCCAAACTCTAGACATCAGGTGTGTTGTAAATTACGTCCTTCAACAAATAATATGAATCCATCTTGTTGGTTATTTTTGCACACACACACACACACACACACACACACGTGTTTGTTGTATTATATGTGTATGAACTCTTTTTACTGCTGGTGTCCACATTACCATTTCCCCACTGTAGCTTTCGCCCAGACTTTGTTGTGCAATGGGAGATTTTGATCCTGCGGTTTATAATCTGAAATGATAAAGTGAGCAAATCATCTGTGCTCTGGCTTTGTCTTTTTTTATCTAGCTGTTAAACCCAATAAAAACGTATAGTTTTGTTGATCGGAGTCGTGCGTTCAAACGGACCGCAGCACATTCCGGTCGGCATTGTGCAGCGACAGTGTGGGAAGGACGAGCACAGGTCACGTCGGCCTTTGTCTCCAAACAAACGAGCATCCTCTCAATTAAAAAGCTCGACAATACTGCGGCATTATGTTTGTTTACATCAAGTCTCATTTTCCCATGAACACTCTGAAAGTGAAGGGTCCCACGGCTTCCAAACAGCACAGTTCGTTCACACGAATTTGTGGAAAACATTCTTCTTAATCAGGCTCTTAATAAATTTCTGATGTTATGTTTCAGCAGAGCTTTTCTCGCTGGTTTGAAGCAGGCTCGACAAATATCCACGTCTCAGTCTTTAACCAGGGGCAGGTGTCATTTCAAATGTTCTACACGAGTGCACATAAGATCCATTTTGGTACCATACCTCAGTTTGAGGGGGATACTCTTGTTTCCACAAAGCCACACTGGTCAAATGTGAAATGTCATCTAAGCAGAAGAAGCCGTACAACAACTTGAACCAAGAAAACTCCAAAAATATTCAAATGATTCACCATTTTTTTACTAGACCATCGATCCGGACCCTTCTCTCTCTCTGAGTGCAGCTCACACTCAGGCTTGCCGTAGTAATTGCCTGTTATTAGACTCATGGCCTGGCCATACTGGTGGGCCATATGGAAAACAGGAGAATGTGTCTTTGAAATTCAATTACCTCCCCGCCTCATGCATATATTACAGTTTGTTGCTTCATCTGAGCGATGTGCCGCAAACCTCAAGGAGCCAGTGTCCTTTTTCACACACGGCGCATTTCAGATGCAGCTTACATTTATATATATATATATTTTTTTATGGTTTTATGATGCAAACAGATGTCAAATAGACCAAATAAACCCATTGTAGGTTTTAGTGAAGTCAACATAAACAACAATTGCTCATTCTAAGCAGATTTTTCGAGCAAAATGTGAAGATTTCTCAGTTTTATTTCATTGTAAATGGAATATTTTTACTCGCTGCAGCCCCAAAATCCAAATTCAAGACATCAACT
The DNA here is from genome assembly GCA_004119915.2 of Collichthys lucidus. Taxonomy (NCBI): domain Eukaryota; kingdom Metazoa; phylum Chordata; class Actinopteri; family Sciaenidae; genus Collichthys; species Collichthys lucidus. The sequence continues at coordinate 5,130,447 of CM014089.1, forward strand.
TGGACGTTTTTAGTATTTTTGGACATTTTCTAGACTAAATGATGAATCGATTCATCCATAAAATATAGTTTAAATTGATCAATCAGGAGTTAATCCATTCAGACTTTCAGTGGGACCCTGTTAGTGTCACGTTATACCAATTAGACAGATGTCTCTAAACAGCCATATGGAAGCATTAATCATGCTGTTGTGCATCTTCCAGCCACCTCAGCCTCTTCACGTCACATCGCACGGCGCTCACACTCTGTCCTCGATTATCCGTTTTTAACGGACGCTGTTGTTTAGCTCTTTGTCAGTCAGTGTAATATCTCTTCTTCTCTTCCACCATAGTTTGGGGGAACAGGGGAGGATTGTGGGTAACGTGGTCTAATTCCATCAGGATGACTGATGCCCGCTCTGCCGGCAGTACCGCGCCGGCTTTATTGCACTCATTTATACCACTACGGGAAAAGAGGAGTTCATTCACTCGATGGTGGGGGTTTTAGCAAAGGGCGTAATATTGCCTCTTGTATTTTACTGTAACATTTTAACGCTGCTATTATCTGGATTCCTTCAGGGTATTTTCCCATCATGCTCAGGCAGGCGAGCCAACATTCCTGTCGTAGGAATATTCCACGCACAGGATTTTTTTTTGGCTCATATGAAAATTATTGGGACGGTAATTTACCCACGGGTAATTTTCGGTTCAGTTTTGGAATAAAGGTTACTCACGCCTCTCTCTGTCCTCGTTGTCGGGCCGAGCGGGCGAGGTGATACTAATCAGTTCCAGAGATGATTGCCCCGGCTTCATTTGGTTTAAAGGGGAGTGTCTCTAAATCGTTTTATGGCCTCTCGGCCGCGCTCCTTCCAGGCCTTTCAATACGTCGCACAGCCATAAAAATAATTAGATTGGCTTTGTGTTACGACAGATCAGCACACGATTATTACCACGCTGCTAATGAACATCAGAGGACGAGCGGAGGGAGTCGTGGTACGAGTGTGGGCCGAGCTTTGAGGTCGTCGGCGAGTGTGTGCACGCTCTCGCTTCTATCTCTGTGAGTTTAGCTTTAGTTCTATTGGTTGCGATGCTTTAAATGAAATACCTCCAAACACCTGTCCAGCTTCTGAACCGGGAGGCGGCGACCACCTTTCTGAAAAGCTGGCCGCATGTTTCTGAGGCTGGCAACAGCTTCCGTCTCGTTCCATGTGTTAAAAACCGAGAGCGACAGCACGGAGCGGGTGCCATGAACTCCTTCAGTCACCTCAGACTGATCAGTGACATGGCAAAAGATCAGGCATGCAGCCAGGGGGAGGTCAAGACACCAGGCTGATGAATAACACATGCATTAGTGTGGCCTAATAATTATTTAGGACTGAAAATGATTTATCAAGTCATCAACCTGTCGGATGTTTACAGATGCACACTGTAACCTTGACAACCAGCACAGATCTGTATCTTCTTTCTGGGGGGGAGGACTGTCCCGTCACCATGTCAACAGGCTCCAGTGTTGTCTCCTTCATCTAACACCCACTAACATCCCATCTCGTCTCATCACTGCACCTCCTGCTCTGAGACCTCCAGCATGGCCCCCTCCTCCCTCCTCCTCCACTCACCTCACCCCTCCTCACCCCCTCTGTCTGTCTGTCTGTCTGTCTCACCTTCATTTTGACCTGAGAGGAGACGAGCTCAGGGTGTGTCTGCCCGACTAACTGCTGGTAAGTGTCTGTCTGTGGTTTGTGTTTTATTTTGTGGGAGGGTGGAGGGAGATATTTAAGAGGGATCCTGTGTCAGCGACTTGTGCTAGTTTTATTGGGCTCTACTGTGCTGGAAGTCCAGCTGTGATTTTCATGCTTTAAATCTGATGAAGGGATCATGTGTTTATGTTTTTAAATCAGATGTTTGTTCTTTATCACTTCATGAAATCATGTTTTTTTATCAGCCTTATTTAGAAGAATACGGTTCAAGCCGAGGTGAGGCATCGTTCAGCACATGATGTCCTCGAGTTCATTCTTCGAGCTTCATTAAAGGGTCACGATGTTTTATTTGTAAACTTCAGCATTCAGCAAAATTACAGAATGAAAAATCATCTGACTGGAGTAGATATAACTAATAATAGTTCATCTTTATACTTACCAATGACACTTAGAGTCTGTTTGATGGAATGTGGCTCTGTGTTTTAATTAGAGATTATTAATATTATAAAGTGCAGCCATTTGTACACTATGAACTTTTTGAAATACGGAGGATTAATGACGTGAAACTGATCTGCTCCGTTCACATAAAACCGCTGATTCAAAGTTGTTAGCGCCTCTAAAATCTCTCGTTCATACATTTATCTTACATCAGAGCTGCGGGCGGTTCAACGTCGTGAAAGTTTCAGCGGACGCAGAAACGTCGGCAGCGTTTTTTAAAACCAAAAGCAGCAGAGAGAGAGAGAGCAGCTGTCACGAGTCTTGTATTGTAGCTGTAAAGCAGCTGTATCAAAACCTCAGCACAGTGGAGGTGAATTGATTAAATAACGTGATCCAAATCAGAAAAAGAACCACTTATATGTGATTCTATTCATAAACTGACACTAGAACAAAACTAAAACGATATCGAGCCCTGTAAACATCATATTTGTCCACCCGGCGCAAATATTTCTGATTTTATTGGACAGCATTCCAATTAAAAGTGGATTACTGTCAAATAAAAACCACAGATCATGACGGGCGAGTTAACCGAGCTGCTCATCTTGTTATTTTTCCAGTCGAACACCAGCAGCAGCAGCAACGGTCCAGGCGGGTACCACCAGCCGGGTCGGCACTCGGTGTCGGTGGAGGTTCAGATGCAAAGACAGAGGCAGGAGGAGAGAGACTCGTTCGCCCAGGCACAGCGACAGTACAGCTCCCTGCCACGGTAAGACTGTGTGTGTGTGTGTGTGTGTGTGTGTGTGTGTGTGTGTGTGTGTGTGTGTGTGTGTGTGTGTGTGTGTGTGTGTGTGTGTGTGTGTGTGTGTGTGTGTGTGTGTGTGTGTGTGTTCATGCACGCCTGTCTGATTATGTCAGATTGATTGTAATGGCCTTGTGAGAGCAATGACAGCAGATTATAGATGTATATGTAACATGTGAGTCAGAGCTGGTCAGTTTCAGACCACAAACCTACACACACACACACACACACACACACACACACACACACACACACACACAGATCATGTTACCTCACACACAGATCTGACACGATCGCTTTCCTCTCGCTTAATGTAATTCCCTTTGATCTGCATGCTGTGACTGCCTGTTGTTCCAGGAAGTGCTATGGGTGTGTGTGTGTGTGTGTCTCCATAAGTCCCCATGTTTCACAGCAGAAATAAACATGTTTACAGCCTGGTACAAAAAACAGTTTTGGTCTCTGTAGCTAATTTCCCCGTTCATGACAACTGTACTGAGGGTGAATTTATATACAACTCACCTGTTCACATTATATTAAGGCTGAAAGTTATGCAGGATTAAGAGCGTGGACGCTTTGATTGACAGGCGGATGTCGTCATTCAGCTCACATTTTCTTCAACAGGCTTTTAAATCTACACAACATACAACACCCAGTCTCTTTAGACATTTGATTATAATGTAGAAATGATTGACTCTCATGTTTGTGAGCCTGAAAGTTGATATTAGGGGATATTAATATATTAATATTAAGGGATTCAGAGGGACATCAGTGCTCTGTTGATTTGTCATAAAAACAAATTTGTGGATTTAGAAATTAGCATTTGATGGGCAATGGTCATCCATTGGTTTCCAGTCTTTTCCAGTTTATCTAAATCTACATGTGATTCTTAAAACTGGAAATTATTTCTGCAGATCTGGTGTTCACTGTGCTGGAATACATCATTCAAAAGTTACATTAACATTGTAACAAAGTGCAGCCGATCGACTTTATTATCATGCAGCGATAAAGTATCCATTAAAAACAGTGCTGATAAATCGATGAATGTATTAGTTTCAGACAGTTTTGAGTGTCCAGATTCTCTGATTTCAGCTTCTCACATGTGAATATTTTCTGTTTTCTTTAGTCATCGATGTCAGAAAACTGAATTTCTTTAAACCAAGACCAAAAAAACGAATCAATTCATCAAATTGAATGAAGAAAAATGACAGTCATTACTTGCAGTCAAAGTAAAACCTGCATTGAAGTGGTCAGAACAAAGTGAAGTCCAAACACTGTAATTTAATTCTGGAGTCAGTCCAGGAGGAAATGTTAATATTATGTTTCCCTAAGCACTCTGTAATTACTCAAACTCTCCAACGCCGTGCAGGCTTGAACCATCCCGGCTCACGTCATCAGCTTGCACTCACCGTACATATACAACATTAAATATATTGTCTTCTATTGCTTCACCGTCGCAGCCTTAATCCACTGTTATCGACATAAATCCCTTCCTTGATAAATATTGCAGGCGGCTTTGCTGAAAGATTAATGAACCGGCGTCTCGCTCCAGCGGTCAGAGGCAACATCCTGTGGCCACGTCCCTTTTGCTTTTTCCGCTAATTCCATTAAGAAACTGTTCTGTTTGGATGAACCGGAGTGCACTAACTATTGTTTGACTTAGAGCATACCACCGCGTGAAGTCAGAGGCTGAGACGGAGTAAATATGGCGTTTAGGAGATCACAGCCCTCGTGATGGGATTCTTATGTTGTTCATGACCGGGGTTGTGAATGGAGACGTGATTAATGGCGGCAGCGTTCCTTAAAAAAAAACAGCTTTTGTTTTCAGATAAAGGTCAGTTCCCTTCTGGGCGAGACCCCCTTTTCCTAAACAAGACGCCGCGAGTGGAAATAAACCGCTGCCATTTGAAGCAGTGACGGCGGATGAAGGGCCCTCGTATTCATCACCGACGAGCACCATTGATCTCAGAGCCAAAGTAATGCCATCACTGGCTACAACAGCTGCAGCCAGTGTGCGTCTGTCCTGCCCTGCACTGCAACCTGTCCCAAAGTCAATCTCCCTCTGTCACCCGTCCTCCTTTTTTTATCATCCGTCATGCTTCGATGTGTGCATGCACAGAATACAGAGCAGTGTACATCTTTCTGTATTTACCACACATGTACATGCCCCCTCTCCTCGCGTTGGCACGGCATCAGACGGAGGGGAGCGATCTGGTTTGCATTTCTCAGCGGGGGGGGGGGAGTGGTCGGCTTTGGCCTCTTTGTCAACATATGAAATTAAATCAGATGCCGAGGACGCCTGTCTCTGAAAATTGGAATCACTCAACCGTGTGTGAGAATAAACCTGGGCTATATTCTCCTATCTCACCGATCAAGAAGCGTATCCATTCCCAATTGCATTCAGTCTCTGTTGAATAAAAACAAAGGTCTTTTCTATTCTCATTATATATATATATATATATTTTTTTCTCCCCTTCCTACTCGAATCCAAACACGAGAATAATACGATTTCTTCACAGCTGGCTGATAAACCTGCTAATTATGCGCGGCTCAGAGTCAGAAGCCCATTGATGCATTTGTCTTCCTCTCTCTCTCTTTGCTCTGATTTCGCTTTGCCCTCGAGATAAATGGGTGGAGCTGTCGGACTTGGGACACTCATGCATATCATATGGGCTCTCACACACATGCACACAAAGGCAGGCAGGGCTGCCACAAAGAGGGCTAGCCAAGCAGAAATGAGAGGTGATGTCACACAGCTGGACTCCCACCACCTTTCTGGTAAAAGGGCAAGGCGACGGCGACGCGGCTGCACCCTCTCCTCGGAAATATGACAACTTAGCTGTGCCTTTAAGACTCTCGTGTCAGGTGTCAAATATCAGCCCGGGCAAATCCATTGTGGACGAGATGGTCGCCTCATTTTGCCAAAAAAGGTCTGCAGTTACTGTCTGTCAGATCCAATGGTTGTTCCTGTCTGTCTTGAAATGGGCCTAATGGGCTGGAAGGAGGCTTTGACATGGTTAGGTATCCCTGTATGTTGTTATCGTGGGCTGGTACTTGCCCGGAGGCAGTTTGTGAGACTGTAATGGAGCCTCATTTTCATTGAATGCGATGCCTTCCCTTCCCTATGCAGCTGAGTGTAGTATTTTTTATTTTTTAGCATATTCCAAACACAAGTCCTTTTGCCTTAAGAGAAAAGGGTTTTTGAATTTACATTTTTTTGTACCTTGTGATATTTTTTCAGATCATAGGATTTGACTAAGAGGCGTCAGGGAGAAATAAAGTGTTTTGGTTTGAAAAAGAATGAATAAGAGATCATTTATGTGTCATTGTTTTAATCTGCATCGTATCAGAAATGCATCAGTTTCTCAATCTCACAAAAAGAAAAACTTCAGTGTCATAAATGTTTGACTTTTTCCTAATTATCAGTGATATACAAGGACATTTGTTGCCGCAGCCTGTACAAAGCCTCACATGCATACATAAATCAGGGTTCCCACGGGTGCTTGAATTCCTTGAAAATGCTTGAATTTCAATTCAGTGTTTTCAAGGTTGTGAAAATGCTTGAATTTTTTGTGAAGTGCTTGAAAATGCTTGAAATTTGTGCGATGTCTATCTCAATAAACCAAGAGAAAACAAAAATGTTTCCTAAGCGGCTACGCGCTTGATCCGATGCCTTTACATGCAGAACTCAGTTATCATACTCGCTTGGTGTTCTGCAGAGAAATAACAGTAGACTACTGTCCACACCTGTTGGTCACTGTTATTGCGCTATGGTAGTTACACAATACACCGCTCACAAGCTGAGAATACAAGCCAATTCACAATTAGTTAGAAATCAAAACAGTCAATCTACCACCATATGAAATAATGCTAATTAGACCCATGTTATTATGCCATACAGTGGCACCGCTGCGCTTTCCATGACCATCATGGCAAACACAACTAGTAGGCTACCTATTTAAAGGTGCTGGAAAAATGGAAAAACTGGTGCTTGAAGGTGCTGGAAAAGTGCTTGAATTTGTTCATGAAAAAGGTGTGGGAACCCTGCATAAATGTTTGACTTTTTCCTAATTATCAGTGATATACAAGGACATGTGTTGCCGCAGCCTGTACAAAGCCTCACATGCATACATAAATATATAACCACAAAAATAAACATTAGATATATCACATATATTCACCTCTATCTCATCCATATAGCTCCTGGCTCATGGCAGTTTCAGGATATTTTGTTGAGAGATCCATCTTCCATAGCGTGCTTGGTGTAGAGGGTAAACACGAAGGGGCCCAGGATACAACCTTGTGGGACTCCCATGTTGGTGGTGGATTTGTGGAGGAATTGTTAGAAGCTAATGTAGTTTGACTTCATCTGACCACCCTGGCAACACTTTCTGTTTTCATCACCTAACACAAAGCCCATGAAGATCTAATGTCGATTGTGGACATTCAAAAGTCATCGATGTGTCACTTTGTGTTTATCTTTAAGGCTTCACATCACATCTAACTCTCCTGTTTACTCTCCACACCAGGCAACCCAGGAAAAACCCCAGCTCCATCTCCCAGGACTCATGGGATAAGGCGTACCCACCCGGCGAGGGCTTCCAGACAGCCAAGGACAACCCCAGGTACTCCAGCTATCAGGGCTCAAGGAACGGCTACCCGGGCGGTGGAGGGGTCAACGCCCGAGTCCTTCTGGAGGCTCAGGAGCTCCTGAGGCAGGAGCAGAGGCGCAGAGAGCAGGAAGCCAAAGGGAAGTTAATGCAGGAGAACACAGGTAACAGCAGCTATGACGGGTACCCAACAGCACACCTGAAGGACCCGGCTTCCCCCAAGGGTCCGTACCGCCACGATGTGCCACCTTCGCCTTCGCAGTTAGCGAGGCTTAACAGATTGGGGTCAGAGAAAGGAAGACTTTTTTATTCTTGAGGAGGACTGTCGGACTTATGAATGAAGAACTTGTGGATGTCGAGCTAAAGGGGATTACCAGCAAAAAGCGGACGCTACAAATCTTGACAAAGGGACAACCTAGAGGTCTTATAGCTTAGCGATGATCTTAGAGGTGAACAGTCGTGAAGTATACTCAGTATGTGGGTGTTTGTGTCCAGTCCCTCGCTGTGCCGATGACCTATACCAGTAGTCAGTCCCTCCTACGGACACGAGACGCTCAGTGCCTTCTACGCAACACGATGCTTGTTCACAGTCGTCCAGGACTCTGATTCATCGAGATCTGGCACCGTCGTGTACCAAAAATCAAACGGGCAGACGGGCGAGCGAGTGGGCGTATTATCGAGCCACGGGGAGGCGTAAGATTCGCTGTGTGTGGGCAGGTGACGAGATACATGTTTCACCATGGAGTATGTGTGTCATGGCTTTACAAAGTGTCCCACGGATGACTCTCTTCCCCATCGGTCACAAACCACCACCACCACCACCGTTTCTTCACTTTACAAAACGTTCGACCCTCACCGGCGTTTCTCGGCGTTCTGTTTCCTTCTTACTTCCAGTGTTTTCTCCTCCGCGATCGAGCTCTCTCGCTTGAGTACTCCCCAGGGAGCGTAGAAAACAAGGCAAAGTGTATGAAAGTAGAAGGGCACAGTGTGTGTGTGTGTGTGTGTGTGTGTGTTATTAATAAAAAAAGCCCCCTTCATAAATGATTCATATCGTGTGTTATCTCCATGGAGGAGACCCAGGCAGAGAGGGTAGACAGCTCTGATCCTGTGCCTGGCCCCCCTGCGCCGCTCTGGGCTTGATTCCCTGGCCCGCCTGCCTGTCTGTCTGGAACTCTGGCTCCCGCTCTCCTCTCGTCGTTCTCGTCACCTCTGTTCATTACCTTCTCTTTCTTCTACCTCAACACTCCCACCTTTATCCTCCTCTACTCTCGCTCCTCTTCCACTTCCCCTCTCATCTCACTCCTCACTCCCGTCCTTTTACTCTTCCTCCCCCTCGTCGTCCTCCTCCTCCTCCTCGTCTCCCGAGTCAGGCTCTGCACTGAATTTTTCATCACAAGCCACCTGCTGCCTGCCAGAGCCAAAGAAAGCTGCCACCAGAGGCATCGACAGAGGGGCCCCGGCTTCTGACATAAAGCGAGGAATAAAAAGAGGCAGAATAAAGATGTGTGGAGAGACAATGAGCCTCCCAGTGCGAGATTAACTGCAGCTTTTCTCCCATTTTTTTAACAAAAGGCCAAATTGTCCTCAAGAGTTAATTACTTTCAATTTGCTGTAATTGCTTTTTCGGTATTTTTACCTTTTTTGAGCTGACGCTCCGCTCCAGGATTTTTTGTGAAGCGTTTATTCGAAACTGATTTTTCTCCCACAGAAATAGTAAAAACATTTCACAGCGTGATCTGTGACGGCCCGGTCACACCGAAAGGTTCATCCGCTCGCACTCGTGTGCACAATCATCACGACTTGCTAATCGCCAGTTACCTCAGCTGCGTACGGAACAAAAAAAAAAGATCTACTCCGGTCTCAACGCTTCGTATGTGGAGCGGTTTAAACTCCCAACAGGAGAAGATCATATTAAAGCAGATGGTGCAACTAGTTCGCTTCGTTGGCTTCGTCCATTTCTGATTTTTATTGGTCAACGGCGACAAATCACGTGCAAGAAGTTGACGAAAAAGAGTCACGCTGCCCCTCAAAACAAATCCATTGATTGTGGTTTAAATTGGTGTGACTGGGCCTCATGTAGGAGATTGAGACCTTTACTTACATATATCTCTCCTGCATTAGGGTGGAGAAAGAAATCTCAAAAACCTAGATTAAATAAACCAAAACTCTCTGCATGAGAAGAAAAAACGTTTTTGGGGTCGTTTAGGTGAACCGTTTTGATCATCGCACTCTCTCGGTAGCTCGGTTCACCACGACCTGAGAGTATTTCCATTCCAATCAAACTCCCCGGCTGCTGATTAGCAGGATGGCAGCATAGGAGAGAGAAAGTAATCAGTGAAAGCAGCTGCTGGAGGTGTAGAGGTCTGAGAGAAGACCTTGGGATGCTGATGCTTAAATCACTGCCCACCAGCCCGCCGCTGTAATTGTTGCAGTAGGTGGATCCCGAACCTTCCAGCCTGAACCTTCCCTTCTCTGACATCTCTCTAATGTCCGCGACACCATCGTCTCTGCCTGTGAACTGAACAAATGAGATCGAGCCGACTTCAAACGAAAAAAGGGAAAAGTTACCACCACCGTCGAGCCCGTGGAAAACAAACAGGCGGTACGTTAATCGCCCTTCACTCCTACACAGCCGCCATATGCAGAGTGAAGCTGCACGGCATACATTATCTCCTGCTGCTTAATGAAGACCCTCACTGGGAAAGATGCAGGCTTAGCGGGGGTAATGAATGATGAACGGAGAAAGAAAGAAGATGAAGAAGAAGAAAAAAAAGGACTTTTCAGCACACTGCTCTGATTCAAGCTAAAGAAAATGTCCCGTCTGCATCATGTTTGATTAAACTGTTACCAAATAAGACACAAACTGTGGAGGTGAGGATGAAACGTATCTCCTCACCCTGAGAGGTTTTTAGTAAATAAATAAAAAAAGTGTTTGGTTGTAGCGGCCAGCGCTTCCTGCTGTGAACACTCGTGCGACTCGCACGTTTCGAAGGATGTAACGCGACTGTCTCCTCGTCACGGGGTCTGATATCGATAAGTGCCTGAGATAATAATAACACACGACACCATGTGATTTGTTTGTGTGTTTTTTAAACATTTTTAATATCGTCATATTAAAATGTGTCTTTGTTTCCTGAGTTCTATTTTATTTACAAGAGCCAACACTTTACGAGCGGTCATCAGTGTATTTGTATCATCGCCTTCAACCATGCTGTACCACGACGTGTTTTAAAGTTTTAAAAGTAACGGACGCTGATGTGCAATTGTTTTTTTTCCAGAAACTTTTACATGATATATTAAGAAATGTACACAGCCACTTTTTTCTCCCTGTACATATCAAATTTAGAATAAAACGGAAGGCTGTTCCATCCTGTTTACAACCTCGCCCGCCTCTGCCTCGTCTTTACTCCACCTCCGGCTTTGAACCGGGAACAAATGAAGCTTCAATTAAGCGGCGAGAGGACCCGCTCTGCTGTCAGATGTCAGATCTGTCGGCACGCTGACAGAGAAGTTGATAACGTACGATGGGAAATGTCGCAGCAGCTGATGCACAAGCGTTTGGCTTCTCTGTGTATCCGATCTGTCAACACGCTGAGGTAATCTCCCTGAACACTGTTGTGTTTCCTGTTATTAAGGCCAACCTCGTTCCCATTGTCCCTCGCAGGGGATCTGTCGAGCAGCTCCCTGCTACTGTTTTTGTTCTGAAGGTCAAAGGTGACGTCCTAACCAAACACCACTAATGCTACTTAAGCCAAGCCCAGACCAACGTGTTGGAGGAAACGTCGGAGAGGAAAAAGAGGATGGAGGCAGAGAAATCCCTTCGCCTCATCCTGCGCTTTTATCCTTCACGGCAGTCTGTTCTTTTTATTGACTTCATGGTGTGTGTGTGTGTGTGTGTGTGTGTGTGTGTGTGTGTGTGTGTGTGTGTGTGTGTGTGTGTGTGTGTGTGTGTGTGTGTGTGAGATTCACAGGGAGTTGTGCATGCAGAAAATTGTGTCACCATGGTCAGATTCACACTGCAGGAGGGATTTTATTATATATTTTTTTAAATATTTGGCTCTGAAATTTTGGACCAAACATGGTCAATAACTTTCAGAGCATTTCCTTTTACATTCAGGAAACACACACACACACTCTCACTCCGGGGTTTGCATTAGTGTGGACATTTGGCACTCACAGGCGTGGATTTACAGGAACACAGGATGCCGCTGCCTCAGCTGTCTCGGCGCTCTCCACAGTGGAGCTGAAATATGGAGCGTGCACGGCGGGTTCAGGTGAACTGACTGCCTGTCAGAGCATGTGAGTGTGTGGGAGAAACAGGTGTACCAGGGTCTGCTTATATTAATGTCATGTGTTGCATGCTATAACTGTCGACATCGGGTAGAAGGTTGAATGTTATCTCGTCGTTTTGAAGTTTTTGTTTCATGACAGCTGGGATTTCTTCCCGTAAAGTGAAATTTGAAACACACACACATTGTGTTATGCCAAATTTTCTTAACTTTGTCAATCAGTGTTCTAAAAACTTCATATCTTCTATTTTTTGTATGTTTCTGTTTTTATTGGTACTTTTAAAAAAATGTATTGGAGTCCTTCGTCCAAAGCAAACACATGGAACTATTTCTGGAGTTTCCGTGGGTCATGATTTAAAGCGTTGCACACATGTGATCTGTCCATGACCCTAAATTCTTCCTGAAGACGATCATCATGTAATAATAAAATACTTTTTAATTATGAAATGAAATGTCGGTGTTCTGTTACAGAAGAAAAGTCGTGCAGTCAGAATGCGATCAGGACCTGGTGTGACTAAAAAAAGCACGAATGGACGGAATAAAACCGCCTCAGCTCTCTGTGATTTACAGAGTTTCCTGATGGACAGTGAAGTAAACCGCTGTGAAGTGTAGCTGCTGTTAGCTCATTCTGTTAGCCGGGCGGCCCAAACTGTGAGCTCAGAGCACGGTGGGAGCGTCGGTGTTTGTACCACAGGTACGTTGTGGATATCCGGTAAGAAGAGGAGGCCCAGTACACGGGGGCTTCTGTGGACATGATGGCAGAGGAGTAATAAAATATTTATAACCTTGTATTGCGTGTTATAAATGAGCAGATTTTGTTTTTCTTGTGCAGCGTAATGATCCGTGAAGTAATCAGTGCGTGTTTGGAGTCCACAGTCCGCATGCAGAAGTTCCTGTAATGACGGAGTTGTTTCTTTTGGCTCCGTCTGAGTTCAATCTTCGACTGTCTGTGATTAAGAGTTCCACTGGAGTACTCTGCTGAAAGACTCGCTGGTAATCTGTGCATGGAAAAGACTCTGATCTCTTTCCAGTAACAATAACAGAAAGCCCCTCTGACAGGTGATCCTCCTCGTGTAACCTTCGTCTGGTTCTCGGCCAAGAAACGGCACAAGATCCAACTGCTGCTGCTGTGCATTTAAATGTTTATATATATATATATATATATATAAGCAGCAGCATCTTGCAGAAGGCTGCAGGTATGGAGTCCAAAGTGTGCAGCTTTAATGGTACTAAATTATAATCAATTATTAAAAGTATACATTAGAAGAAGGTAATATATTTGCATTTAAATGATGCATTAATAATTTAAAGTTTAAAAAAAGTTGCTGTTAATAATGAATCTTTTATTCTGACTTTAAATGATGAGGTCGTTTTTTCAAAATAATTTAAATTTCTTCTAAATGTACTTTGTATTTTATTCACTAATATGTTTTTATATCAAATTTGATTTCCCAATTAATATTTTTTCTTGTTAATTTAAAGTCGCGTCACCTTAAAAATTGAATTCCAACCCAAAGAGCAGCAGCAGACGCTCTGATTGGCCAGCCGGGTGAATTTAATGATCTGTTCATCTGATATGTTTTGATATGAAGAGTTTTTAATGCTTAATTTAAATGCAAATAGGATTAATCAATTCACAATTATTGGATTTTAATTGCACGCTGAAAAAGTCTCAGATTCTGTCTGGAAACAGTAAAAACACTGAACTTGTGCTGCACGTCCAGCGACGTCCTGCTCCCGAGGCAGATAAACTTTTTTTACCTTCTGTATGATTCTCTCCTCTCTGCAACATTTTAATGCTGCACATCAGCAGCCGGAGCAATGTCACGGTTCATTTCAAGCGCGGCCCGTTCTGTCAACAGAGCCACAACAAGAAGCTGCTAAACCTTTTTATTTTACAGCCGCGCTGCCGTGTCGCCATTAACGCAGCCTGTTATTCAGTTTAATGTCGCGCTCACCTCGCTCAGGAGGCGGTTCAGCCGCTGAGCTTCACGGAGAGGTCGGTAAGCGCCTGTTCAGGGGTGACACCTGTTTCTGCTCACTTAGTGTTTGTGAGGGTTTTTTTACACTCGTGTCGAGGATGGAGAGTTCACAGATGACACCACCCCTCTGGAATTTTGGGAGGAAGCTGGAGAAGTTACAAAAGCGCGGAGGGAAGACTCAGGGACCGTAAATCAGGATGGTGGACGAAGGAAACTGAGGAAGTTCTCCAGATTTAACCTTTTCCACTTGTGAGACATCTGGAAGCTTCTGACCTCGCAGACTCAACAGTCTCATGAACTCTTGTCGTTAACGTATAACACGCACTTAACGTGTCCAGATTTATCTGCGGCTGTGACTTTTCTAAAATAATATTATCTGTACAGAATGTGAGGAATATTGAGATCATTGTATCAACATGTCTCAAAGACAAATTATGGACTTTTGTACTTTTGGCACTGTTACATTAAATAGAAGGAGTGATCCTGCAGTTATTTAGCATGTTTTAGCTGTTTTCCATCTCGAACTGAAGGTTGAAGAATAAGCATTATGCAACAAAAATGTATTTCTGCACAGGTTTCAAACGGTTATCTCCTCCAGCTCGCTTCATTTCAGGACGCATCACTTTGATTTTCTTCACACAGTTTGGACGCTCTGTCCGCTTAAACTTCAGGAGAAGGTCGAGGTAATGACGGCATGAGAGGGTGAACAAATAATTAACAGCTGCCCAAACTCAAGATAATAAACATGACTCATAAATCAGGCCCAAACAAAACATTAATAAACTACAAGACCTCCATGGAGCACGTAGCATCACCAAGAGGAAAAAGAACTTCCAGGAGCCCCAAATCCTCCAAGCATTGACTCCGACAGGATTGTGTCCAGCTTCCGTCTGTCAAATGCTCCATGAAATGACTCTAACACGCCGTGCTCTCCTCTGCTTAGTCCCACTTAGCCATGAAACCCCCTTCCTGGATTTCATGCCTCCAGTATCCGGACACTGAGCTGCCTGATGCTGGCAGGTTCTCCGTTCGGCCTCCGAGAGGATGAGCGGTTCATCTCCGTATACGTGACGCCAGGTAATGCTTTTTGGTTGTAGGACATCGACAGATCTCGGACACGAGTTCAGCCGTCTGATCTCATCATCCAGAAGAACTTCATTTTATTTTCCGTCCGTTTCTGGTGTGAGCAGATCTTTGGGCGTTTTCCAACAGCTACAGACTCCGGGTGTTTGTGATGGCGAGCGTACAGAGCAGTCCCTCAACTGAAGATAGGGTTGTATCAATATTGTTTTGTGAATTATTAATGGAGAGTAAGAAAGCAGCCATGAAGATGTTGAAGATCATTACTTAGAAAAACACAGCGCATGTGGAAAGCGTGCTGAACACGAGCCAGAGACCGGAGGTGAAGGTTTAGTGGAATAAACGACATTAAAACCTCGGTTACCTTTAGTTTAGAGTTTGTGTGTTTAGGGGGCGTGGCCTTGTCGTGGTCCACCTGTTGTCCCAATCATCCAATCAAGACACACCAGGTCAAACATGCATGGTCAAACAAACACCCACGTGTCACGTTTCGAATGTTTTACTCTCCCTCAAACATTAATTAGAGTTTGGACATGGCTCCAGCTTCTATACATGTTTCCATGTACAATCCAAGTCAAACTCAGCACAGCTGCTTTTTAATGCAAATGAAGAAAAGTCAACAGGAGGTGAGTGTTTCAGATTTTAAATTCAGATTTTGGGTGGAGTGTTAAAACAGTTTGTCAAACTTACTGAGATCATAAATTTTGATAGACTCAGGTAAGTCCAAGATTTTTCAGGTGGGTGGTTCCCTCCACAGATGATCCTTAAATGTGTTTGATAATGATGTTGCTGGTTCAGGTTTCGTGCAATGGTTGATTGCAACTTTGCATTTAACCCTCCTGTATGATGACTGTGTGGATTTGACTCGATCATTTGTCCAGATGGAGAAAGTCCAGAGGAAACATTGAGACTTTAAAGCTTCTTACAAAGTACACCCGACTGTCTATATGTAAATGTTGCTTCTTATTTGGCGTTTGTCGGAAAACTCTCCTCACGCTTTCAGATTTCTTGCGTGCACGAGGTGGAAAATCACTTTGCAGAATCGGATTGTTTCGTTTGGTTCAAAGCTCGCTGTCTGTGTTTTCTGAGGTCGTCGTTTGAGTCACTGCTGCATTACGGAGCTTTTTAATCCAAATTGTGTCTAGTTTTAAATCCTCTTGCAGTTTATTCCATGTCCGAGGTGCATAGTCGGAAAATGTTTTTACCCAGATCTGCCAAAATCCGGGTTCATTATAAAAAGGGAAGGGCTGCTAACAGGTACAGAGAGAAGCTGCATCGCTTTACAGATAAAAATACACCGGTGCTGTTGTCTGCGAGTGCTCAATGATGTCCAACCCACCGAATCATAAAGCAGGCAGTGGTGTGGAGGGGACTGCTCATTTGTGAGCTTCATCTCTCGCTGAATATCATCCTCATATCGACCGTGGCTGTGCCTGATTGGCAGCTGAGATGACCTCTTGGTCCGCCGTGCTGCCGTTCCTGGAGGTTCTCCTCAGTCTAACCTCTCCTGCTGCTTCCTGTCCTCATTTTCACCATCCAGTAAGCAGGTAGAAAAAAAAATATATCGCAAATAAAGGAAATGACCTCGGTGGTCCGGGGCCACGGTTTTATGAGACAGAGACAAGTATACGGTGCGCGGTGGAACCAGATGTTGTGTGATCATAGGGCAGAGGAGATAGGTGAACGAAGGGGAAAGTACCCACCACCTGTAGAGGGAGGCGCCGCTGTGGGTGACCATCTGGTTGGAGGCGCTGAAAGTAATGATCATATTCATAAAAAGGTGTGTGTGTGTGTGTGTGTGTGTGTGTGTGTGTGTGTGTGTGTGTGTGTGTGTGTGTGTGTGTGGGCGAGAAAGATTCACTGCTTTCACTGTGTGTGTGGATGTACCATCAAAGAGCTGCTGCTCTTTATTCACTTTTGGCAACAACATCATGAAAGCAGCAGAGACGTCTGTCAAACTCAGCCGTTCGACTGTTTGACTCTCCGTCCTGATCCGCGTCCTCGGCTCGAAGCCTTTTTATTCCAGAAAAATGAAAAATCTGCAGAAACGGTTTACAAATGTTTTTTTTTCTGTAATTTCCAAAAACAGCTCGACTCTGTCTCAGCAAACAGGAGGAGCATTAGTGAGTGTTTACAGCAGCAGGACGGGATGAAAGTGAGATTGACTTAAAATAAACTGTTCCTGTTCACGAAGACACATTTCAGGCTCAGTGTGTCTCATCGGTGACAGCAGTCGGTTCCTGTGGTTAGAATTTAAAAACTTTTGTTATTTGTGTTTCTATATTATATTTCATATATTGTTCTGTAACATTTCAGGCTGCATATCGATTGATATTTATTGCATTTAAATATTAATGCTGTATTGTAATTAGGTGTAAAGGAGGAAAGAAAGACAGGATTTCTCATCGTACAGTATTTC
The DNA here is from genome assembly GCA_004119915.2 of Collichthys lucidus. Classification (NCBI taxonomy): domain Eukaryota; kingdom Metazoa; phylum Chordata; class Actinopteri; family Sciaenidae; genus Collichthys; species Collichthys lucidus. The sequence goes on from CM014089.1 coordinate 5,147,735, forward strand.
TGTAAACTGTGGGAAGATGAAATAATCTGTACCCTGGTCCCTCGTTTATCGCGGGGATACGTTCTAAAAATAAGCCGCAATAAACGAAATCCACCAAGTAAGTTTTACAATTACTCTACGTTTTAAGGCCGTAAAACCCCTAACCAACAGGGTTCCCACGGGTGCTTGAATTCCTTGAAAATGCTTGAATTTCAATTCAGTGTTTTCAAGGTTGTGAAAATGCTTGAATGTTTTGTGAAGTGCTTGAAAATGCTTGAAATTTGTGTGATGTCTATCTCAATAAACCAAGAGAAAACAAAAATGTTTCCTAAGCGGCTACGCGCTTGATCCGATGCCTTTACATGCAGAACTCAGTTATCATACTCGCTTGGTGTTCTGCAGAGAAATAACAGTAGACTACTATCCACACCTGTTGGTCACTGTTATTGCGCTATGGTAGTTACACAATACACCGCTCACAAGCTGAGAATACAAGCCAATTCACAATTAGTTAAAAATCAAAACAGTCAATCTACCACCATATGAAATAATGCTAATTAGACCCATATTATCATGCCATACAGTGGCACCGCTGCGCTTCCCATGACCATCATGGCAAACACAACTAGTAGGCTACCTATTTAAAGGTGCTAGAAAAATGGAAAAACTGGTGCTTGAAGGTGCTTGAAAAGTGCTTGAATTTGTTCATGAAAAAGGTGTGGGAACCCTGAACCACACACTTTTATACACCTTTTTACACGTACTTTGTACAGTACTCCCTTAGTTAATCAGGACGCAGAACACAATGCGTGTTCATACTGTACAGTACGCTGTAAAAAAAGCAGCAAAATTACACTGAAAAAATCTGCGAAAAGCGAACACGATATATCGAGGGACGACTGTATAACTTTAGATCCTTGATAAATCATAATTTCTGTATGTTAGAATAACGGTTCACACTATAGGTGGCCAACGATACAGAGCAGTCACCACTTGGTCAATTGAAGTGATTTTAATACTTGCTTTAATACTTAATACATGTTATGCCTTCATTGCATTGCACAGCTGTAGAGAGAAGGCGACATGCAGCAAAGGGCCACAGGCTGGAACTGAACCCGGGTCCTCTGCGGTCCGGACTCTTTGTTTATGGGGCGCACAGTCTGCCATTGTACCACTGGAGCTAGCAGGGAGTGTTTTTAATGCATGTACTTTAAAATGAACAGACAGACTTTCAGTAAATAACGTATATGTGTTATGTGGGAGTGTATTTTTGATTGCATGCAAATATGTATTTATCTATACATATATATTATATTGCATGTACTGCACGATGGTCCACGAGCACTGAAGTGCCTCTCTGAGTTTGCACAGATGCCATTATTTCCTCTCCTCCTCCCACCTGCTGGTTTGAGGTGCTGATGATAAAAAAAAAAGTCTGCTCGATGATTCATCTTATTATTTTGTTATTTTTTTCTCTCTCCAGCCGCTTCTGTTCATCCCCAGCCTTTATTTCCAGGTGAGAAGAGGCGGCCAGACAGGGAACGTCTTTATCCTTCTTTAAGTGTAATGTCAGAAGCCGCAGTGCGACACTCACTGTCAGCTTCCTCTTACAGGTCCACATTCCTCCTTTTTAGAGCCACAATAGACTTGTGGATCAACCCCAAGCGGAGTGTGATTAATTCTGAGCCACCGGACGGGGGTGTCATCCTCCCTCTTTGTCCCATCAGTCATCTGATGCCGGTGGATGTTAATCGCTTCTTGCGTGTCCCTGTGACCCCCACAGATGGTCAAAAATCCCAATCAGAACCCGAGCGACCGGTTCTGCTTCTTTCCTTTTGTGTGCCATTGACAAAGAGATGTGTAGATGTTGCAGAGGGTGGACAGGGGAGTGAGTTCTGTGATGGTGCCAGTAGGGATGAAGATTAATGACACCACCAGGCCTGTGTCTCCTGTTTAATAATGCTTATTCATCACTGTCGCCGCACGCCGTCGGGCTCCGCACGCGGCAAACACGTACACAAAAAAGAGCTAAACACTCACATAACTCCACACACACTTCACGAGGGACTTCATATTTGCCACCTACAGTTTATGTGTGTGTGTGTGTGTGTGTGTGTTTTGGTGTAACCTGACATTATAAGTCCCTCGTCTGGGTGCGCTCATGAAAGTGTTCCTTCTCATTGCGAGTCATCTGGGTTTATGTAGATTTGCATACAATTCCAACAAAACCAGCTTATCACAGGGAGTCGCGGAGCATGTGTAAACATCTTTTTATGTGATTTGAAAGCGCCGCGTGCGACCATATGCCTCGCGGGCGAGATGAAAGGAGGCTGGAAATGAAGAGAAAGAACCGAGCGAGGGGAAAAATAAGGGACCTCTGGCCTTCTGCTGCTGTGCGAATGAAAGCCATTTTGTCTTCAGTGTTTCTGCTCGCCTCCTTTCTCTCTTCAGCTGTGTGTGTGTGTGTGTGTGTGTGTGTGTGTGTGTGTGTGTGTGTGTGTGTGTGTGTGTGTGTGTTGGCCCTCTCTCTCTCGCCGCTTCCACTTTTCTTGCAAAGGCATTTCTCTTCCTAATGGAAAATAAAGACTGGAGAGTGGCTGAGATAGGGGCTGCAAATGAAAAACATGGAGTCAGTGACCTGAGGCCAAGGCCTGTCCATCCCGGGCCCTGGAGCCTGAATCAGCCCCGGCTCTTCTCCTCCGCCGCCCATCGACGTCCACATGGCTCAAAATATAGATGTCAAGAAGGTGGTTGGAGGCTTCAGGGCTTTTTTCCACGCTGTAGGAATAATGTTTTATTCTACATGTGAGACAAATGCAACTCGTGCTTGACAAACTTCGCAGACACGTGTCTTCGATTCTCTGTTGACTCTCGTCGTGTTATCACCCGGAGAAAAAAAAACTCGCTTTTATCAGTTTACCCAAAGTTTTTTTTTGGTTTTTTTTGCCTCTTGAAAGAGAGGAGCTGAATAAAATGACTGTGCAGCCGCTGAGATTTCAATCAATGAGAGTGCACGTTGTTGTAAAAATGTTGTGCTGCAGAGTTGACGGCGAGATCGATTCCTGGTACCCGCAGCAAATCTGCAAGAAGATCTTTAGTCGAGATGATACATAGAGAGAGAGCGGCTTCACTTTAAGCTGTGATGTTTCTTTTTTTAATCATTTGTAGTCGACGCCTTCGCTGCAGATCATCTCTGCATGTTTTCTGCTTAGAAGATTCTTTCTAAGGTGTGAGCACACTGCACTTAAAAAGAACTAGCTTGTCCAGGTTGGCACGATCAGCATGTGATGGCTGAGAGGGTTAGCCCTAAACGTATCGGCTCCGTCGCCGATACATTTCAGTGTTAGTGCGTCATGGCTCCGGCGTCCGGCAGCCCTCCGCAACACATACGCAGAGCTTCTGTTGTTCACGGACGCCGGAGCACGGAGCATAAATTCAGCACAGAGCAGATTGTGCAGGGAAGGAAATCAGCTACAAAATACAAAATAAAACCCTGGTTGATTTAAAAATAAAATACAATGTGTTCACCGCGGATCGAGTTTCCTTACAAGAACACGTCATGATGGGCGGGGCCGACCTTAAATCAACAGGTCAGAGGTTTTCAAGCGTCTTTTCACCCTGTCGACACCATGGATGAGGAGAAGTTCATTCTGGAGGTCCAAGAGCAACTTATTATTTATGACACCTCACATCCTTTTTATAAGGATACCAGAAAAAAGATGCGGCGTAGAATGCCATCGCAGGAGTCAAAGAGACTACAGCCGGCAATATTGTGCGATTATACAGAATTGAAGATCTCGTTCTCACGACGCAAAGTACGCAGCCGTTCCGCATGCAGTGTATTTTAGGGGTTAGCCTGAACTTAGCCGACACATCAAGACTGCAAAAAGGCAAAATTTAAGGATTTAATAATCCCTCCCACTTGCGTACATCTGCGTGCTCTTTTCATGTAGCGTCACATACCGCAGGCTATGCTTATGTCACAGCAGACTTGTCCTTATGTGGCTCCACACATGGAAACACTGCAGTCCAGTTCACGGCTTCAAAAACTGTTTTTCTCCCTCGCTGGGGTTGAAAGTAGTAGAATGTATGAAGAAAAACAAAACAGCTGGACAGATGTGTACTGTACTGTCAGACATGAAAAGTCTTGTCATGCCTCATCCTTCTCAGCGAGTGAGCAACGCACAGAGAAATGGAGTGTACTAAGAGAAAGATCAGTCAAACTGTAGAAGTTAGATGATAAATACTAAACCAGTTCATAAAAATAACGTTAGTTCATTATGTGCTCCTCCTCTGCAGTATTAGGTTTTATTTGAAAAACCTTGAGAATCAGTCAATGAAAACTGAATACTGGTTCATGCCAGAGTAGGGAATTATTCTGGATTCTTTTTTGAGAATTAAAAGTAAAAATGAAAAGTATTTAACATTAAAGACGTGCTCACTTGATACAATTACATGGAACCTGTTGACAAATGAAATTTAAAATCAACACTTCATTTGTTTCAGTGTATATACGCTGTATAGACAGAGCACCTGCATCCTGTAAAGACAAAAACACAAATTGAAATTTAGATGTATCACATATTTCTGAAATTACAAATACTTTAACATTGACTTAACTCTCGTGTTGCATTGTAGCCTATTGACCACGATAGCTATCAGCTGCCTGTCTAACAGAGGCAGGATCACAGAGCCAAACGGTCCCAGATGTTAATTAATATATTAATATATTAATTTAATGTGTGGAGATTACATTTCTGAAGCAGTAACACCGTTAGCAGAGCGCGGTGAGCCTCCAATCAGACACATTTTAGGGAGGAGACGCATAATTTGCGTGACACCTCGTGTAATTGCGTTAGATATTATCCTGGTCTGCGTGTAATACACGGGTTAAAGGATATTTCCATCCATCCAATCAGCATAATATTACATATGCTAAACAAACCTCTAATCACACTCATCTCATAGACTCTAATTACCATTTAAGGTTAAATTACATACATGCTTCCCCCATGTCAGTAAATCCTATGGATTTTTTTTTTTGTGGGGTGCGGATTGATTTTTTTTCTTCTTCGTTTGACCCCGTGTTAACAGAGCACTGTAACAAATGGGTGTTCAGTTTCTCGACCTGGGCCGTCAGCAGAAACAATTAAGCTCCCTTTGGTCGGACGCGATAGTAAAACGGCTAATTACATTGTCTTCTTCTTCTGCCAGCGCTCGGCTCGGACAATTGTCGGACAACGAAATTAGCCATCCAGTTCACCAAAGTGTGTGTGTGTGTGTGTGTGTGTGTGTGTGTGTGTGTGTGTGTGTGTGTGTGTGTGTGTGTGTGTGTCAGCTGTAAAGCTTCCTAATGTAAATATAGATTCTTTTTGTTGTTGTCATTGTAAAAGGTTTCCTCCCTTCTTTGAATTTCATTTCCCATCTCCAGTCTGAATTTATGAGACACTCACAGTTTGCCAGGAAGGGAATTCCTCACAGCGGCCTGTGGGAACAGACTTCAGATGTGTTTAAAATACAGACTGTGCTGTGGTCGCCTCTTTAAACTTTCTTTTCTCTCATATCTGGTCTAATAAACAAAGCTGCCGAGCAGCTTGCAAAGTCTCGTGGATTTTCTTTTTATGCAACTAGCAAACTTTTGGATATGATTTTTATTTTTTTCTCTCAGCTCAGCTTTGCAGACTAAAACATGAGGAGAAGCACTGGTTTAATGTGGTCGTTGTTTATTTAGATGAGACCTGATGAAAGAGCGTAAAGGTCTAACGTGAGGAGGAGGGACGGTTTATTCAGGAGCTTTGAAACCAGGCAAACTTTGGTTAGATCGCTAGAACCAGCCTCGACATCTGAAATGACTTTATCCTAACATGTAAGGTACATGGATCACACTAAAACACAATCAGTAATATAACTTAAAGGGTATGTTGGTGGTTTATTGGGTTGAGGAGGCCTGTAAATGGTCAAACTTGTTTCTGCAGCCACTCAGATATGGAAATATTTCAAAGGACTGGTCCCTTTTTAATCTAGTGTAGGAACACATGTGAAATCATAGGCATGCATATTATATTCCATTTCTTTTACGTTCTTTAAATAGAAACCACCAAATCAATCAACACTGGACCTTTATTAAAGCACCAACGTGACTCAGACTTTAAAGGTTGCTGGGAACCGACGATGGATCAAATCCTGGATGAAGTTAAGAGAAAAATCAAAGTAGTTTGATTTGGCTGAACCGTCGGATCGGTAATAACCGGTCTGATCATCTTGCACGTTGTCTCTTGCCCTGTTGAACTTCAGTGCTGAAGCTTTTAGTGTTTCTGGTAATTTTCCGCGATCTCAGCAAGTTACTTTGGTGAGAACCACGTTGCTGCAGCCAATGGAAACAATGGACGAAACCAAACCACAAAAATACGACTCAAGTTTGTAGTAGATGAATTCACCATGAATACCCTCTAAATGCTGTTGAAGCAGCAGACACTTGTATAACTGTGTATTTAGTCCAGTTTTAACTCGACACTTCTTGCTCTGTAAATCACCAAATCAGTGGCAGCTCCTGCTTCACTGTCTTTGTCCGTCTGGAGAGGAGCATCTTCTAAATGTCTTGCATTGGTTGTTCCTGTAATAAGGATTTCCTGTTGCAGACTGACGGGCTGCATCAGCTGGAAACTCCACAGATTGTGACTCCGTGTTTGCCTCTGACCTTTCTGGAAGCTCTTTAATGACACCGAGCACAAACCCTGCTGCGTACGGATCTCCCTCAACGAGTGAATGTTTTGCCGCGCTTCGACATTTAACCTTTGCTTACATCTGCTCGGGTCCGTCGGCTGCCAAATCTGCTGGTATCATTGATTTTTGTGTCACATGCAGGGCTGGGTATGTTAACTCCTGGTCACTACTCTCCAAAGATCTCATTTAGCAGTTTGTCTCGACATGTGAAGTGGCTTCTGAACTTTGTCTCTCTCTTCTGTTCTGCTGACTGTGCTGGGATGATTATCTCTGAAAGTGAAGCTGCTCAAAACAAAAAGTTAGAAAGTTAAATTTCATTCTTTCAGTGAGCTCTCACTGAAGGTCAGGCGGAAAGAAAAAGTCAATTTTAGTTTGAATGGATTCACAAAAGTTAGAGAAAAAGAAAAACGCATCAGACACATGTGTTAGTCGTAGTAATATTTACCCTCTAAAATGTCTAATAAAAAAATTAATGGGAACTTTTTACTTGTTTGGTTGCTTGTTCGATGTGTCCATGTGAGCAGAAAATAATAAAACATGAGCGAGAAAGAAATGTTGCACTTCAAGGATCGTGGCTCTCTTGCTGCTGAGTCGCTGTAGCTACCTGATTCAGCCACATGTAGGAATGTAACGATACACTCAACATACCTCGAGTGGGTGAAAGCCAGAGACAGAAAAAGCAAAGAGAATCCGGTGGGTTTTCAAAATAAAAGACCCTGTGCAAACTGCCGGTCGTAAAAACAGACAAAAGCAAAACTAACTAACTACGTAGCATATTTACACATGTAGAAGCATGTTTAGAAGAACATACACCGGGAAAATGTCCAAGTCTGAGCATGTAAACAAAGTCTGGCGGGCTAAGCGCTCGCTCCTGAAACTCTCCCGGTGGGTTTGAAGTTGCGTGCAGGACGGACCAAACACGGCACGCTCACGCAACGGAAGCCTGTTTGACCAGTGAGAGCACGCGCTGTGCAGGTTCCCATTCGCCAAGAATTACGATTCATTTTTTTCTGTCCACCGATGCGAGTCGTCACGCATTTGTACCGATTTTTATTTGTGTCACGATGCATCGTTACATCCATAGTCACATGGCATTTCCTGCACAATGTAGAGGCACAATCTATATGTTTGTGTCTTTATTGTTGTCATGAAGGGGGAAATTAGCTACAGAGAGCAAAACTGTTTTTTGTACCAGGCTGTAAACATGTTTATTTCTGCTGTGAAACATGGGGACTTATGGAGACTGACTCACTTCTGGAGCCAGCCTCAAGTGGACGTTTGAGGAACTGCAGTTTTTGGCACTTGTGCATTGGTTTCATTTCACAGCCACGAAGGTTTCAGCTCGGTTGTAATCAGCATGGATGTGTTTTGTGAAGGCCTCACGTGAAACTTGTTCGTTACTTTTAATCAATGAAGTTGGTAATGATGCGTTTCTCTGAAGGTTGCCTCAGAAGTTGTTGTTGTGTTGTTGTTGTGCTACAGGCGTCACGTCTTCACTTCTGCTCGAATGCTTTTATTTCTTATTCCTCTTTTGTTATCGCGTTCTGAGCCGAGGCTGTTTGACATGCATTAGACGGTTCTGTCTATTCACACTCTATCAAAATAAAAGCCTCGGCCCATCTATCCACAAATGCTGCTGTTATGGATATAATCTATAGATCTGTCTGCATCAGTCGCTATGAATTGGAGCAATTTTCCGATCTTGTAGCGGCGAAAGCTTCACAGCATACCGAAGTGTTTTCTTTTTCTCTTTAAAGAAAGTTTACTACCACAAAGTTTAAAAACACACATATATGATGTATATCTGTTTCCTGCATACAGATTTGACTAAAATCTATATATTTATGCAATGTTATGACCTAGAACTCTAAGGGGGAAGCTAAACAGCGTAACACATTTCATTTTTAATGGATGATCAGACACCTGTAAAATAACTTAAATGCTCCCAAATCTAAATTCAAGACGTCCAAAGATCACACGACTTAAGTCGAACAATGGGTCAGTGGACCGGGCCGGTGGTGAGGAGGTTGAACCAAACACTCTACAGACTGTAAAATGACGTTAACAGTGACAAAGGAGTTTGGTTCCACTGTCTCAGCCCCCCTGGAGATCCCAGATGGCCCCTGTGGATCCGTCACCCCAGTGTTCTCCGTCTTCCCGTCCTCTGCGTCCAGCCGTCTCTTATTTCTATTAAACGCTTCGATGGGAGTTACAAGCCACTCAATCATTTCCTTCCTCTTTGATCGAAGCTGATGAAAACAAAATTGCGCCAGGACTCCGGGGTGAAGAGGCTGGACCTCTCGGGGTCAGCCGCTCGCTCACACAGATATTACATCATGTTTATCTAGGGAGGGGGTACGGACTTATTCCCAGCCAGTGTCCTGCAAGCATGACTTTGATCTTGACTACCTACTGCCCCGCTGCTGCCCCCTCCCCCAGGGTCAGATACAAGTGAAGCTTCCCCGGGGTCAGATGCAAGTGAAGGCCATAACTTCTCACAGATTAAAGCTGCTAAACCTCCTTCTCCAGAAGCCAGAGATGCTATTGGCTGACCTCCGACCTGTCCCTCGAGGGGCTGAAAGGGAAAAAATAAAACCCCTGTTAACCGTAGTGGCGGAGGTAGAAGCGGCAGCACGGCTTTGAAGCAAAGGGTGATATGAAAGTATGAAGCCAGCGTGAGACCTGTTTCTGTTTTTATCCCTCTCTCTCTCTCTCTCTCTGACCATTTCTCGCTGTCAAGGTGATGTTGCCGGGCAACAGCCAAAGGGAAATAGGATTCGGCATGGCAAGGTCAAGACTGAATGCCTCACACACACAGAGTTCTGGCAGCGAACCTTGAGCTAGATGTTGCAAATCCCCTGAAATCCTCCTTGACTTTTTTTATTTTCATCTGATTCCCGAGCTTTCCAAATACGTGTCCTGCCCGTATCCGTCTCAGACGTTACATTTCTCCAGCCGCTTGTAATCAGACAGGGGTGGCTGTGTGGGGGGAAGGTAGCTGTCTTAATGTAGCAGGGGACCATCCTGCTTCCCTCCTTTTGTTGGAGGGATTACAGCACTGACCTCGAGTGGACACGGGTCATAGAAACAATCACTCTGTCGTTTCGTCATTACCCAGTCAGGCTTTGATAATGGTGATTGTGAAGAGCTCAGGTGCAAAGATGTTTTATGGGGGTCATCGAGAAGGAGGGGGAAGAAACTGCCACAGTTCCCAACATGTGGGTTACTTCAGATGCATTTGCAGTTACCGCGATGAACGCACGCTGCAGTTTCTGCGTTCTGTTTCTATTAACTCTCCTTCTCCTGCAGTTTCATGCCGCTTTGTCTCACTTGATCTCACTTACAGTTTCGACTCTTTTTCTTGTTTTCGCGAGGGTTCTTTGCTGTAAACATGAAAAATGTCTTGTAGCTCCGAGTGTACAGGAGAAGCCATTGGCAGCAGATGTTCAAGTGCCATTAACTCCTCCACCGCGTCAGGTTTTGCTGAATCATGAAACATCCCTGCCTCTACAGTCCCGTGAACTTTTTCAGTCCGGTACTAGATACTGAAAACACGATGAGCTATAGATATTGAAAATAACACACACCATTAACTTTCTCTTCGATTGCATCTATTTGACTTCATATACACTCTGCAAACCAAGCGGCAGCTAGTTTAAAATGTATTTTCTTCAAAAGGAAACATCGAGCGTTCTAATAAATACATGTCTCGCTGTAAACTTTGATGCCGGTGCAAAACGGTACCTGTTATCTTGTCATGTCACACCTGAAAGTGATCCTGAGGAATGCAAGTAACAAACTCATCCCAGATAAGTGTGCGGCTTGTCGTGTTTGCTCGCAGCATTGAAGCGTTTTGCTTCTATCCAGAATAAACTCATTCTTTAATCTTTCGGCACAGATAGAGGTTTCAGTTTTTGCGCAGAGGAAGATCAAAAAGACGCGCAGCTGTTGATGAGGAACAGGCCTGTGACATTTCAGTTTCCACGAGCTCGCGACTCTTTCAACTCGATGCTGTTATGTTTTTTTCCAGCGCAGGTTTTTTAATTCGTCTGGCAGGTATTCAGGGAGAGGAGCAGGAGTACGGGGGGGAGCAGGGAGGCCTCATGGGCATCAGACAGGAGGGTAAACAAGCTTCAAAGCCCCAGCAGAAGCCTCGGACTTGACCCAGGGTGAAGCACGACTCATTAGTTACATGCCAGGCAGCATCTGGAGTAATCGCACTAAAACACCGTGGACTGTATCACTTTGAACTCGACGCTCGCCAAGTGGAAGCGACGTGCTAACAGGGCGTGCAACTTGAGGGATAAGTTGCTTTTTAAATGGATAGAAAACAAAACATTTGATTAATCTGAGAGATTCATTGATGCTTCTCATGTTCAAACCCTCCTAACCTCACAGTTCACCAGTCAACATCTTTCCATTTTTATTTATTTTTTCCATCTGTGCCTGATTTCACTTTATTGAACGGATGGAATTTCATTTCTGATACATGCAACTCAAGGCGCCTCGCCTGCAGGATGACAACACAGCATTCCTCCGAAATTCATTTTTCATATTTTTAAATTAGATTTTCGTCCGGTGCCACGATACGTTTCAGCTTTATTGAGGACGTTTGCTTCCCAGGAACAGCCTCCGTACGCCGCATGGATCAGATAAATCCGGTTGCACGGTAATACCCGAGGCACTTTCTCAGAAATCCATCAACGCGTTCTCCTATCATCAGAGCAAATCACTGATTTATTACAGGAGGACAATACTGTCCTTGTCGATGCGCGCCAACCTGTCATGCTATCACTTTGATCATGTAATGACAAAACGCAGCGATGAAAACCTGAAGAGGTGTCGTCGCACGTCCGCCTCCCTGCCAGAGACCTCACTGTTGAAACCGTCATTCCCTCCGACGGCTTCACTGGTCGTCCGGTGATGGATAACCGGGCGGCAGATGTTTCAGGAAGTACCCCATTGATAATAGTCCCAGAGGAGCCCCCTGATTGGGGTTCATCATCCCTCCCCCCTGGTCCACCAGCACATCCATCACTTGCTGAAATTGGAAGCTGCCCTTGAGTGTCGGCGACCAAGTGTTGATGGAATAGGTGCTGATGATATGCACTGATCTGAGCGCTGCGTGGTATCCTGACAGAGATGCACATAGTTTTTAGTTTTGCGGTTTTTAGCTGCTGTCCCTCGTTGGCAGACGGACGCGTCATTTTGGTTTCCTCAAACCATCAATCAGCTTTTCTGGAGTTTCAATTGGCGTGGACATGGGAAATGAGAAAGTGGAGTGCACTGATGCTGTGCAGGATATTTTACAACTACCAGTGTGAAGCTGCTTTCAAAAAAAGCAACAGGGGGTCGGTGTTTTGACAGATTGGTCCACTGTAGTGATATCCAACCCTCACCTGAGCAACGGTCATGATCAATTTGCCTCCATACGCAACGGGAGGTGTTCTGATTCAGACACCTGGCTTCAGAAGCTTTCTGGAGACGTTCAACTGGGAGGAGACCAGGACATGCCGGAGTGATTACTGGGATCCCCCATCAAGAGTTGGAGGACGTTGACCGACGGACGAAGAGATGGATGTATCGACACTGATTGCACGTTTGAGCATGTTAAACACGTGTTGCACCTGAAATGGAACTTTCTGTAGAAGTTCAACTTCAACACATTTACTCTATCATTGGAAATATGAGCCAACCTGGCTGTGGCCTAAGAGAGAATGAAATATTCCGGCTTTTGCTCTGAAACTTTGTGTCAACAAACGGCTACATCAGGATTTCATCATTGCGTCCTTGCAGTTCTCCATTTCATCTTTATTTTTTCTTGTTCCTCTTGTTCCCCAAAGTATCTTTCTGGTTACCAAAGTGCACCTTTGGTTAGATCAAGCCGAGCTTCAGGCAAAAATAAAAACCTAATCCTGGTCATAACGCTGTGGTGATTGTGGTCTCCTTTTTTTTGCCTTTATGCAAGTTTTACCACACCACTGCACTGAATTACCATTTTATTAGGCAGAGCGGTGGCTTGTGACCATTTTTTTTATAGTCAAGCAATGCCTACTCTGGACCGCTTGTCACAGATTTGCATTCCTTCAAGAGTAACGTTTCATTTCTTTAGTTTTTAGAGTCCTGCACTTGGATTTATCTTGCTTGCCTTGAGGCATCCTGACAAAGCACTGCTCTAACACAGAAACCATGCAACAAATTCTTTGCAGGGCCTATAATATCCAGTCTGTGTCGGAGAGGTGTGCAGCACTGGCCACACTAAGGCTGAAAGTGCTTATCACTAAAAAAATGTCATGAAAACAAGAGACACAGGCCGCGAGACTCCAGGATAACCCGTGTAAAACAGCCCTGCCAGGTGGACACTGTTGCCTTTCTAAGCAGACAAAGAGATCTGCCCTCAGCGCTGCTGTTGTTCGTATTTCCAGCCGCAGCAGTGTTACTCTTTCGAGCCTGTCGGCTGGGGTGCAAAAAGCATTCAGCTCTGAAGGATTTGAGAAACAGTGCAATCGTCCTGAATTTAAATGGGTTCAGGGCCCGGCGTACAGATGGCTGCGCACACGGCCAGATACGCCGTTCAATAGTTCAGAACCCGCTCTTTTCTCTCTTTAATCGCACCCTCTCTTTTTTCTCCTCGCTGTCTTTTGCGGCCTCTTTATCGCCGCGCTTCTTTACAGACCTATTTTACTCTATTTCATTCTCTCACTCACAACCAACCAACACACTCCCCCCTTCTCTCTCTTTCCTATTTCTCAGTACTGAGGAACGAGATAAAGAAATCGTTTTTCTTTCACCGCCAATCAGGTCAGCACAATTACACAAACCAGCAAACACGCTTCTCTCTTTGTGTCTCTCTAACATGCCCTCTCGTTTCCTCCCCACCTCCTTTTCCAAGTTTCCAAACACTGAGAAATGAGATAAAGAAATCACTTTTTTTAAGGTTGGTGCATGCCTACACCCACAACTCTACCTCCAGCCACCATTTCCCTTTATTTGTTCTCCCTTCTCAAACTCTCACATGCCTGCATGCATTCCCTCAAATAATCATTTTTTTCCTGCTTCTCATTGCGACACCGACTTAAACCAAGGAGATAAAGCAGTCCAGACTTTCACATAACAAAGTCTGACACAATAAGAGAATGCCGTCACTGCAGGGCAGCAGAGTGATAGATTATTACCAAAGTACCAGATTAAAGAAAATGAGGGGGGACCAGTGAAGGCTTCCAGACATCTCCGATCTCATCTGATGTAACGGGGCCACCCGGGGAACCAGATGCTGGCAACGTGAAATGTGCTCCGAGAGCGCGAGCTCGCATTTTTCAAGGCCGGCGTCATGCTGCCAGATTGTGTGTTTCTTCTTTGTGTCACCTCGACGTCTCCAGAACTGGAAATCTAACGGGAAGCAGCAGCTCCGCTCACGTTTCACGCAGTGGTCAAATATACAGATTACAACTCTGCAGTGTGGTCAGGTATAACAAAGTGTCAACGAGAGTTTAACTGAAGGTGGAATTATTCTCACAGACGTGTGATTATAGGCTGAAATCAATCTGTAGAATAATAAACTGAAGCTTGAATAACCTCAGCAGCTTGTTAACACAAGGCTAAAATCTTAATTTGGGTATAAACTGTGCTCTCATGATCACTGTCCATCATCATCTAAATAATTTAAATGTCTTCAAAAACTGATAAACAATCTTTATATTAAAGAAAAATGACATGAGAGAGAGATGTTGTATCGTCTCCCACTAAAATAACGCTGGTAGTGAGTTGCGTCTTTTATCTCGGTTTTCTAGAGTAATGTGTTTTTTACGGACACGTAAGGATTTGTTCAAATGTCGTATTTCTTTAAGGTTGTTGCTTTAATTTAATTCAGACTTCTTATTTGTTTATTTTGGAACGTTCTGTCAACGCTACAGAAACATTAGGTAACCGTTAGGTATGGTAAGGTTGTCTGACGTTGACTGCTGTTGGTTATCGGTTTGATTAATGGCTGTATTGATTACTGACAGTGGCATATATATATATATATATATATATATATATATATATATATATATATATATATATATATATATATATATATATATATATATATATATATATATATATATATGGCAGATGTGCTTTGCCTCTTTTGTTGTGGTTTAAACGTCATTGAACGACACATGGAAAGGAGCAGGGTTCCCACGGGTGCTTGAATTCCTTGAAAATGCTTGAATTTCAATTCAGTGTTTTCAAGGTTGTGAAAATGCTTGAATTTTTTGTGAAGTGCTTGAAAATGCTTGAAATTTGTGTGATGTCTATCTCAATAAACCAAGAGAAAACAAAAATGTTTCCTAAGCGGCTACGCGCTTGATCCGATGCCTTTACATGCAGAACTCAGTTATCATACTCGCTTGGTGTTCTGCAGAGAAATAACAGTAGACTACTATCCACACCTGTTGGTCACTGTTATTGCGCTATGGTAGTTACACAATACACCGCTCACAAGCTGAGAATACAAGCCAATTCACAATTAGTTAAAAATCAAAACAGTCAATCTACCACCATATGAAATAATGCTAATTAGACCCATATTATTATGCCATACAGTGGCACCGCTGCGCTTTCCATGACCATCATGGCAAACACAACTAGTAGGCTACCTATTTAAAGGTGCTGGAAAAATGGAAAAACTGGTGCTTGAAGGTGCTTGAAAAGTGCTTGAATTTGTTCATGAAAAAGGTGTGGGAACCCTGAAGGAGTTTTAAAGATCAGCATCTGAAAACTGAAAATACAAGAAAAGATCTTTTGTCTTGAGCGTTGATTCTCAGTATTTCTGTTAAAATAACATCCATGCAAACGGATCATTTCAGACTTCATTTTTCTCTTTTCTCTGCGACACGCAGCTTTCACGGTGGTCCGTGCATTTGTTTGTTTCTTGGCGTGAAGGGGGTAGACGTTTAATCCAAACAAGTTAATTAGCGGGGGGGAGATAGCATCGGCACAAACGAGGATAATGAAATAAACACTGTCCTAAAAGAAGAGATTAGCAATTAAGCTATTGGAGCGCAGAGTCATTTATGTTCCATTGTGCTGTCTTTTAATGTGGCACCGTAATGAATGCCGCTGCTGCTTTTATGTCTGTGCGTGTGAAGTATGACTGTGTGCTGTTGTGTAATAATATCCACTCTGGCCTATTTGTTCAGCAGCCTTTTGTTTGCTGAAGGACAGTATGGCTGCTTCTTCTTCTTCCTCTGTTTAACAGCTGCAACAATGACACTCGGTGTGTTTATATTGAACATGCAGAGTTATGGATGATCTTATTGAGTTTATTGGCCCCGCTCATACACCGCTGTAAAAATGTGGCTGATTTAAATAAATGCTACTTTGAGAGGTGGTGTGTGTGTGTGTGTGTGCCTGTGTTTATTTGACTGATTACAGGCAGAGAGGATGTATAAGTATGTGTGTGTACACGGTGTGTTTGCCTCTGTGTGTGTGTGTGTGTGTGTGTGTGTGTGTGTGTGTGTGTGTGTGTGTGTGTGTGTGTGTGTGATATTTCAGCACATGCATGTCGAGTACACAAACCTCTGTTGCACATTCCTCATATTCTTTGCGAAACCGAAGCAAAGTTCAAGTGTTTTCCATCCTCCATGTGTCTTGCATCTGCACGTAATGCACTGTGTGTACACACACATACACAGGAAACACACACTGCTCTCGGCTGTGTGTGTGTGTGTGTGTGTGTGTGTGTGTGTGTGTGTGTGTGTGTGTGTGTGATCCATCCAGTCTGGTCTAGTTTTCTTATAGAGCAGCTGATGAATGGAGAGCAGAGGGCTCTACAGCGACCAGGACACACGGCAACTCCCCCTCGACTTTATCAGCCACAACACCATTCATTCCACGCATCTATCTATCTGTCCTGCAGCAGCAGCAGCAGCAGCAGCAGCCGGGGAAGTCATTAACCTGTAAGGCCCTCTGGGTTCCTGAGCACCACTGACCAGACAGAGAGAGAGAGAGAGAGAGAGAGCCTTGTCTGTTTGGAAAGAACAATGTGTGTGTTTGTAACCTTATCTCTTGCAAAATACAGCAACTGCTCTGCCAGATAGATTTTGGAAGAAGAATAAATACAAATCTAAATTTTAAGGTGGCATGTGGAGCTTTCTCATCAACTAATCCTTGCACCCAAATTCCACCGGGCATGTTGTGTGTGTCCGTTTTAGTCAATGTTTCAAACCCCTCCGGCTCTGTCGCGAGCCTCCGCTCAGCTTCACGATATAAACGATATAAATACACAGCTGTTCTATGTTTGACGCGAGCGGCCCACATCAATTTACACAGAGCACTTCGAGCTGACAGGAAGACAGACACAGAAACAGCATAGAGAATCTGGTGGATTTTCAAAATAAAATACCCCCCATGCAAACTGTATATTTACACATGTAGAAGCATATTTAGAAACGCAGAAACAAAAGAAAATCTGAGCAAGTAAACAAAGTCTAGCCGGCTAAATTCCCCTGGTGTGATTTGAAGTGACATGCACGACGGAGCAAAACAGCATCGCAGCTACGACATGACCGGTGGAGTTTCCGGGGAACACGTATAAAAAGTATTTTAAAATTCAGCTTTGTTGACATCCATGTTTACTTTCTAGCGGCGTTCTTCTTCTTCCCAGTCTTTGCAGGCGTGTTGCAGCATCCCTTGGCATGTTACCTCCATCCATGGTGCAGTGGAATAATGTGAAACCGTTGGCAGCATTGCCCGTGCTGGGGCGCGTACGTGACGGCTGCACTCTCTGCAGAGCTGCTATGGGTCAAAAACTCAACGTGTTTGTAACAACTATGTAATTAAGCTCAGCATGTCTCCTAAAAAAAAAACATATCTGCTAATCCAAATTAGTTCTGCATCAGTGTGATGTGAGACAGGGTTGGCTTTTGCACAGGATTTTGCTCTATGCTGTGTGCACACGTGTGTGTATATGTGCATGAATATAGGGGAGTATATGCGTCCTAAATGGCTGTCTCTGTGCTTATCTTATCTCTCAGTGGCTTATTTTAGAGTATTTGTGCCTTTGTGTGAGTCCATGTCTGCGCTCATGCTGTGTGCGAGCGTGCATGTGTAGTGGCTGTCTGCGGCTGCTTATCTCAGGTTCCTACGGTATATTTTATGTTATCGTATGCAGTAAGTCTGCGGATGTGAATGTGTCTTTGTCTCCAGTGTTTCTTTGTCGTGTTTAAAAAATGTGTAAACGTGCAGCTAAACAGCCATAATCCACGAAACATTCGTCTTTGTTTGCGTTTCTGTCGATTGACATCATTCTTTGTTTGTGTGCACATCACTGCGTGTGTGTATTTCATTATGGAAATATGGCTTCATGTTGTTTGCGTGCATGCATGTGCAGACATGGAGCTGTGTACACGCATGTATTCAGGTGTACGTGAACATGAGAGACAGTTGCCCCAGCAGAAGTCATCTCTCATGTCCCCTTCCTGAACAATAGTCTATTGTGGCGCGCAGGCAGACTGACAGATTCAATATAGCCCCTGCAATAGAAAACAGATTAAGTCGCTGCATCATTGCTTACGGCTCCTTTTTAGATGCCATTAATTGCCTTCATCAGTGGCAGCCATTCTTTAGCTCGAAGTAAAGAGGTTTAAGAAAAATGAGCGCTTGAGCAGGAATGGATATCGCCGTTTCAGAAGCGGCTCATTTACCGTCAGTCTATAAGGAACCTGTATTGTTTAGGGGGGGGTTGTTTATTTTTGCCACAGCCATAGAATAATAAAGTGATAAAGAGTCGCTTTATAATATAAAATATAAAGTGATAGAATATCAGGAGCATGCACAGATAGAGAAGAGTTACAACGGTTCTAAAACTTTCAAAACAAGCACATTAAGTTAGAGCCAGAGTCGGTGATGTTTTATCATGATGCATTAGATCTGTGAAAGTCGCTGCTTGTGTTTTTGCCTTAAGGCAATCTGCCTCAATAAAACCCCTTATTTCATATATATATAAAATTCCCCAGTGGATGTAACACATACCACTATGTCTTCAACAGATAAAGAGCGACTCTGAGAAGAGATCGGATACCCTCCCAATTTTTTTTTCTTTCTTCCTTTCTCTGAGTCACTTGACTGACTCAGTGCTGTGACAGTTTTTGGCTGCCGGTCCCTTTGTGATTTCATAGTTCTGGGATTTGGTGTCATTCCTGGCAAGCTTTGTCAAACTGTACTGAAGAACACAAACCCGCAGAGGGACTATCAGTCCTGCTGGACTTTGAGTCATAGCATGCAAAGGTTCATCCAGTGACATGACCTTGAGTGTTTATAAGAAGAGTTAAGGAAGCTCTGATTTCTAAATTTACATGCAAGTCTCTGATATTTCCGTCCCTCTGTTTTTGGGGGAGAAAACAAGCAACCCAAAGAGGTTTATTTTGGCGTTTTTTACGACCAAACAGTGGAATATTTCTGTTTGGCCGTCTTAGTCACCTGGCCTCGATCCAAACGAACGTATGTTTCGCTCTCCGAAGACCAGACTGAAGGCGAACGATCACGAAATGAGCAGGAAAAGTGCAGATTGCTGCGGCACAGGCCTCGGCTGAGCATCTGTCGATGTCTGTGAGCGGAAGACTTCTGACAGCGAGTGACTGGAAAAGATCCGACACTGAATATTAAACATGTAAACTTTTCGTCGAGACTTATTTCGACCGCTTACCTTCTGTCCTCGACGTATTAAGAGGGCTGCACTTCATATTCATCAGATGTGGATGTAAACATCTTAAATTATGTGTATATACAGGTCAGGGGTTCAGACCAATGGCAGCACAATGCACCAACATAGAGTCAAAGTCAATAAACTGTTGCTGACATAACAAATGCTTCATTTAACTGATGATCATGGTGACTTTTACGCCCCCCTTTCAAACAGTCATCAAATATATAGATTACTGTATACAGTATGTGCTATATATAGCAGATGATGTGTATTCAAAGTGCCAACGCTTGCAAACACACAGTTATGATCCACGTTGACAGCTTGTTGGCGCGTCCAACTAAAAAACGTCACGGTCGTGCAGACGTGCATCGTATAGTTTCTTAAACATTGCCTCTGTCGAACATGTTTGTGGATGAATATATATTTCTGCAAACTTTTTTTTCCTCCCAACATTAAATTGGAAGACTCGAGGCGTCGGGCTGAGCTGCACTTTTATGATTAATGGCACTACTTTGTGAGGCACTCTATGGAGCAAATAACCGCGGTAGCAAAGACGAGCACTGCACCGCAGGAGCTCAGCAACAACTCTGACCTGTGGATTGGTTCATTTGATCTGGACGAAGGAAAAAAAACAAAACACAAATTGTTGCATTTTAGTTTTGGTTCATGTTCTGACTTTTTTCCGAGTGGTAAACAAACTGGCTGGTAGCTCATTGATTGGATATTTTCATGAACTGGAGAAATCAAACTGACTGAAAGCCATGCGGCACTTTAATGCTTCTGATGTGTAGCTGTATGATCTCTGGTCTTACAAAGAAATAAATATGGGCGATATCAACTTTATTAAACTGCAAATCGGCCGCATGCAGAGACAAAGAGAAGCAGCCGTCTTATACGAAGATATTCTGCAGGATCGCCGTGTCACACTTTTTAATGGACTTAATGAACTGCCACGGAAGACAGAGTGGGATCAAATCCCTGCCCGCCATGTGCCAATGTGCATATGTGTTTCCATGGTTACCGAAATGATTTGCATCTATAGAGATGGAGGGTGGTAGACCGGAGCGATAGCTTTTCACACCAGCCCAAACAAACCCCGCGCCCGACCAGGCAAGCGTACCAGATTTCATTTTAAGTGTAAAGCTGGAGGAGGAAGCGGCTGGAGGACGAAGAGGGGAAAATATGCTCGTACCATTATATCCATCATGGCAGAGATGGAGGGACAGAGGGGTATTCATGAAACACCCCGAAGCCATTGGTCGTAAGCTGAAAGGGAACCCAAGAATTTGAACTCTGAAGTGCCAAAAAAATCCTTTTTTCCCCTCCACTGGCGTCTAGTAAAGCTCATTTTTATTCCATTCCTCCATCGAGTTTTAATTTGCTTGGCATCGGTTTGTTTTGTTCCAAGGCTTCAACCTGATTCATTTTACAGAAGGCTACACGAGCTTCTAACCTTCATTCAAATTCAGTGGATCATGTTTCATTTAATGGCAGAAACGCACCTCCCGTCTTATCAAGCCAAATCCCCCAAAACTGGAAAAAAACAAGTGAGACCTACATCCAGGAAATTTTGGGCTCATGAATGTTTCGTGAACGTCTTCGACATTTCATGAAAACTTTCACCGGTGTGCAAACTTAACAGGGACCGCTTCATGATTTCCTCCTTCTGCTTTTCTTTAAAGCCGTGTTTACACTTCATGCTACAGCTCAACTCAACTCAACCCGCTCAGAAGCAAAACAAGCTTTGTGTACATAACTTTGTCTATGTAGTTATGCTACAGTAAACAGTGGTTTGTCATGTTGATCTCGCCCGCTGGTGACTGGACTTGTCTCGAGTTCCCAGATGTCGTTTTTTGCTTTGTGAAGTGCTCCTGGGTTTTGCTTTTTGCTTTTTGATCGTCAAACATTGTGGATAAAACCCGGTACTCGAGTTGAGCCGAGCAGTTCCATGCAGTACGAACCCGGCATGAGTTTACCCTTGTTTCCATAGCAATGCACTTTATCTTTTCCAATTTAAACTAGCTGGCTTATTGATAGACTCACTTATTTTCTTTTACAGTCGTCCCTCGCTATATCGCGGTTCACTTTTCTCGGACTCGCTGTTTCGCAGATTTTTTTCTGTGTAATTTTGCATGCTTTTTTTTTTTTTACAGCAAACTGTACAGTATTAACACGCATTGTGTTCTGCGTCGTAAATTGGCTAAGGGAGTACTGTACAAAATGTGTAAAAAAGTGTGTGGTTAGGGGTTTTACGGCCTTAAAACATGTATAATAACTGTAAAACTTACTTTGCGGATTTTGTTTATTGCAGGTTTTTTTTAGAACGTATCCTCCGCGATAAACGAGGGACCACTCTATCAGATAATTAGATGAGGCGACACCTAAAACACATAAAAGTTTAAAAAATTAGACTACAGCAAGTAATTGATCAGCTTAGCATAGAGATTTGAGACTAGCTCTGTCTGATGGTGACCAAATGTGCCGTGTAAAAAAAGTACCAGACTGTTTCTTGGCCGGCTGCAGTGATTTCCTGTAGTCCTGTCTGCTGTAGCTTCATATTTATCACGCAGACAGAGTGCTACGGGGTCTTTTCCTCAAACCCTGACAAAGAAGCTCCCAAACTGTTCCCTGAACAGTCAGTACTAAGATGTACAGGTGCATACTCATAGTCGTGAGCTTCATTGTTAATTTAAGCCTTTGTTGTGTCTTCTTCTGTCACCGTTGGATTTATTTGACTTCTACAGCTTCTTCCATCTCTGTTTTTTTGTTCCGAGTTATTGCTCATCTTGTCCTCACGTGCTGTGCATCACGCAGGCTTTACACAGTAAGTCAGTACTAAGATTAATTTGATCGTAATCTGGCTCAGGCTCCTTTTGCTGGTAGTGCACAAAATCTATTTGGCAATAACAGTACGGGGGTTTTTTTTTGGAAGTCATGCTGCTGACATTCTTTCTGTTGATAGCAGAGCCAAAATACCTCTGTGAAACTCAGTCCAGGTTGTCTGCTTTGCGGAAAATCATCATCTTTTAACCTCCAGACAGAATGGAGTGAAGGATATCGAGGGGATTAAAACCTGTCGTCTCCTCTACCTCTCAAACAAGCCCCGAAGAAGCAATTTTAGCCGTGGACAAAAACCTAAAGCGAAGTGCAGAGACGTTAAGTAAAGAGAAGCAGCGGGCAGCTTCCTGCCTGATTCTGTTTCATCTATATCAAACCAAATTATTGCAGAGGAACGAGTGTAACAGGTTGGACGGATGTTCTTTCTACCTGCAGCGCCGCCGAACACGTCGACCGCAGAAAATAACTATTTACAAAAAAGCCATTTGGATTCAGCCTCAGACTCTGTGGCGATTTGACGAGACGCTGACCCCCCCGGTGACACGGGAACATCATTTTATGTTGCTTCCCTCATTTCATTGCAGAAACACAGTCTGCTGGAATCTATAATGTACCGTGCGGATGTTTCTGGCAATATGTGGGTGTATTTTGTCAGTTTGTGTTCACTATAAACTGCCCCCTTCAAGTTAACTATCAAGTTAACCATTAATAATTATATAAATGAGGTATTTTTAATTTACAAACTAGAAATATCCCTTAAGTTTTTCATTAAAAGGACTTTATTTTTCAATCCAGGTACAAATGTGTGAGTTTCCCTCATAATTGAGTTAAATTATGGATACATTTACACACATTAAGGATCATGTGTGTGCAATTTTTATATATATAGTGAAATAAAACCTGAAAACCATCCTGAAATTTCCATCTTCAGTTAACCGTGGAGCCCTTAACCCTTAAGATGTAACCTACGGGATGGCTTTCATGTAATTTGGGCAGTTTAAAGGGACATCTTACCCTTAAGTATGCAGATTATCCATTATTATAACATTTATATACTACAAATCATTAATTTATCCATTAAATAACCCTGACTTTGCAGTGAACGCCCACATTTTTACCTTCATTAATAAAATTAGGGCTCATTTCATGTAGAGGTATATTAAGAGGTATGAATTACGCCGCTGTTAATGTGATGAAAAGCCCTTAAAACACTGAATATATTACTGCTCATGAATTTATACATTAACGTGTAGCGAGGCCCTTTCATTCGATAATTTGCCAGATGTTTCAGATGCACGTGTAAAAATGTGAAAAGGTTTATTTCTCACCTTTTGGGAAAAAAATAAAATAACGCTGATTTAGATTCAAACATAAGTTGTGTTTTCATGGCTGAAGTGACTAATTAAGAGGATTTTAAGGGATTGTTGTTTTCATAGTGACTGTATATGTGTGTATGTAAACAAACATGAGTGTGTGTGTGTGTGTGTGTTTGTGTGTGTGCATGCTCAATAAAACAGTGACTAATACACAACAGGGTGACGCTAAAACGCTCTGAAGTGGCTCCATCTCCAGCTTAGCACACTGCGCTCTATATAATATAAAAGCTTGGTGATTTCATCCACCTTGATTAAATTTACTTGCAGATCACATATGCCAGCAAACGTGTGTTACCTTGGCAACTGTTGATCACACTTCAACCCCATTATTATTCACATAGAAAGCCTGGCATGTGTTAAAGGCGTATTACCTACAGTGTGCTGCGTTCCTGAGAGAGGAATGTCGGGAATATCGCGGAGATTATTGTTTATTAACAAAAGGAGACTTTTGTTAACAAGTTGCACTCGGAGCGTTCATGTGATTACTTCCCTGTGCTCAGTGTGGCTTTTGTCACGGGATATGTAATGATTATTTATCTGTCCTGAAGATGAGATATCAAAGAGGAAGGTAGAGGATGGGAATATGAAGCCTGTCTTGAGTTTTCTTGCAGTATTATTACATTTAATAACAATAATTAACTGATTTGCCAGAGGGCTCATAGCAGGCGTGTGTCTGGCACACTTGCTTTTATATGATTTCTAATATTTCCTCTTAAATGACAAAAAACGGTGAGTGCAGTTCAGCTCCTCTCCCTTATCTGACTGAGATTTTTGGCTAAATGACGTGCACCTCTGAGTATTAGACGTGTATATATTAGATATGGTGTCATTAAAAGATAGAATTGTTTATTTAATCTGCTTTTTTGCCAGAATCGGATTGTTAAAATCACTTAGTTTGTTAGTGTTAAGCTTTAAACCTCAAAGAAACTCCATTGTTGTAATTCCAACGTCAGGTTAAATCTCTTTTCTTTCCGTCTCTCAGGACGGCCGGTGTCCAAACAGATCAACGGTCCGCACAAAGGGGAGAAGCTGACAGAGAACGCTGGCTGAACTTTGGCTGCGGGATCTCATCATACTTCACGTCAGAGAGACGTTATATAAGGTTTGTGGTCTTTCACAACCTGCGTGACATGCTATCATATGCCAAAGGCAGACGTCTGGGATCAGGAATTTAAGCAGCCGTGCTGTCCAAAAAGCAAATCAATGGAAGACACTGTCAAACTGACGCGATGGCTCCTGGGTTGGGTCCTGGCGACAGACTTTATCTTTCACAATTACCCACTAATTGTCATGCCTGGGACTGATTTCTGACAGACTATAGGGGCCGTTTTCAAGCTGATATTCAGTTTGCTTTAAAGTGTATGAAGTACTTATCTATTGTCAGTGTAGTAGGCCGTGGTCAGCACGACCCCATCTTAGAGTGTACACTATATTTAGCGTATTTCACAGCAGTAAATACACCTTAAAGGCCAACTCACACCGGAGGCGGAACGGCAGTGCCACGGTCACCGTAGCAAATAGAAGCCAGTCTAGTCAATGAGAGCACTCACACAGGGCGCGGCTCAAAAGCGTCCCAGAAGCGTCTCTCCGCGCCACGGCGCGAGCTTTCCGTTGCATTTCTATTTTTACTGCGAGCCGTGGCTGAACCTCGTAAATTTCAACAGAGCACTGCGCACCAAACAGGAGACTCGACACAGAATCAACGTAATAAACTTCCGCCCCCTTTCAAAATAAAACACAATACGCAGTTCATGTAGCTTTTTACAACTTCACATCAATGTTGCGTCATGACCGGTGGCACCAGGTGATCAAAGATCCATCAAAGGGTCTCAACATGGACGATGAGAGACTGATTGTTGAAGTGGAACAACACACAATCATTTATGACACAACAGATGCTTTTTATAATCTCCTCCACGTCGGAGAAGCAAAGTCAGCTGTTTGTTGTTGTTGTTTTCTTTATACACTGTTTGTCGCGGGGTCTCGAGTATGTCCAGGATTCTCGCGTGATCTCGCGTGAATACGGCCGGCTCGCTCCGCTGCCGTTCCGCGGCTGACACACTTCTGGTGTGAGTTGACGCCGGGTAAAGAACGCAGCTAAACCACGGCACTACCGTTCCGCTGCTGTAACGCCTCCTGTGTGAGTCCCGTACAGAACCGGAACTGGACTTACCGGTCCAAACTAATGTGTCGGACAAAAACAGAAATAAACAAACCAACAGAGGCGGCAGTGGACCAGCAGCACTTTGGTTCTGTGAGGTGAAATTACTGTTTTTGTCAATGGTGGCTTTGAATAGAAAACAGATCGAAGGCATGGGTGGCTAAAATATGTTGACAGCAGTACATCGCTTAGCTGTCAGCTTCTTCAAACTGGGGATGGCTGCGGATAAGCCTCATTTAACCGCACTTCAAAACATACAAACGCCCCCTTTTTAAAGACCCCGGCGGGGGTTCATTGGAGCCCAGTTTGGGCACCGGTGCTGTGAGGCCGCGACGCTTTAACTTCACTGCAGCGTGTTTCTGTTTCTGAGATGAGAGCGGAGCTCAGGATCAAAAGTCTGTTAATTGACGCTCCTCTTCCTGATCTCAGCATATGGCGGGCTGATGCACTGCTTAATGTTGATTCCCAGGCGAGAGATGCCTGGTGAATCACACACAACACACACACACACACACACACACACACACACATGCACGCACAGCCTAATGAACATGTCCAATGATAGATTACAGAGAGGAAAGTCTCCAGAGATGGATCAAAAGAGCCTCTCTTAAATAGAACATGCACGTGCACACACACACTTGTTAGATCCTCTTTTGTTTGTGCACGACACACACACACACACACACACACACACTCTTTAACACACGCCAGATATCATCAAGCTATCTCATCTAGGACAAGTGTGTGCCGCGCTTTGTTCTGTCTGGTGTTTGTTCCCAAAGAGAGCCGAAGGTAAATTCGCGACTAAAGCGCCGTGTGTTCACGCATTAGCATAAAAGACGGAAGCGGCACCGGGGATGAAGCAGACAGACGGCAGATACACAGACGTTCCTGTGTTTTTTAAATGAGGTATCTGATGGTTCAGCAAGGGAAACAGCAGCACTGCCAAATCAAAGCATGTGTGTGCATTTTAAGCAACAAGTGTGAAAAGATGTTTACCATGCAGCTCAGCAGGGAATCTTTTGTCGATGAAGTTCGGTCTGCTGTGTGATTCCTGCTCCTGAGTTTTTGATCAGAAACATTTGAAGTTGCTCAGGCTTTCATTCGTCTGCAGCACGGCTGGATCCGCCGACAGAACACATGGGGATCGAGCCAGGCCTCCTCTGCTTCTGTAAACAGAGGAAGGTGCTGCCATCCAAAGTCGCAGAGCAACGCTGACTCAGAAAGACAAGCTGTTTGCCTCTAACCAAACCAGCGACTTCCTTTCACTGGATCTCTGGTCGGCGAGCCGAAACATTAGCCAAGTGACAAACACTATTCCCTCGTGAACTTCCTTAATGGCGGGGAGGCTGTGTGGAGCCGGCTGACAGCTTCCTGAGCTCATTTCAGCCAATAAGAGGACACCTGGGGGAGGGTAACAGACAGTTCACAAGTGGCGATCGGTGGCTGTGGTCAGTCAGCCGTGATGCTACTTTTCAGCTGAGCCAAGTGGGACTTTGGTCAGGCGGAAAAGCTCCAAGAGGAGGAGAGACGGTTATTTAAAGTACGGCACAGAGCTGCAAAGCCTGCAGATATTTTAAGTTTTAAATATTATATAAACTTTATGAGACTGTCCCTGCACGGAAGCAAAGAAGGACGTCGGATGACGTTGTTTTACATGTCAAACTCAAGACCTGCAAGATTTCATAAGTCTGTTATTATTGATGGCCCGCTGTTAAATCACACTCCCATCACTCGTACTACTAATCCCACAATGCACTGCAACAGCCGCCACACAGGTCAAGATACGGTCCTTGGTCAAGACCTGTGCACCACCCGGCTGCTCCGGTCGTTAATTAACACACTAATCAGCGGATGAACACACGGCGACATAGTCCGTACGCTGCTAATGCCGCCTACCCGTGACGGTGACGTAGTCCCAGTCTTCAGTTAAGGCCCACTGGGTGATTTGAGTTTAATGATGTCCATGTTGGGAGAAGATCTGCATGGATAGACGTAAAATTTTAACGTCAGAGACTCTTTGTTCACTTTGTTTGGTCTAGTCTACCTGGTTTTGAGTCAGGATTGGATTAACTAGGCCTGACTATGCAAGACTGTTTGGCTTAATGTCACCTGTAGTCTTGAAATACTCCACTATGTTCACCATGTTTTGCTTAGGAGTCCCGTGCTTCAGCACCTGTGAAGCTTTTAAAGCCGAGGTGAGATGCAGCTACTTCTGTTGGTTCCTGATTTCTAACTTTCCTGTGTGGGGGTATCGCATGTCTGGTCTGAACTGGTTTCTGGTGATCATAACCTACTTCTTTTTTTAAGGTTTGGGTTGTATTACATTCTTCATATTCAGCTGTGATTGTAACCAAATCTGCTTTGTCTTAGTTTCAGCCGTCCTTCCCTCTGCGGCATATCTGAGTTTCCTCTTCAGAAATATTTTTATTAGCTGGAAATTTAGAGAATAAAATCAAATCTCGTTTTGGAAACTTGGAAAACAGACAGCAAAACAATTCCAGAGTTAACCCCCTGATTGTAAGAATATGGATTGTATCGTAAAAAAACGATTAAATAAAAAAAATTAAATTTCACACTTTTTTTTTTTTAATGACGGACAGTTGCCCTGAAACCAAACGTAGCCGGTGCAGCTTTAAAAGATCCGACCTTGCGCTCCACGTGAATAAAAACAAACAACTTTCCACATCTAGGTCTGCACTTGACATATCTTTTCATACTGTTGTGCGGTCGATGGGTTGTGATTTATTGACTCATATCCTGCAGGTTGGAGTGTGTGTGCATTAACCTCTATGGGTTGTTCCACATTTCTTTCCCATGATGCCCCTGCTGCGCGATCGATAGGACCGCAGACACACGACATTTGACATTTTTACAGTGTGTGTGTGTGTGTGTGTGTGTGTGTGCCACTTCAATCCAGATCAGCGCTCTTCCATTATTCTTTTTAAATGCTTCATATCTGGAGTTGTTTACCATCCTGCAGCAGTTTATGCAAATGTGGCGTAACTTAAAAGCAGTGAGTAAAATGAGCAGCTGTTGTTTCAAGGTCAGAGAGCGCCGACGCTTCATTTACACAGCGATAGAAAAGCCCTTTTTTTTTACTGCTCATATGATGTAATGATTTGTTATAATGTGAATTTTATCCGACAGCTGAACATGAGATTCAGATGTCATCCGACGCCGGAAATATATGTTTTTATTAGAAATACTCCTGAACACAAAGCGCAGCTCTGACATAAATCTTTGACATTTATTTATTTTTTTCTCACCGACGAAACAAACTGGGTGACACGGAGTTAATGGACGGCTTCAGGCTGCGTTGGAGCCTCTTCCTCGTCGTGACTAATCCTAATGACTAATCCGGTTGTAAACGATAGACCCGTCACTCTCTTTTCTTTACAGTGCGTCTCGCGCGGCCTATTTCTGTACAGTAACATTCACGCGGCTGCATGTGAGAGATATCAGAGATGACGTTTTTTAACAAAAATAAACATTCATAACACATGACATTTATCCTGCTGCGTGCATTAGTTTGCATTAGAATTATTTATATTGATTTGATGAAGCGGTTCTAATAGTTATGTGGTGTGAAGACAAAATGGGGAACTGGTGTTGCTCTATAAATATAAAGTATGTGCAACCTTGCTAAGTTAAGTGGTAATAAAAATGACATACAATACAATATCACTAATGGATCTGTGTTTACACTGAGTGCGGTT
Source organism: Collichthys lucidus (assembly GCA_004119915.2). Lineage (NCBI taxonomy): Eukaryota > Metazoa > Chordata > Actinopteri > Sciaenidae > Collichthys > Collichthys lucidus. The sequence continues at coordinate 5,177,225 of CM014089.1, forward strand.
TCATGCTTCATCCCGCACCACTGTCTGTGAAGTTCAACGTTTCATTGGGTTTAATTTACTGCCGCACTACTTTTGATTTGCCACATCTCATTTAGAGGAAGCTTTGAGAACATTTAAAGGTCAAGTTTTTCAAATCTTTCTGCGGCGCAGATGTTATACGGAGCAGCTGAGTGGGTGTACGAAGCAGAGACGGCAGGTTTTTCACATCCTCCATCCCACGTGGCATTTTGGGAAGATTCACCAAATGGCACCACATGAATAACCAAATGATTTTGTGTCATTTCACACCAAGTGTCTGCTGAGTTATATTGGTGAGAAGCCATGAAAGAACATGTCAGGTGACGTAAGAGTCCATGTTGGGATGAGTCAAACATTCACAGGACTTTTCATCCAGGAGGCCGCCGTCTCAAACCAAAAGTTGGTGGTGACTGATGTCGCACTTCTAACTCTGGCCAAGTGGTTTCGGTGCCTAAACCCGACCAGCATTAACCATGTGTTTATTATTGTTACCGTGACAACGAAGTGTGCTTTCTTGCATGTCTCAAAGTCATAAAATGAAGAAAAAATATGACAAAGCTTCCCGTACTTCTGACCCACTTTTAACAGGACTTTTACCCGTTGTGTCATGCGGGAACCAAAAGGCTCCATCTCGTCTTGTAAAGTTTGAACTTCCATATTACAGATTTAACATAATGTATGTAATTTAATGTTTTTTCTAAACCTAACCAAGTAGTTTTGGTGTCTAAACTTATCTAAACTACAACTTTTTTATATCATTAACTATGTTTAACCACTTTGCATGTCCAAATCATAAGACGCAGCATCTGTAACGTTAGACAACATGTAAAATGTTCTTTAAAGTGCCACGTGACGGCAGCGTAGCGTGACGGCACGCAAGAATCCTGGATGTAAGTGAGACCCCGGGATAAACAGTGTATAAAGAAAACAACAACAACAAACAGCTGACTTTGCTTCTCCGACGTGGAGGAGATTATAAAAAGCATCTGTTGTGTCATAAATGATTGTGTGTTGTTCCACTTCAACAATCAGTCTCTCATCATCCATGCTGAGACCCTTTGATCGATCTTTGATCACCTGGTGCCACCGGTCATGACGTAACGTTGATGTGAAGTTGTGATAGGCTACATGAACTGCGTATTGTGTTTTATTTTGAAAGTGTATTACGTTGATTTTGTGTTGGATTTCCTGTCCGGTGCGAACTGCTCTGTTGAGATTTACGCGGGTTAGCAACAGCTCGCGTAAAATAGAAATGCTACGGAATGACAGCGCTGCATCGCGGAGAGTCGCTGCTGAGACGGTCCGCAACCCAACCAAGTAGTGTTGGTGTCTAAACTTAACTAAACTACAACTTTTTCATAACATTACCATGTTTAACCACTTTGCATGTCCAAATCATAAGACGCCGCATCTGTAACGGTGTTAGCCTTGCTTAGAGGACGTTAGACAACACGTAAAATGTTCTTAAAAGTGTGTTTATACGTCGTCCCATGATTTCACGTTGGCTTCTTTGCTTTCTGACTGATAGTTACAGGACGGTCGTGTCCGTCTGGTAAAGATAAATCCTTCTAAAACTGGGGGAAACACCAAGCTCTGTCCAAAACTGACGAAAGCAGCACCTACACCACCTCAATATACAAAAACTAAAGATTAATGGGGCCGACTATGTCTGGAGTTTTACTATAAATGTGAACCTATGTAAATGAGTCATATATGAACGTAACATTTGAGAGTTGTAGTATGGTGATAAATGGCACTCCTCTGGATAATACCAGTCTAAGGCCAAAGCTAAGTGAGCTCAGCAAAGCGTTTTCTCCTCCTACATCCAGAACTAGATAACAGCCTCTGGGGCTTTTTTGACAGATGTTTGTTCCTCGACCGATTCAATAGAGTAATGAATTTAATAACTTGGCCCTCCCCCTCATTGGCTTAAACCCCTGGAAAGCCCACGTTAATGAAGGTTTATGTGACACGCTAAATGCCATAAGCTCGGTCTGGTCTCATTACGGAGGCTTTCACAAGCGTTTAGCAGCTCCTCAGTCAAGCTTTAGATATTAGACAAACATGAGAAATCTGCTCATCAGACGCTGAGGAAAACAAGGATTTCACAATGTTTATCATTCTGTCGGTGACCGAAAAGACAGACAGGGATTTTTATTTATAGTCCTGTTTATCTATGAGGCTGGAAAATGTTGTTTACAGGCAGCTTTAAAGGTCATCTAAACTTTATATTATTGCATGAGAGACGAGAAAAGCTGCGTTTCCAATATTTAAGTTGAATATGTCACAAAATCCAATTGCTGTGTCATTGTTAATAATGCTGCCTTCTGTATGTTATGTCTCATACCATCTAAAGTATATTCCAGGTCTGTTTTAGATCACATTCATCGCTTCCGATTGTGTACTTTCTTTCATTTCGCCGCTGGTTTTATAGTGAAAAGCAATTTCATGGCGGGTTGGTAAAGCTCCATTGTGTCTGAAGATGAATGTTGTGTTTGTACGTGGCTTTGGCGAGTAGGCAGATGCTCTCTGTAGAAATGCACCGTCGCTTGTCCTGAGTGTATGAGAGGAACAGAGACGATTAGTGCTGTTGGAGGCTTGACGTCCACTCCATGGCCCATTTCAGTTCTTCTCAGTAGATTGAATTTCTGCAATTTCAGCTTGTTCCTCTCCACTGAAGTGGCATGCAACAACAAACTGTTCGTCTTTTCGGTGAGAGGAAAATTTCATACCGGATTGGCTTTTTCAAGGGAAGTTTTTGAATATGAAGGCAAAAATATTTGAGAGGCACACAAAATGCTTTCCTTGCTCGTACGTATGCATGAATGCGAGGGCTGCAGAAGCAGAGGAAGGACCTTGTTATCTTGAGAAGTCACAAGGACGGAGCAGGAGGAGTTCAAGGTGAAGGTGATGGCACAGCAGGGGTAATGGACAATCATCCGACACAGGCCTGACTCAGCTTTCTCACCTATGACACCCTGCCAGCTTTATTTTCCATCGATGGCTGGCCTCGGACCAGACCTGTGACCTCTGTGACACAATCAGCGCCTCCTTCCAACACACTCTGACGAGGTGCGAGACCGAACTGACACAGAGCTGGTTCAGATGGAGGCACAACCAAGTGCTCAAGAGAGAAGGGAACAAGAGGAGAACCTGCAGACACCACCAGGGAGACCAGCTCCCACTTCAGGAGGAAATCTGTAGCACCACACTGCAGCCAGACATGGTGCCTGTGGGCTGCAGCCAAAAAAATCAGTACTGCTGCTTGAGCTCACTGTGCCATGGGAAGAGAGGATGGAGGCAGCCCATGAGAGGAGGATGGTAGATGGAGAAGTATGCAGGGTTTGTCATGGAGTGCAGGGAAAGCAGATGGAGCCTGGGGCTCTGTCCAGCAGAGGTTGGCGCTAGAGGCTTTTTGTGTGAGGCTCAACAACACATTACTACTCAAAGATCCAGGGCTACGGGGAGGAGAACTGATCAAAGGTGGAGGAGGCAGTGAGCATCCTGAAGTAGGTTAGCTGCAGGGGGTGTCAGGGAGACATCTCTTCAGGAGATGTTCCAGATGTGGAGGTGAAATATCCATAAACGGTGGTCCCAGATAGAAACAAATGGGCAGGGAGTGTGTTCACCCTCATCATGTAGATGTATAAAGTACTGGAGTAAAGGAGTGGAGTAGAAGTACAAGTGCTATATCAAAAAACTGACTTGAGTAGAAGTTGAAGTGTTCTTTAAACACCATACTTAGGTAAAAGTACTAAAGTATTCAAAATGTTTTGTACTTAAGTATTGTATGTAGAAGTATTGCTACTCAAGTACTGAAAGTAAAAGTACAAGTACTGTTGTTTATATTATTTCAAATATTTATTAAGGCACAACTTCTAATGTGACAGTGTTACAATGTTCATGGTAGAGTTCTGTGATTTCCCATGGTCTGTGAATGCGTCTGAATGAATGCAGAGCGAGGGGGCGGGGCAGCAGGTGAGAGAGCGCACCTGGGTGAGTCAGGTGTGTGACGTACGGCGCACGAGCGAGGTTGATGTGAGACCGGGACTGTTCAGTTGGTTTTTTTGTCGTGGTTCCGGCCGACAGTCACCGAGTCCTGGAACCAAACCGTTCAGCAATAAATGCAGTTTGTTCAATATCGCCTCGTCATTCATCACGTGTCCGGCTGGACGCTACAATAGTAACGAGTAACGACTCAGCACATGAAAAATGTATCCGAGTAAAAGTATTAAATTCATCAAAAATATGTAGTGCAGTAAAAGTTGGGGGAAAAAATAATACTCCAAAAAAGTACAGATACTGCATTTTAGTACTTAAGTACAGTACTTAAGTAGTTCCACTTGGTTACTATACATCTCTGATCATGAGTGACTTACAGTGAGAGAGCAGATCTGCACATGACTGAAGCTTGTTGTCTATCTTGTTTATTACAAGACATGCTTTGTAAATGTTACCTCGTATTTAACATGTTTCCAAATTATGGAGCCTAACTAAAGATTTTTTAATCTAACCGAATACAAAGGGAATCTTAGCAGTGGTGCTAGCCTACAAAGTAAATCAGCACATATACAAGGTTGGAGCATAACTTAAAAAATGTAGTTTGTACAGTGCAACTGGCTTCTGGCTAATAACAGGGAATGCAGAAATACTTTGGTCCTTGTTCAGTCTGAACACGCTATTAGACTCTGAAGTTACCCATCAGTGGGTTCATCCATCCTTTACAAACCTATGGTTTGTGGCCACACACTGTCCAAACCAAAATCATTTCCTTTTTAGTTTCCAGCGATGCTAAATATATCAGGTTGAATTCTGGGAACGAATGCACAAAGGATTGACTGTCTGATCGAGGGCGATCATCGTGAAGTTCAATGAATGGATGCGCATACAAACAGCAGTAAACTCTGTGGATTATCCAGACAACAACAGGGATTTTTGTTTTCTGGAAAGACACGCTGCTCGTAAAATTTTCAGCAAGCTAAATTCTGATTCACGTCCACAGTATTGGACCATAGACAAGAATCTCAAAGGAGGATATCTCTAAAAACCAAAATCTGTTTCACTGGCTTAGAAGCAACAAGAGGCGAGGAAGAAAATGCGTTTCATTCTTTTGTAATATGGGTGTCGTGCTGCTTTGGAAATTTAAGGGAGATGTTATGTAACTTCAATTTCAAAATTCATTCATTCTTCTTTTGTTTGTTTCGCTGTTTGTTTATTCCATTGTTTGTATATTGCAGGATATACATGATTGCCCATGATCATTTAAAAACAAAGAGCGACAAAATGTCCCAGTTTGGCCTCCAGCTTTTGAGGTGGTGGACCAACCACAACCAGCCGCCGCCCCGCCCTGTCGACCCCCTTTTCCTTCCATTCTCTGACTGAAAGGAGGTATAGGCACACGCTATTACCTCTGGAATGGCGGTGGAATTGAATTAGCCCAGGGTGGCTTAAGCATGTGGGCTTGTGTGAACCTGTTAGCGGGGTGCGAGTGCATCATCTTTCACAATCAGCCGGCTGTGTGATGTACCCGGGAAAATGAGGCTGCTGTGGCTCTGCAGATGGAGCGGCGCCTCGCTGGTGAAAATATATTCGCTGGAGGGTTTTTTTTTTTTTCCTGTGGTGAGAGACAGACTGGAGGACGGAGACAAAAGATAAAATAGAAGGAGGAGAGAGGCTGGTATGACTTGATCTTTGAAACTTTCATTAGGATTTCATCACAATTTCTGGATTGATTTTATATTTTCTTATGTTGATTGACTCTGCTGTGAATGCAGGGTGGGGAAATCATTAAGCTGACCAGATATTCTGCCACCACCTCTGTTGGGTTTAGGTGGATCTATTGTTGGTAGCATCCACTGCTGGTCACATTGGTGTCTCACATCACACATGCCACCCTTTAGCATCTGTATGAGACACACCAGGCTAATCTCAAAGATGGTCAGTGTTTGGTTACATTTAGGCAACAGAACTACTTGGTTAGGTTTAGAAAAATATCATGGTTTGTAGAAAAACCTAAATAACGTGACATAATTGATGTCGCATGACACATGTAGCTCAACTGAGGTGATTTAACATTTATTCTTTATTCTTTATTTTTCAAAGGATAACCCCCTGAGATGTACCATCTCATTTTCGAGGGGGTCCTTATTGCCAACAGAGATCCGCGCAGACGCAGAACGCAGACACCCATTCACCACAATGCTCCACTAGCCCCCTCCCCCATACATATACATGGACAAAATAAGAATGATACAAAACAAAACCGCAGAGATACAAAAGCAAAACTAGGGCTGTTTGTATACGTATGCACACAGAGCACTTATGCATGCCCACCTATAAATAAAATCAAAAACAAAAACGGGTTGTTTGGAAGTGAACGAGTAGAGAGGATTTAATTTGGTTTAATATTTTATTTTGGTTTAACATGGAACATGAATAGTCAAACAAACACAGGACTTTCAATCATAGGTTCATCTATGGCTTTACAGGCATCAGTGTGGACTACGTCACCTAATGTGGGGCGGGTTTACATACAGTAGAAGCCCGGCGTGTCTCATACAGCTGCTAAAGCATGTGGATACATATGACATGCATGACGAGCGTTGGGATATGATGAACAGGCTGGCACAAAACGTCCAGAGAGGCAAACGTTTCAGCATTCTGAGTAACTCCTTTTACTCATGTGGACTCTGTGTTTACCAAATGAACTGGTGTAAATGTTGTAAACATATTTATTTGATGCATTTGTCCATGTGGATCTGACTTTTTCCATTTCTCCTATTCATAATCATTGAATTTCTGAAAAAATCCTTTTTGCTACACTACATATTTTGCAGACCTAGATACTTAACGATGAAAAAAACATCTATGAGTGACGTTGAGTGCCGTCCTTCAGCTGGTCTGAACGCAGGGAAATTCAAAACTGAATAGCTGAAGGGCTTTTTGTCTGGTGGGAAACCTTGTAGCTTAAGATATTTGAATTATTCACATCTGTACAGATTTACAATTTCAATTCCATTTACTGTAGTGGTGCTAATGTTTGTATCTGTCTATTTTAGTGATATTCTGAATAAAGGTAGAACTGCTTTTACTTACAGAGGAGTTACTCTGAGTCAACAGTGAAAAATGTGTTGTTGTCAGCTGCTTCCTTTCAGAAACTCACGTGCCTCTTTTGAAAGCAGTCAAAGGAAGGAAACATAGTATTCATTGGTCCAATGAGACTTTGTGGTTGTTTTCTGAGCTTTTACCTTCATTTTTATATAGTCTATTGTGTCTGACGCATTTGACTTGCAGCCTTGAAAAGCTATTCACCCGACATACATCACTTTGTGTTTTCTTTACTAAAATTACCGCCGAGTTTCAAGGCAAGTCTTTTTTGCAGAGGAAGCCTTCACGCTGCTCGGTGACAATGTTATCACATGGCAATCCAGGAAACGTGGCCCTCCAAGTTTGGGGGCGGTAAACAGTTCTGCGACTGTGCTATCTCTCTGTTCCCATACCACCGTGTTTACACCAGGCTGTGAACATATACTGTTGAGTTGTTGCAGATAAGTCTCAGGAGGTGCTTTAATCAGCGAGAGGTGTCAAACAGGAAAAATCCTAGTGCTCACTTTCAGGCAGAAAAAATTCAATTTCAGGAATAAAGTTGTAATTTTTTAAGAGAAAAAGCATGTAAATGTCTAAATTTGAGTAAAACCACAATACTGTACTAATGTGAAATGTTCTCAGCTAATAATGTGTTCCCCTTTTCCTCAAATATAATCAATACTGAGCAACCAGAGACCATGTTGCAAAGATTTAAATCACAATTGTCGCACTATACGCTCTGTTTATTGAACCTCCATTTATAGGCTTTTAGCAAAGTCAATGAGGATCGCCTCAGCCCGCAGGAGGTCCTTATTGACTTGCCATGGGGGCTGCATGTAAATAAAGCAGAACGCCGTTTCAGAATATGGGAAAACTCCACGCATCGTTGCCCCATCAAAACCAACAGGAGCTGCTCTGGAGAGCAATCAGTGCCGACTAAACCCGTCATATTGATGGATCTATCAGCCACTGGCTGAGGTCCCAGAAGCCCCTTGGCTTTGTGGTTGGACCATATTGTCGGCTCAGTTTGAGATCCAGCAACAGGAATCCTAATCCTTTTGCTTGTGCTGAACCACCTACTGACAACTTTAATTACTACCTCAAGACTCCAACAGAACAGGTTTCTGGAGCTCTTTCATACCGGGGGCGGCCCGGGTCAGCAGAAGCATGTATTATTGTCGAGTTAATATAAACACTCTTATTTTTATAACCTGAGCCTCCACATTAACTATTGTTAGCTACAGTACCCTTAGCAGCAAACTACTTGACAACCATAATCCATCAGCTCTAACTCTGAATATATACACACTGCTGGCTGACTAGAAATTAATTAGCAAAAATGTAAAAAATTGATACATTGTCTAAGTTAGTTATCAAGCAAAAAGTGATTATACTGTAGATTAATTAGAGTAATAATAACATTATATAACCTATTATTATATGCATCTATTTTTGTAGATTAATTAGTTGATGTGGCCCTTCTGTAGACCTTCTTGGTAATTAGTCTATGGCGAGCAAATGAAAAATGAAGGACAAACCGAGACGTCGTTCTTAATGTAATATGTAATTCATTTAGTAAAATTAAAAAAACAGAGCAACAACAAATTCTAATTATTTTCTTTATTGAATAACCTGCCAATTGTTTTCTTGATTAATTGTTTAGTTGTTTGGCCCAAGATGACGTCTTCAAATGTTTTGTTAGATATTCAGTTTACTGTCAGAGGATTTAAAAGATATTCACACATTACAATCTGAAACTTTTCCAAAACTTAAAACCATTATTCCTTAGTAAAGTAGTTGCTGATTAATTTAATAGTTTACATGTAGTCAATTAATCTTTGCAGCTCTATATTGAATATTGTTTTATAATCCGTTCCAGCTAATGGGGCGGCAGTAGCTCAGTCCATAGGGACTTGGCTTGGAAACCAGAGGGTGGCTGGTTCAAGTCCTACGTGGACCAAAAATATGGAAGGTGGACTGGTAGCGTGTGTGTCTGGGTTAAAATGCATGTCAAAATAAAATGGAGTGAAAAAAAGAATTTCCCCATTGAGGGATTAATAAAGTATATCTTCTTCTAAAACCATATAAATCTCCAAAGTTTGAGTCAGCAGAGTCGGTGAACGCACACTGACCAGTCTGAGGCTTGAGGAATGAGCGAGGGGAAAAAAAAGCACCATGTACTCTTCAATTACGTAAAATTACGTGTTCCTCTACTTCATCGCAGCCTCGCTGAGGCCGACAGACCAGGAAACTGAACTTGGTGCCACTTCAATAGTAGTTTGACAGTTTCCCCCAAATTAATAGCAGTGTAACGCCGTAATAACTGTCAATTTAAACATTCCTGTCTGGTTTGTTGGAGCCAGCCTCTTGTCACCAGGTAGACCTCAGCTCTGTGTAGCCACATAAAATGATCTGCCCCTTTTCTACATGACATCAACGTTTCTCCTTCACCGCCGAGCGCTGAGCCGCTTTGTCCAGCAGCTTTGCCTCTCTGCGGACCTTGATAAGGGATGACTGCAGGACTTTGATCTGTAAGTCCAGACCGCTTCCTGTCCTGAGAAGGCAAACACAGGAAGTGTTGGATTTTTGGGGGAGTTTTTACACGGTGGGCAACAATACGGGCAGAGTAAATCAGTGTTTAGTGACAGCAGCTCCTGAAAGGCCCATGGGAAACTTGTGCTAAAAGGAAACTGGTGTATAAAACGTTTTATTACTGGAAGCACCTGTGATCAGAAGAAAAACTCTGATCTGAACGACATTGAACATTAGTTTAAAGATAAATAAATTGTTGTTTCGGCATGCATCCGCCAAACTTCGCCGTGTTTAATAACTTCATGTGCAGCAGAAGGCATGATGATGGTATGATGGGATCAATTAGCGTTGAATACTTTGAGTAATTTTCAAATACCTGTTTTTAAAATAGCAGCTGCCGCTCCATACCCCGCTCATTAACAGCTCGACTGATGTCGCTGTAATCCGGGAGCAGACCTGCTGTATGTAATGTGTACACTATATTGATTTAACATCTGCTTCCTTCCCCTGACGACGCTTTTCAATTCAAACTGACAGCTAGTGTACTGAACACGACTCCCTCACTGTTTCCCTTCCTTTTTTTTTTTATATTAACTCTAATGCGGCTAAAATATTAGATTCCTGTTTTTTTCATTCATTCACTGGTGAGATTAATAATTAATTTGAATGTTTTTGTAAATAAAAATAAGGCGGTAAGTCTGAAAAATTATCCTGACAAAACTCTGTCGATCACTCGCCTTATATGGGATTCTTATTTATTTCTTTGAGGGGCAGGATGGTAAACATCCTATAATTTGATTACGTATAAAGTGCATATCGTATATTGACACTGAACATCTGTTTCATTATGTCTTCCTACGGGCATCTGCTGAATTGTGTTTTATATCGTAGCCAGAGATTTGCTCTTCTTGGCCGTGTGTGTGTGTGTGTGTGCCAGCCCTTCTTAGGTACTTGTATATACAGTCGTCCCTCGCTATATCATGGTTCACTTTTTGCGGACTCGCTGTTTCGCAGATTCTTTCAGTGTAATTTTGCTTTTTTTTTACAGCGTACTGTACAGTATGAACACGCATTGTGTTCTGCGTCCTAAATTGTCTAAGGGAGAACCGCACATGTGTTCTGCGTCCTGTTTAAGGGAGTACTGTACAAAATGTGTGTATAAAAGTGTGTGGTTAGGGGTTTTACGGCCTTAAAACATGTATTATAATTATAACTCACTTCGCAGATTTTGTTTATTGCGGGTTATTTTTAGAACGTATCCCCGTGATAAACGAGGGACCACTGTATATTGATTTGTGGCTAAAGATGAACAACAATGCAAAGAACTCAAACATACAATAATTGTATTATTGCCTCGTGTTCAGAGGAAATGTTAAAATGTCTTTTACATGCAGTCGAACCTTTAACCCTGCCAGTGTGGGTGTCAGGCTGCATCCATTGATCTACATAAGACCGGAGTAACGACCTCCGCTGTCAACATAACCTTTTTACATTTTCAAATATCATGCCGCTCACTGTAAACGGATTCTGAAAAACGGCATTGTGCGGGAAACAAGAATGCCCTTGATCTCCGGGTCGTGCGTGGGTCACGTACATGAAATGATTCCCGCCTCACGGTGTATAGACTGCGTTTTGTTTAGTGGTGAGAGATCCATATCGCATGTCGGATTAAAGCCGGTGAACATGCAGGGTTGCGTGCTTGCTGTGCCGTACGATTCAGAGGAAACAGTGTGAGAAGAACCACCGTGAATCTTCTCATTAAAGGGTCACGTATGATTCGACTTCTGTCGTTTCTCACAGGACTTTGCATCGAAGTAACCTCGCAAAGAGGGAATGTGAGGACTTTAGTTTTGTACGCGAAGCGTCTTAAATCTGAGATTATGATCAAACCCTTTTTAAGACACTAGGCTGCATTGAAAAGTCCTGAGAGAATCACCAACCACCCGTCAACGCTTCTGCTTTCCTTGTGACTCGAACGTATAAAAGAGCAAAAAGAGGTCTTGTTTGTGAAAGCCACACCGTGACACAACGCTGCCCAACTCCCCGTCGCTGCGTGAGTGGAGGCTGACAGGCGACTAATGACTCTCGACGAGAGCTCCCTGCAAACGGCCTCATGAATTAGTCATCACCTTCCCTTGACCCGCGCGTTGATATAATCTGAGTCAGCCTCTGCAGCGTCCCGAGGTTTCCAGAGAGGTTATGTAAGTTGGGAGATAGCAGACTAATGCAAAAGGACGGAGACTGAGCCAGCGACTCGGAGTCGGGAGCTGTAGAATCGTGATTGATGGTGGCAATCTGTTGGTACCGTGCAGGTCGCGCTGCTCTGTAAATATATGGGATGGACTAGAATTAGGGGAACGCACTGCAGGTCTTGTGTTTGTCACTGAATGAAGATCTGTGTGTTTTTACGAGCAATTAAACATTTGTCACAATTAGGAAACCGTTACTTTGTGATAGCGGCGCTTTAGCCATAAGACTGCCTGCGTGTATACAAGTTATTGGCTACAAACTCACAACAGTTGCATCATGGAAATTGGTTTATAGTCGCTGGAATTCAGGTAAATGTTGAATTAAAGGTCCATCGTGTCTGATTATGGCAGAAATGCAACACAAACTATATTTTGTGGTTGGTGCAGTGAAGGTTCCTGAAGGTTCGAACCCCAGCCGGGATCTTTCTGTGTTTGGGAGTTTGCATGTTCTCCCTGTACCTTTATGGCTTCTCTTAGGTACTCCAGCTTCCCCCCCACGGTTTAAAGACATGCAGGTTAATTGGTGACTCTAAATTGCCTGCAGGTGTGAATGTGTGTCTGTTTCTATGTGTCAGCCCCTGTATAAAAGAACTGCAGACATGTCCAGGGTGTACTCTACCTCTCGCCCACTGTTAGCGGGAATCGGGATCTGTTTTTGTTACCTCAGGATGAGACTTTTATATCTACCAGGGACGGACTGGCAATCTGGCATACCGTGCATTTGCCCGATGGGCCGACGTGCTATTTGGGCCGACAAGTCCCGATATATATGTATTTAACGAGTAGATCACACACCCCAAACACACTCTTGGGCTTAGCGATGGGCAATGTGGGCCTCATGTGGAACCGCTACTAAAACCTACACACTGGCCCCTTTTTAAAATGCATTAGAGGAAGTGGTATAATGTGCATAACGTGCATTGGATGGAATAAAATGACTAATTTTAGCTTTTGCAGGAACTAAAACGTTGGTATATCATTTATACTGAACCAAAGTTTTGTATTGCTGACTACAAATCTTTACAAAGTCTTGCTTTAATTTTATGCCATCAATCAACAAGTATGGCAGCGTATCATTTGTTCTTTCCGACATCTTATTTTTACAAAGAGACGAAGTCAATCTGTTGAAAGAAACGAGAAGCGTTTCCACATCTTTAAACTCGATCACTAAAACAATATGCCACGCTAATGGGAAAGTACTCACTAATTCATTACCCATTTGTGTTTTATGATGCCTGCAATAATGACTGCACATTATAATGTTACCAAAGGCTCTTAATGAACAGAATCTAATGTAAAGGGGTCCGCAGAGCACAACATGAAGTGTAATTACTATGTCCTGCGATGAAAAATGACGGTCATGAAAACAAAATGGCAAACTGGGTCACATTTTTGCCACACAAAGCATAATTTCTAATCAATGAAGTGATTTTTCCCAGTGCTGTTAAATAATAATCAGGATATTTTCATAAATATTTATGCCTCTTCTGTTGTTGTTTCATTGCTGATAAGTATAATACTGTAGTGATTAAACATACTTAAAGTACACCCTGAAATGAGAAGCATACTAATGCATGCAGCAAAGAAGTACCACAAAAGAAGAAAACCAAATTAAAATATGAATTCCTTCCCTTTTTTAACATTGAATCTAAAGAGTGTGTGGAGAAACTGCTCACTGCAGAGCCGTTGGATGGAGTCAGCTCAGATCCAGTCTTGGCTAACGGCACTGCAGTGTGCAGTTAAACTCCGTAAATCACCTCCCGGTCCAGCCGTGACCCAGTTCCATGGGCCCCACTAACGGCAGCTACAGTTAGCAGCAGTTAACAGAGGATGCGATATCCATCCATCAGGAAAATCTCAGAGTTTAAGGTGAGCAGCTGCAGGATTATGCAACCCTAGGTAATCACACTCACACACTAGCTACCAACCCAACAGGACAACAGGTTCCCAACAGAGGCAGAGCAGGACGGGTCGTGCCTCCACATACGTCCAAAGAAGTGGAACTTGGGTCAGCTCAAGCTCCGCCCACTTGGTCCTACACAGAGCAACTTTCAGCCTCTTTTAAGTCATTGTTTTTGTCTGTGTGCCAGCCTACCTGCACCCCACCTAACAGCAGACAGACATGGTCAACAACTCGATAAGAAAGTCAAAGTCAACTTTATTGTCAATGCTGCTCTGTATGTAAGCATCGAAATTATGTTTCTCTCTTGTCCAAAACAGCATGGACACGAGTATAGTAAAGGATGTAAAATAAAAGTATATAAAAAAAATATATATAGAACAGAAATATACAAATCTAAGAATATATACAAGCAAAAGACATCTGTGAGGCAATATGGCACAGTGTAAACAGAGTAAAGTATGGTAATATGGCAGTATGAACAGGATTTACAGTACATGTACAATCAACAATGAAATATTTGAACATTAGACTGCACACAGTGCAAATATATTTATATTTTTTGAGTCTGTAGTGGATTATCAAGCAGCTAAAGAGGCGTTGGTGAAGATGGAGGAGGAACTGATTTGTCTGGTGACAAATAATTTTTGCCCCTAGTGGCCCAAAATTGATTATTGTAGCTTTTAGAAAATAGATGTCATGTTGTAAACACTATTTGATAGACAGGTAATCAAACCAGTGAGTGCATAGCACTAGAGAGGAAGATAAAACTGAGGGTTGCACAAATAAGAAATCATCGCTTTCTCAGGTTCATGCATATGTAAACAGGAGATTTATACGTTGTTTTGCAAATTTGAAAAGAAAATTATGGATTGATGACACCCGTGTCACGACTTCCTGTCGACGTGTGAAGTCATTTCTCGACTGCAAAGTGGGTGAAATGGTGACACATTTATCACAGATTGTGAGATACCCAACTGAGCATTCGCGCAATCACTGCGTTCTCACATCCAGGAAGGGTCATATGGGACGTAGGACCGCCGAGGCTCGAGAAAGCATCACGGCCCCGCTGTGCCTGCGAAGTCACATAAGAGTCACAATCTGTGCCGCTTCTGCTTCGCGAGGCGACGGTCGGTTTGGACAGATGGGAGAGAGAGTGGTGTCAGCTGGTCACACCGTGGCAAGAAGGGCGTCAGGGCAACCTTTGTGTAATTAGATAGATGGTCTCTGTTGGTTAGCTGGTGAGCTGACACTGAAACCTGTAGCTGTGGGCCAATGATGGTAAGCTCTGCAATAAAGCAGCAGACTGGGAGTTTGGCAGAGATAAAAAACGCCGTAATGTTTCACCTGCTCTGGAAAAATATTCATGAAACAGACGTACAAATGAACACAACTGTTTATTTTGGATGCATTTGTTTAAATGCAGAACACTTAATTAATTTTAGCGATTAAAACCAAGAAAACCAATCCAATAAAGGAGTTAGATCACCTGAGACAACCACAAACACCAAAAAACATCCATAAAATGAGACAAACAATAACGTGATGATAAATAAATCAACATACAGTCATTGGATGAATTTCCCAACATGCATGTCAGCCAAGTCTGTTAACATTTGTCACTGCAGAGTCAAAAAGTGTCAGACAACCAAGGTTCTGTGATGATTTGTCTCGAATATTTTCACATCTTTTGTGCAGTTTTATTATCTGCCAAAGAAAAATGTTACCAGTGGTTGTTCCTTGGCTGGTTTCATATTCACTTGCAGTACAAACAGATATGAACTTTAACTCTCCTCCACTTTTGCTGACATCTGTAACAGAACCCCCCAAAAATTTAAAAGAAATATGCCCTCATGATAGCTCTGCAGTATATCTGTATATCTCCTCGGGATACAGAGTTTGTGATGTAACTTGGCTGTGCATCTTGTATTCACTCGTCTTCTGCATACTGATGCTACGTTTGCGTTTGAGGCAGATGTGATTTGTCAGATTTCACTGATCCTTACCTGTGCTGTAGATGCTGTTGAGAGTCAGTTCGAGTTGTGTTGTTGGCTTTAATCCACTGCACCTGCTGCTGCAAACACAGGAAAGTTTAGGTCCTGTTGAAGAATCCGATATTTTTGGGCTCATTCATTAAAGACTAACTCTCATTTTAAATTAAAATCTTGCTTAGAAACCTAGAGTGGATCTCTGTATTCGAGCGTAACATGTACAAAATTTTAATTGCCCAATTTATTAATTATTATATAATGAATAACCAAGGTTTTCCAACGTCCTTGCCTATAAACCTTGTGAGTTTAATTATCCACCAGAGACAAATAAAAAAATAAAAACCAGTAGCTGTTGCTCGGCCTTGGATTTCATCCATATTAATTTCACAGACTTGACAACCTACATTTTTCATCTTCAATTACACCGTGACCAAACGTGAACTCTCACGTTTATGTTTCCTTCTGTCTCAGGGTTAAGGGGGGCACAGAGGATTCCCCCAGTAGATGTGATTAAACCAGATGGGATGGATGACTGGAGGAAAATTGAGGGGGGGGGTTGAAGAGGGTGAGAGACGGAAGAAGAAGGGATAAACAGACAGACAGAGAGGAAGAGAGGGCTTGGATGAGGGTTATGGCACTGCATTATGCATCAGCCCGGGTGTCTTGTTTTATGGGTTGGTGTCAGGGGTGCCACTCCTGCTTCACACTCTGTTGCGATGGGCCTGTTGCCATGGCAGCAGCAAAGCAACTCATTAGCAAATAATACCGTCGGCCCATAGAGAGCGAGCAGGGCGCTGACTTTGACGGACAGCACACTTCAAATAATAGGTTTACTATTGACAGAGAGGTGGAGGGAGGGCGGGTGGTGGTGGTGCATGAAAAACTGTGCAGGAATGAGGAGATGCTATTGGACATCTGCATATGAAGTGATGTGAATTCATTTTGGAGCGGCGTCTGCTCGATGACATCCATCCACTTTACATTTATAAGGCCTCTTGTGCTGCTAGAATTTCACTTGAAAGTAAAAGCAGGTATCCAGATTTTCGTTTTTGGAAGAGAATTGCCTGAAAATTATAATAAAATCTAAGAATTTATTATATTATTGCTCAATTCAAAGATTTTCTTTGGGCTTGCTTAACTCTGTAAATTCCTGATCGTATCATCTAATCAGAAAAATACCAAAAGCAGCAATGTTTTACGGCTGGAGTATGTTTGAAATGGACCAAGGAGCATATATACGGCTGCTTTGTTCAACGTTTTGTGGCCTCAAAGTGGAAAAAAAAAAGACTAAGACACTTTATTGATAATCTGAGGTGATGGTGCGGTTGCTGGTTGAGGGAATCCAGAATCAGGTGCAAGGCTGGTGTCCAAAAACAGGAACGACAGAGCTGGAGAATTGCTGATGGATTTCCAAAGACACCGGGAGATCAAGGTGAGCAGAGATCACAAAAACAAGGTTCAAAAATACACTAATGATCAGGCTGGAGTCTGCAAGGTTGAGCGGGTCTTTCTGCACCGCGTGGGTTGATTGGATGACAAGGAGCAGGTGGTGAGGAGATCACAAAACAAAGAAACTGAAATAACCTTCATCGCCCGACCACAGGTGTTTATACCTGCTCCCGATGGCCTCGCGTGAAGGTGAGACACCTGCCGTCAGAGAGAGGACGGACCCGGTGATCGTAGAAACGTGGATACCAGCACAGACTCTCAAGCAGTCCCTCCCTAAAGACCTTCATGTTATTGTACTTGAACATATAAAAAGCGATGGGAGTAGCTGTGTAGACGTCGGATCATTTCAGAGAGTTAGCAGCCTGAGCAGTTCAGAAACTGCAGAGATGTGTGGGAGGGGGTGTCGGATGCAGTTTGACCATCTGACAGGTGCCGCGTTTGAAGCGTACCGACCCCATTAGCTCGAGTCTCTCATCGACTTCCTGCCCTTTCTGTGACACTGATCCCCCCGAGCTTGCTGGTTCCTATCTTTAAAAAAATGGGTCAAACCATGTTTTTTAAAAAAAGACTTGGAGATGTCTTTAAATAGACGTGCAGCTGTTTTTTTTTAGCAAACAAAAATAAACGGTGAATTCGTTTGGGACTGTTTTCAGCTGAATAATACACATTCGTCACGCTCGTGAGTGTTTCCAGTTGTAGGATGGCATGTGAGAGATTTACTCAAAATAAAACTGTACATGTATGAATATGAAACTATGGAATGATATCAGCGTTTGGCTACACAGACAGTACTTTGATGGGATTTGTCGACAATAACAAAACACTGAATATCACAAATAAGTCCAGCCTCATCATTTTATTCAGTTTTTGGTAATATTTTATTTCTGGCATTAAAACACAAAACTTCACACATACCCGACTACAAATTTTATTATAAAAATGTATTCTGTGTAATCTGGGCTTTTGTATTTTGTGTTGAGATTGACAACAGCCTTTCACTGTTTATGACCCAAATACATTTTACAGAAGGAAGATAAGAACATTGGTGTTTTTATTTTATGCCTTTAAGCAGATTTTCAAACACCCGGAGGCCGTCGTTGTCGTCAACAAACAGAAAGTGGAACCTTTAAAACTTTAACTTTTAAAACTGCAGCTTTCTTCTTCCACAGACGTGATTGACAGCCCGACACTGAGCGCTGCAGCGTGGGAAGCGGCGGCGGATCTTCAATGACAGGTGAATCACGGCTGAGCAAACATCAAACCAAAACACACCTACTGTAAGTACAGCAGAACATGGGGAACAGCCGTCCCTTCATGTCTTACGATCACACTTGAGTACGTGCAGCTCAGAAAGAGCCTCGCCCTGGGTGTGTGATCCCTCTAATGGAAACCGGTGTCTAATCGAGACGAGAGCTCGGTGAGCTAATGAACAGGGTAGCGAGGTGACATTTTCAGAGTGACGTCTGAAGTAGGATGACATTTACAGAGAAGAAGCCCCAAAGACAGTCTTTTAGAAAGGGCCTCTGTACTGTACATTATATTGTGGAGCAGCACAGTGGACTGTGAAGCTGATTTGACTCGGGCTCACTTTCATTTTTGTCTCCAGGTACAATCGTTTGTCTGGATCATGCTGCGCAGACGGCGGTTGGTTTTCATGATGCATGCGAATGTCACAATGCTCGACCATTCGTCGCACATTCTCTAAAGGTAAGCGCACATCGATGGTTATCTTTCGAACGAAGAGTTCAATGAATGAAAATCTGATTTTAATGTCACTGTTTTCACATCATGTGGTCTACGGGTTTGCAAAGGAAGTGGCTTTCTGTCATGGTAGCCCAAATGAATACAGGTGAGGCTACAATTATTCAATTATTTTCTCAGTTCGGCCACAAAAGGAGAAAAATATGAAGGATGATATTGACTTAAATTTTCCAGGTTTCAAGCACTGAAGGTTTATGACGAATCACCAAATGATCTCCAAAGCATCTGTTTCAGGTAAGACAATTAAAACTTGTTTGTTTAAAGAACCATCTTGGAAGTCGTTGTTGGAAAGTGTTTGGAAAAGGGCGGACACACTCAAAAAATACAGACCAGGTGATTGGATAAAACCACCTGCAATACCTGGCACTAGTTCTTCATAGGAGCGCTGACTGTGCATGGATACAAGCTCGATGTGATGTTGTGATCTTATGAAAGCAGCTGCAAGATTGATGTGACACCTGCCAAGCTTAGTTCATTATAGTCGGTGGTTAGATGGTTAAATTTGGTGGAAAGCTTCCACTTTATGAGGTAAATTTCAATTAATCTTCAAACTTAATGCCCTCGCCTTGAGATCAATACCAAAGGTTTATCACCATAAATGCTGCCTAAAGCAGCGTAGGGGTGATTGGTAACTGCACCACATGAATATCATTGGATGTAGCCAAGCAGCCAGTGATTAATGCAAGTTTGAGTTAATGTTATGCGATTTACATTTACGTTCTTGAATCCTCCAAATGTTTTTATGTGCAATTTACATTTCCACATTTTAAAAAACCGGAGCAGATGGAGCAGAACAGCCCAAACTTTTAGTGTTTAAGGTAGAAAAGGTGGTTCATCAAAAAAGAAAGGATGCAATGACAGATCATGCACTGTTACATTTATCAGGGTTCCCACGGGTGCTTGAATTCCTTGAAAATGCTTGAATTTCAATTCAGTGTTTTCAAGGTTGTGAAAATGCTTGAATTTTTTTGTGAAGTGCTTGAAAATGCTTGAAATTTTACCATTAGTTAAAAATCAAAACAGTCAATCTACCACCATATGAAATAATGCTAATTAGACCCATATTATTATGTCATACAGTGGCACCGCTGCGCTTCCCATGACCATAATGGCAAACACAACTAGTAGGCTACCTATTTAAAGGTGCTGGAAAAATGGAAAAACTGGTGCTTGAAGGTGCTTGAAAAGTGCTTGAATTTGTTCATGAAAAAGGTGTGGGAACCCTGATTTATGCATTTGTACCAGAAGGATCAAAAAATGGAGAATAAATAAAGAGTAAGGGTGCAGATACCTGGAGAGATTCCATGGCATGAGAATTACTGATGCTACATTTATTTCTGCAGTCTTGTCAAATCAAAGGTGGATGTTGGAAAACTCAACGATACTCTTTCATTTTGCTGAAGTCTTGTATTATTATAGCTAAAGTATTTGTGGTTTTCTCGATAGACGTCGAATAAAGATGTTCACTTTGGAGAGCTGATGCAAATAAACGGATGATTCATGGAGATATTGACATTTCAGGTTTGGACAGAAATTCAGTCTGTACTGCAGAAAAGTCAGAAGCTCATATGTCCTCGTTAACGAAGCTCATCTGTAACGAATCTTCCCTGTCTTATTATCATAGCAGATATTAATATACTGTATGTGTGGATCTACATGAAGAGGCTGCCATGGAATCATTAAAGCTATGACCTTATAAGTGAAAGGTATTGAAACACATACAACCGAACCTTTCACATATAAAGGTCATACACTTTTATCATCTCCCCTGTGAGCGTCCTTTACCCTGAAACCTTTATCCAGCACGTTTCCTGTCAGGAGTTTGACATTTCTTCTACATCAAAACAGAATATGTTCGTACTGATCTAACTTTTAAGGTCACGCCAAGAGTATGCTGTAAAAACTTTGTGAAACAGAGGCATTTAAAGTCCAACAGCCCGCAGTCGGACGCGGCGGGACGTTTTGCTCAGACGCATCATCAGATGTGACTAAGTTCCATGAAATCTTCGCGGAGGAGCGTGAGCCGTTTTCTCACAGAGGACGAGTCCACCGGGAGGGAATCGGGTCATTTGAGAGACTCAGATCAAGGAAGGGAACATTTCCCTGCCACAGGGGGGACTTAATCAGGACAGCTTTCTGAGACTGTGATCCATCTCTAGAGAACCGAGGACAGCCGGGTTTGAAGCTTTTGATGTGTCTGCCAACGGACCGGCCGTGTGTTTTCTTTGGCGATAAATGAAGTAATAAGCATGTAATGGCACTGGCCCGACAGTGGGATGTGCCACAGATATTTCCTTAAGTCTTTATTTGCTTTTGTTGGATGAACTCAGGGATTGGCTGGTAGAAAGTGGAGTAGAGTTTCTTACAGGGCGGAGGCTTGTAATCACTTTATCTCCAGCACACAAATTGGATTTTCAACGGTGAGGCACATTTTCTGAAATTCATGGTAACTAGAATGTTTCAGCAACGCTTAACTTTAAGTCCTCCAACATAACTCGGGCAGTACAAACATCTAATGAACAGTTTATAACACTATAAACCGATATGAGTGTTTAGAGGAGACGCTACAGGTGAGTAAAACCTTTAATTAATAGATATCACCATAAAACTTTACCAGTTGATTACTTACATTATAACAATTATTTCTTGTATTTCAAGTACTCTGAAAATGTAAGTGTAAATATGCAAATGAGACCATGATTGATTAAAATTACATATTTTACTCATCTTTCATATTCAGGACAGAAATGTGAACATTAGATAAAGCCAGGTTCTTGTCTTGTCTCATTTCGTTGACATACTAGAGGTAAAATCTTTGTAAATGTAGAGTTTATTTAAATATGTAAATGACATTATTTTATGCAAACTTTTGGTGAATTCCTGAAAAATGTACAGACGCAAGTGTCGTCAGATAAACACTGAAATGTGAATTCCTGGGTGTTTTTCTTTTCACTAGTCTGACAGAAGACGTGTGTTATGACCCGGCTCGTTTGGTGAGCCGGAACATAGAAAGGCATGAGAAATAAAAAGACAAATGACCCTTGTCTCAGGTTCGTCAGTTTACTTTAACAAAAGATGCTGAGGAAAAATGGAACAAAAAGGATGTTTAAAAGAACAAATAAATATAACAAAAGGAAAACTCTAACAGAGCCTAAGTCACTTTGAACAAAACCAGAAACAAACACCTCACTTATCATTGTAAACAGCACTAACCCTAAATCTAATGAATCTAACAGAAAATCTCTTCATGAGTAATCAGTAACTAAATCAAAACTAAACTCTGCCCAATCCCAGAAATTCCTGCACCGACCTTCACAAATCACAAAATACGAGGCGAGCTTCTAAATAACACAAAGAACTACACATGAACTAAGAACGCCCGGTCTATTTAAACTGGATCTGGGATAGATGGTAGACTCCGATTGGGCGAACCACAGCCGACAGGGGACAGCGCTCAGGAAGGCGGTTTTAGCTCCGGGGACCAATCCTCGACGGGGGAACACAATAAATACTAAACTGCAGCCAGTGGCGGCTGCAACGCATGTTATGATGTTATGAAAACCGCAAATCTCAGTGGTGACCAGCGCATGAAAATAAAATGCAGTTTTTCCTTGTGGCGTGTCCCTTAATGTACTAATTAACAAATATATATATAACTCCTGTGGGCACTCATAAAATCTACTTCAGATGATAAATATCAAGAAAATTATGATAATATAAACTATGTCTTCAAATATTGTACATAAGCAAACACATAAAAAAAATATTATAGCTGCGTAGAACAACGATTCATTTTGTTGACACTTTTATGCTAATGTGCATTATCATGCGTCTCTGTTCCCATGATCACAAATCTGTTTGTGTTTCTCCTCCGAGGTAATGCATGTGAAAATATTTGGTAACTGCAAAGAAAACCCAGGAGAAGAATTTGTAGAAGTATAGCTGTTTAGAACCTGAAGGGTCTCCTTCCACAGTACACACACACACACACACACACACACACACTTGGGAGCTGTAAAGATCACACGTGTGTTAATGCATCCACGTCGTCATGGATGCATTAACACCCTTTTAGCTCTCGTTACTGCGTCTCTGCTGCACGTTAAACCTTTCTGATATCCGATATCTCCTGAATGCATCGTGTGTGTTACGTCATGGAGTGTGTTTATTTCCCCCACCTGTTTGGACAACAGAGGCAAAACACTTTAAACGTGAAGCTTTGGTTCCTGTAAGTGCTGAAAGTTGCTGTTTTGTTATCTCTTCTGTGTGTGTGCGTGTGTGTGTGTGTGTGTGTGTGTGTGTGTGTGTGTGTGTGTGTGTGTGTGTGTGTGTGTGTGTGTGTTTGAACAGAGTGAATCTTCAGGGTCTCAATTAGAGGCAAAAAGATGAAGCCTCCCTGTTTTTCAGTGTGAGGGAAAACAGGTGGATTTTTAACATAAAATATTCCACAGTTAATTAAAGAGATCACTTTGTGTGGTGTGTATAATTATTTTCTGCCCACAGCTGAGCTGAACCTCTAACAGCGCTCCTCATGCAAACGGTTCTGCTGCCGTCTCTAAAATCGACGCATCGTCTCGCGTCTTCCTGCCGATAATCTGACAATCGTCGCATGTTATTGCTTCTGCAGTAACTGACGACGTGACATTCACTTTGAACAATGACGCTTAATGGTTTATGTCTCTCCGCGCTGTCTTGATGGATGAGACGCACGCTGCTGTCTCCAGCTCTGCGGTGGTGGCATCTTATTGTCTCATAAGTCATCAAGCTTTTGAATGACTGTGAACTCTGCTGTAGTTTTTAACTACATTATTAATATACCATCTTCAGTACATAAAGGCCGGGGTTGGCTCTGGACGCTCTGGTGCAATCTGGGATGTCTTCTTTGATTACGTGTTTTTTCCTCCGTGGCTCGACGTGTCTGTCTTCTTGTCACTCTGACACACATGCAAACATGAAAACTGACGTGTGCACTGCTTTCATGTGCACACTCTTTCACTCCATCCCTCTCTTCATCTCTTTGGCGTGTTATTCCATGCTGTCTTTTTTTATTCACCCTTTGTCTCACCCTTTCTTTCACTGCCACTCACTCCGCTGTCTGTCTGTCTCTCTTTTGCTCTCTGTTGTCAGTAAAATCATTTCAAGGTCCTTCGGTCTTAACAGAAGCTGTCATGTCAGACGCACTGAGGTGGAGAGGCGCTGATCTTGTTTACTGCCGACCCCAAGACTAAGCCATACACAGCAGAGACATGCATTCACAGGCACAGTCCAAAAAGTGGACTAACGTAACTGGACAGTAAAGTATTCACAATGATGTGGGTGGGTAAATCTCCCCACCTACCAGTCGTCTTGGGATTTCTAAATGCAGTGTAGTTGCTTAAGCAGCCAAAAATAAACTTACGCCCCTTACATATTTTGAAGGGGGGGCCCTAAAGGATTAGTCAGGACTGAGATTGGTTCTGCAGTGCATGTTCTCTAATTGTTTCCGCCCACCAAAGCTGGAAGACAGTCCTCAGTCATTTAGAGACTTTCTCTCTGAAGAGACACGCCGCTGTCGAGTTCATCTTTCTACATCGTTGGCTGCCTGGTTGGATTTATTAAAAATAGTGACAGTAAAGCATGGATCAGACTGAATCAGCATATTTTGTGGATCAATCTAAAATAAAATTCAAAGCCCGATCCGTTGAACAGATATGTCATTGTCTATACGTTGTGTCAGGCTGATCAAGCTCCTCTACTTCCATCTAACATTTTCAATGCCCAGGTAACTTCACACCGTGTCTCAGGCAAGTTGGGAATGTCGCTGTGACCGAGTCGTCTCTGCTGTGTGAAGAAGCTGCTTTTCTTTCTGTGTATAGTACTTCTCAGAAAGAAAGAACGTTACATTTTGTTCCACAAGAATACCATGAAACGGCATCAAAGTGCACCGTGTCCCAAGTGTGGCAAATTAATATAATAATGATATGGTAATTATTTAATAATCATCAGCAACAGCCTCTTCATTTTGTTGCGAGAAATTCATTACATGGAACGTAAAGAGATACTTTGTGCCCCCGAGGTGCGTTTTGTGCACATGATGCATTCCCCCGCCATGAAATATACATTTTGTGTTGGAGACATGCACAATGCATGGTCCTCCGTAAATAGAGAGAAAATAATTGTAATTGTATAAATTTGTGCTTTATTTGTTCAGTGCTGATCTTCAGACAAACAGTCTTTGTGTGCTGCGTTCGTTACAGTTTGTCTAGTTTTTTCCAGAGTCAGGCGCTCCCTTACGTTAAGATCGAAAACATTTATCATGCATTATTCTGATCATGTGTTCTCCTTTTATTGTTTTTATATCCCACTACCACAGATGAGCTCCTTTTCCTGCGTTACCAGGCGTGACCTTCAGCCTCTTCGGACGCCGTTATCATAACAAGATTATAATGTTGTTAATGTGTTTAACTGCCTCAGAGGATATGACCGTTTTCTTTAAAGACGTCAGTAAAGCATCTCTAATTAAAGACTCATAATATCAGCAATGATGTAAATGCAGAAACAATGACACACGTTTAACATTATTACAACTTAAACCACCCTAAAGTTCAACTAAGTCGCCTTTACAAAGTAGTAGAAAGCCAGTGAATCAGAGAAATAACATGTTATTTAATGATTGTTTCACAGTGTTTTTACATGCTCACATGCTCTGCAATGCCTGATTTGTTATGGACAGAGCCTTACAGTGGTTTGCTGTAGTTGGGGCCCTGCAGCGAGGAGCTGAACCAGGTTTATGTTTGCGTTTGTCTTGCCGTTACACGCAGGTGAAACGGTTATGCATCCACGAAACACTTGATATTCAGTTTGTCAAGTTGTTTTAGCCTTATTATCACAATTGATGAGATCATAATGCAATGATCATCATATCACATCAACATCTACGAATCTGCTTCGTACACACAGGAGAGGATGCAGCTTTGTTTACATGCGGGAAGTTAACTCTCGTTTCTCTTCACTCATTCATTGCCAAACTCCGTCATGCATGCATAAAATCTCACTTAATGATATAAAGTAATTTACGATGCCACCTGTGGGTACATAATGATAAATTAAACTGAAAATTCATCACAGTTGCTCTGCATACATACGTCCCCCACTTTTATGCTGCTCCTTTTCCCTAAAGGCTCCAATCGAATCAGTCGTAGTCAGCAAAACAACGTTTGCATCCACACTTCCTTCGATGTAGCCTATATAGAAAACATTAATTCACTCGCCTCTCTGGTTCAAACGAGTGTTTTTTTTAAAAATCAGAGGAATAACAGTCATTTATAATGTTCCCCTGTAAATCTACCCTCTTCTGTTAATCTCAGCCGTTGATGTGTTTTGTATGGAAGACAGTTTCTGGCTCCGAGGTGCATTTCTAGACACACTGTGCTACAGAAGCTCCACTGTCAATGAGGATTACCGTATTTTCTGGTGAAAGTTCCCCCCTTGGGATGTCATTACTTTAAACCCTCCTGCAATACATCAATTTCTAATTAACATTTGCATGCTAGATCGTCAAGGGGTGCCTGGGAGGGAGGGGAGGAGGGTTTGCCGAGGACTCACACACGTACATTTATGCTAATTAATTGAAATAAAATGAGCCTGGAGCTTTAGATGGGGGCGGGGCAATTGAATGGTTCAACACCCAATGGGAGGGGCAGGCTGGATGCTCGAGCGCTGTCAGCGACACCCGCTGCATCCCAAAAAACAAAAAAAAACAGCATCACTCTGGAGACCTGAACCAGCTCGTGGTGGATGGAGCGGGTAGAATATGTGTCTGTGTTGCAGGATGTTTGTTGTGCGTCCATGTTCTGGTATGTCCCAGATATCCTGCACATTCAGGCCAGATCTGGGCCATTTCTCGCAGTCACAGCTCAGCTACAGCGGTGACGGCGTCCATACGGACCAGATATGGCCAATGTGCAACCAGGTGGTTTCAGGGTGAGTTGTGCCCATATGCAGCCGCCTGTATCTGTATGCAGGATAAATCCTGAGCCCACCTACAGTGTATGTGCCTGTCATTTCACAGGAAACATGGGCCACATGTATCTGTAGACACAATATGTAACAGCATCGCATTAGTGCTTTTTTTTTCTCATGCCAGGCCTCCAAGCACAATTGGTGGCTGTTTTTTTTTTTGTATGAATGAATATTTTTTTCCTCTAACATGGAGAATATGTTTTGTTTTTAATCATCATATATAACAACAGAGAAGAGGGTTTTCTCACAGTTTGGCTGGACTGACAAGATCCTGCTAACAAGTGAGTTAAAGGTCCAAGTGTGCAAGACTCAGGAGGCTCTGATCACCTAAACATAAGAATGTCCGCGATGTTGAACCACCATGTTTCTACAGTAGCCAAGAACGGACAAGCCAGTTTAGGCTTTATTGCATTTTGTGGCCACCTGGACACTAGGAGGGTGAGGCGAGGAGGTTGAAATCAGCAACTAATTCCTACACTTAATATATATATAAAATAAGATATAACATAAGGGTTCCAGTTACCCTAACCTACAGTATAACGCACTGTCACTGTGTTTGTTTGCTTGTTTTGGGGTCAGGGGTGTTGGTAGATGTCAGATCAGTTTAATTTTCCTCCCATGCTGTGAAGTCATTTGTAAAATATAGTGGTAAAGTATCAATGTGTGTGATCATGTCTGTGTGTTTATTTGTGCTCTGGGCATGTTTTCCTTGATGGTAGTGAGGAGGGTGATTTGCATCCAGACTTTAGTGTTGACATGTTTTCTCAACTTATCTTGCAGCTGAATTTGTGTTTTTGTTTTTTTGTTGCTAATCTTAATGAACAGAGAAATATCACAGTTTCTCCAAACAAATGCCTGTTCTGAAAAACATCATCTGTCTCCTGTGATCAAGATGAATCACGTTTAAGAGACTTATTATCACACTGCAGTTCACTGCGATGCAGGGAGTTGTATCTGAGATATTCTACGTGACACGCTGAGAGTTAAACAAACTGTTGTGTCTCTTCCCTCTTTGGACCAGTCATGATCATTTTAAAAGATGCCGAGGCTGAGCATTTATGCATCATTCCACAAATTTTAATTAAAATCCAATCAACAGCATTCGGCTGATAAACAGACAGTCGGAGGCTGATCCATAATCCCTGCCCTCAGTTTCATCTTGGGAACAATGGTCCACCAGTGCAGCGAGATAATTTACCTGATATCATCTTGAAATAAAACTTAGAGGACTGGATGTATAGCATCTTCCTGCTTGTACAATCAGTAATGTGCAATGCAGTGCATGTCTCTGTGTGTGTAAGTGTGTGTGCTTGCATGTGTGTGTGAGACGATGCCTGAAGGAGACAAGTGGGGTGTCATGACTTTGCTCCAAGCCAAAGGTCTGCTGCAAAACAGACGGGAAAAATCTTCCTCAAGTGTTGTTGTTGTTGTTGTTGCCTCGTCTGAGTGTAAATTGGAGTTTGGAGCAGAGCAGATGATAAATTTCTACTTTGTATGCAGATGCACTAATGCAAGCTTTTTTTTTTGGGAGTTACACTCAGGGCAAACAGATTCTAACGCTGGTTATGAAGTAAGGGAGTGACAAAAACAACCCAAATCAACACCAGGATGTTTTTGCAACTGTATAAATCACAGGAAACAATGCAAAGGTGTGAGCACGCCCACTACGAGTTTCCTCTGGTTGTTGCTTAACCTCACACAGTAGTTAACAAGCTAGACTTAAACTAGGTTTAAGGACTCGGCAGTGAAGTGGACTCATAATCCAACTCTACTCTCTAATCTTCAGATAAACTCGGCTGTTTTGGATTGTTGATATCTGCCTCCAAGAATCTATAAATATGTGTGTTTGGACTGGTTCTCTGTGTATAAAGAGTTGCAATCATTGTTATTCTACAGATAATAACCTCTCTGCAGTTCCCCTCAGACCCTATGAAGCGTTTTAAAGCCTTTCAGCTCATTGTTTTGGTTTTACAATTATTGCAGCTACCATCAACCTCGACTTCCAGACTTGGCAGCCAAGGGCTTTTGAACACGGTGGAGCATTTAGCAGCTTAAGAGCTTGATATTTCAGAGTAAAAGTTGGATTTATACATGCATTAGTTCAAACAGAATTCAAAATGAATGTTAATGTTGTGCAAAAAACTATTAACGTTGCCCCCTAAATGGACAGAAAATCAATAAATGCTGCTTTAATTCAGAGTATGATCTTCTTAAAATTACTCTTTGCTGACACCAATAACTTTGAATGTCATTACTCTCTCTTAATGAAAAACACAGATTTTGAAGAGTATAAATCCAAATATTTGTTACTCTAAATGTGTCCAAAGAACCTGTGATCACAGATCAACACCGTCCATGTGATTTTAAATCGGCACTCTTGGGGAATTCCTCGTGCATTGTTAACACGAGAGTGACTCCGAAGTCGCCTTGAGTGTCACTGACCTGAAACTGCTGCACGCCATCAATCATTTTAACAAGGCAACTGAATCGAGGGGGTCAAGATATTAACATCATTATATTTGGCCATGATTCTCGGCTCGCTATGTTTAAGGTCACATTAAACAAGCACGATAAATTCACAGGAATAGTCTGACTTGACATCCGGGATGGAGATATAGCAGTATCCCCTCGTTCCACAGCGCTGACATGTGGTTCAAGGACAACAGGCCCTTTCCTAATAATGCTCCTAAAAATGATTCACCCCCTTGTACCGTGATGAATCTATCCTCCCTTTGGGATGAAATTACATGTTGTGTGTCAAGCTGAGGCAGAGTAATACGCTCTGATTATCAAGCAATGCGCCGAATCTTCGGCTATCTCCAAGGAATGCTAATCACCCGTCTATTGGATTTCTCTGTGACGCCTGCCATTAATCCTCACCGCGGTCTTGTGTGATGAAACCGCCGCACTCTTTTGAACGTAATTAACTCCCATGATCGCTTTTGAACCTCGCTGCAATGAGTGCTCTGATCGAGAGGAATTACACCAGGCTATTGCGAGTATTTAATGGACCCCACGAGTGTCAATTAATGTTGAGAAGCTTTTCATTGCGTTTTCTTTTCATGTCCACTAGCCCAGGTTTTTCTTTTTTATTAAAAAGCACTTTATCCAGAGCCCGTGCTTTTGAAATGAACAGCCTTCCAAGGCATTACAATAACCAGTGTCCTGTTGTGATTAGCCTGAGGGTGCTAGACCTCCATCACTGCGGCTTTAGACCCAAGTCTGACGCGAATGCTTCAGGCAAGGATTCGACGAAAACAAGCGGTGCATTTCTATCAAATTAGACTTTCTATCTGGTATTACAAACATGTAATGGAAAGAAAAACTTTGCATACACATTGGTTGAGAAACCTGTGTACGTGGTTTCTGATCATTTGCGTGCAGTCGTGTCCTGATTACTCACCATCCCACCATCTTACTTCAGGATGTTCAGAAACCTGGATCAGGTGTTTTGGGAATGTCATTCCCATGGAGCATCTGATTTTAGCCCAAACAGCTACTAAAGGAAACTTTAATGTACGTGTAGGGTTCATTGGGTTTTTCAAAATTTGACAGAGGGGCCGGGCCAAGACCTCATAGCCCCCCTACTTCACTGTCAAATCCTCTCTGTCTTTATGTAACAACCAGGAGCTTCGTGATTGATTCAAACTAAAGCAGAGACATTAGCAGCGTTTCTTCACGCTGGAATAAAACTTAGCTAAACAGCAAAGTTTTGTGGGTTTTGTTGCTACTCTTTGTGGGCTAGCTCGCCGAGTTTTCATCGCACAGTGATGAGACACATATCTTTGTACGATATATTTTTATTTTTTGGATGTGGATAAGTTCGGCGGGCTGTATTGAAAAGCCTAACGGCCCGCAGGCCGTAGTTTGCCCATGTCTGGTGTAAAGAGTCCACATTAAGAGGTTGGTTGGGGTGGAGGGACGGGTCAAAAAACACAGGACTCTCACCCAGGAGAACAGGTTTCATGCTCGGTGTGAAGCCATACAGTAAGTCAATATTGAATACATTTTTATGGGACTATATTACCCAGAATACTATTTTAACCAAAATCATGATCTTTGATCTTTTCATAAAGTTGTCAAGCCAGGACTCAATGAGGACTCAGATGCAGAGTTGGCAGACAGCTGTTTTATTTAGGTCGACAATAACCTCGACTGAGTGCGGCTATGAAAATGGCCTAAACTAGAGGAAACAAAAAATCACTCCAAAGGAGGAAAAAACACTGAACTATTCTTAATAAAGATTAACAAAATCAAAATCACTCTCAACGAGGGAAAACAGAAGGCTATGAAATATTAACTTAAGACGCTCAAAAACAGGGCTGAAACACACTAGGCTAAATACAAAGAAACAAAAAGGCTAGACTAGGAAGTACAAATCAAAATCACTCATACGAGGTAGAAAAACAAAAGATCACGAGAGCTAAGATGCTGTGACTGTGGGCTATGGAAAAAGGGCTTTGGTGCATGCTACGAAAGACGAGACACTTCGGCACGGGACAAAGGGAGACGCAGACAATATATACACAAGGTAATGGGGAACAGGTGGAAACAATCAGGGCGGGGAAGACAATCAGACCGGTGACACACGAGGAAGGGCAAGTGACCTGAAACGAGAGGAGAGTTATCTTTCAAAATAAAACAGGAAATGACAAGACATAACAAAAACCCAGCTTGACCTCACCGCGGTGTGACAAAAGTAGTTTCATTGTCTAAACCAAACTGTGACCTTAGCCAAAAGCCGAGTTGAGTGTTTGTCGTATATCCTTGTAGTTTTCAGGCTCTACTTTTTCTTGTGCTAGTTGCAAAGTGTTGGTAGCCCTCAATGCCTGGTGCAGTGGTGAGAATATGTTTTACTTGGGCAGCTGGACCACAAAGCAAGTCTTGAGAATACAAAAGAAGACAAACAATCAGAAAAGTTTTTTTTCTGAACTTTTACTTTTGAAGAAGTGAGATACAAAAGTTTTCCCTCAGATTAGTTTGTCGAGCAGGAAAACAGGATGTTTGTGTGTCACCGCATTCCGAACTAATCTATCAGGATGATCTGCTCTTCAGTCATTGTAGTTGAGGTGTGGTTCTGTCTGGACATCCACACCTCCTCGGATAAGGTTCGGCCGCTTTCCTGGTTACAGGAAACCTATTTTTGGGGGGTGAAGGGAAGTCACATCACTTTGTACCCTCATACATTCACCTCCACTTCCTGCCTGTTTTTCTGGGCTACAAGAATGTCCCATGACTTCCTGCTTTGGGTTCTGCATGTAAACAAGTGGCGTTCTTTGATCGAACAGCCAGTGTTCTTCTTTTTCTCGGAGACTCTTGTCTCTTGAAGGTCGTCCTACAGTCCAATCATT
The DNA here is from genome assembly GCA_004119915.2 of Collichthys lucidus. Taxonomy (NCBI): domain Eukaryota; kingdom Metazoa; phylum Chordata; class Actinopteri; family Sciaenidae; genus Collichthys; species Collichthys lucidus. The sequence goes on from CM014089.1 coordinate 5,209,563, forward strand.
AACCTCAGAATGATCGTCAGCTGTAGAGGAGCCTCCAGTGCTGTCAAGTTCATGAATTGTGTGATTTTATTTTTTATCGCTCTGGTGATAAGCGCTGACATCACGGCATCTGGCTGAATTAGTCCCTCGACACCCAGGGGAGCTTAAGATTATGTGTCCTCTCCCCACGAGCGCTGCAGCACACAGTGCTCTAATTCAGGGTCTCCAGAGGGAGGGAAGGTGCTGAAAACACAGCATGGAAACAGAGTGTGCTAAATGACAGGTTAATGTGCAGGAATATTGTTTTTATTGGTTCATATAAGGTGATAAACTCTCTGCTGCATGTCATATAAGAGTCGTGTCAGTCTTCTTTATCTGGACCTGATTTGAGCCTGATCGATTAGACGCATCCACTCACTTCTGGGACATTACCCAGGATAACCATACTGTTGCTCCCCATGCAGCAATTAGGGGTTAGAGAGTGTTAATTAAGGTCTTGCACAAAAGCTGCTTGAAGGCACCTGTCAATTGAAGAGAGAGTGTTACCGCGTCGCTTTTGCAGTCCCAGATTTCTGTTGCAGCCCCGTGGTTGCAAATCCTGTTGTTTGTTACCTCAAGGCTAAAAACACGTCCACTCGCTGTAGCCACAGGGTTTATGAACTACACAGTCAAAAGACTGCAAACAACAGAACAAATATCAGAGCCTGCTGTTCTTCATAATATCTGGCACTGTATTTTTAACAGGGAGTTTGTAACCTACATGAAATTGACTTTAATAAATCATTTTTCTTGTTTGTTGCGCTGATTAATCACGTTAAAAATGATCTCAATAACCAGATATTGTAAATTCTCTTTTTAAATATGAATCAAAATAGACAATGCCGTCACCTGTCAGTTTTTAGAAATCCTATTCATTGAGGGAAAATACTTTTGTAATCAATCCAGTGATATTGTACGGTAGAATGTGGCCTTGGCACAGAAAGCAGCAACATCCAGCCAATGCTGAAAACTGCAGTTCCTCTAACGTCCACTTGAGGCTGGTTCCAGAAGTGAGCCAGTCTCCATAAGTCCCCATGTTTCACAGCAGAAATAAACATGTTTACAGCCTGGTACAAAAAACAGTTTTGGTCTCTGTAGCTAATTTCCCTGTTCATGACAACTGTACTGAGGGTGAATTTATATACAACTCACCTGTTCACATTATATTAAGGCTTAAAGATGCGCATAATTATCAGCGTGGCTGCTTTGATTGACATGTAGGTGCTGTTACAGATGGCTCCTCCTGTCCTCATGGGCAGGAAGCTGAACCCCACATTGTTCCTGATGGTTAGGCTAGTGTTTGTGGGAGGCAACTTTGGATTAAAACCACTATTGGAGAGCTCAATTCAGCATCCTGGATACTGTAAGAAGATCTGATTGGTACCCAGGTGTCTAATATTCGAAAAGCCAGACGTGTCGTGGCGAGGGCGAGCAGGACTGGCAAGCGTTGAACAGATAATTGTTAAATATTCACCAAATCATTCTTCCAGAGTTTGCCCAGCCTCTAATCAAAAAGCGTGGCGGGCATCTTGAGTAATTGATGCATAGCTAATGACTTGGTGATTAATGGGCTGGCATCGGGCGCGCATAAATGTGACCGATCCAAAGATGAGGAGAGGGAAGAGCGGGTTGGAAACAAAGACCCCGCGATGTTCTGTGACGTGTTCAAGGCCACGGAACGTTGTCGAGCCATCGCTCGTATAAAAGCCATCTAATTAGAGAAGAAAAGCTCAGCGCTGGGCGTGTTAATATGTGATGGGTGTTAATTAGGTTTGTCCAGGCATATGGAGATCTGCTCTGTGGATTAGCGTGACTGTGAATGGTGACAAAGGGGAGGGGAGGCATAGCTTAGTTTAGTCTGCAGGCTCTCATTGGCTACAAGATCCGATCTCAGTGAAAGGTCCTTCGGGTTTTGTAAAGGTCACGGTTTTGTTTCTCGTGACGGTGGGGTGGCTGTATCTGACGGGTTTCAACCTCCACTCAACAAGTGCCAGCCAAGAGAAGAAAAGACACTAATTACCGACACCCTGTTCGCGCTAATAACCTTCTCATTCAAATGAGGGTCAACGGTTTCCTCATCTGCATGCGGGATACACAAAAGCAGCTATTAAATACCAAGAAACTTCCTTGGCCAGGTCACCGGAGCTGATAGATGAAATCTGTGGCTGCATCTAAGCATCCCCCTGATGTGAGCAACAGCACAGCACGTATGATGCCATTATCCCATGCTGTGTGCCTAGCTCAGACAGATGGTCCTGGGGGACCAGCGAAGCCTCAGCCGTCGGCCTCCCTCCTCTCCCCAAAGAGGCTATTGGTGGATCCAGCACTGTGCCGGGGCTAATATTAGCCACAGACAAGGACACCTGCAGAGTGAGGACATTTGGCATCAACCAGAGATATAGGGAAACCTTCGGTTCAGCTATTTATAGCCTGAAGAAACGAGAGGAGGCGGGCCGGCATGCTGTGATGTTCTCCATCATTTGCTTCTCTGCCTTTAAGAAACGTTTCTGCTGCTTCATTTGATTCTTTTTATCACACAGTTTGTTTCCTTTTCACAGATTTATATTTTGTGCAAACTATAAAGAAATTAAAAACCTACTACGAATAGAGAATCACGGCATACATCCCTCGACTGGAAAGTGTCCACCCACAAGCTGTTTGCGTCTCGTTTCAGACGCGTTCTGCTGCCAGAGGCACGCACGCTATTCATCAAACAGGTACAACAGACTGGAAGCACAGTTTGCCTGTCATCTACAAGCACACCTAGCCTGTAATCAGTGAAGTGCTTCATGCATATTCATTCAGGGCAAGATTAAGCAAATGATGAGAGGGGAGGTGTGAAAAGTGTCGGGTGGGCTTTTGCTAAAGTTGTGAGGAGATTTAAAAAAAAATAAATAAATAAAAAGCTGCCAAAAGCAGGTGCATGCTGGAAAGGTCACGACGGAGGAAAAGAGAATTTAATTAACCTGAATTTTGTATGAATTTAAATGATGATGAGGATGTAATGACATCAGATGAACAGCAGGGCTGCACGATATATAGCTCATAACCAATACCTCGATATTTTTAAGCGATATCGCGATACACGGTATATATCTCAGTTTTTTTATTTCTCCTCTAAATCACTATGCATTTTAAATTCAACCCTTTGATGCACAAAATAACATCAGTGTGATGATTCAAGTAGACCCTTCTATTAGAGTTTTTGTTAATTGACGTGTAAAAAGTGGAAAATCACAATCAAATTAATTTTAGCAAACCCCCTTTATTTCAAATTAGGGTGCTACACTCACAAGTTTTTAACAAAGTTAAATAATGACATGGTAACCTGAATCACTGCCATATAATGGATCCAGTGCTGTTTTTCTTCGGAACCAAGTCGTCCGTCTCCATCTTCAATTAACTCGCTTGGGCTCTTCACTTCTCTCCTCACTTAATACAAATAGTACGCATGCACGCAGGTGATTTTTCTGGGTGTGCGGGGAAGTGTGCGCCGTGCTGTGAACAGCACCAGGAGTGAGTGACACTCCGGAGAATTATATGCAGACGGCTTAAAACATTTACATGACAAGTACTCGATGGTCGCGATATAGTCATTTCATACATGTCACATAGAACAAGCCGCGATATATAGAGTATATTTGATATATCGCCCACCCCTAGCCTTGAGCTTTATTTTTTGGTGATAGAACATCTTTATTTGATGCCCTTTGTGAGCTGTTGGTACAAAGTGTGTCTGTATAGTGGATTACGATGACGGCGCCGTGTCTGGCTGAGGAGGTCAGCAGCAAGTGAAGAACAAATTTCCCAGGAGGCTATTTTGACTTTTTCTTTTTTTATTGTTGTTTTTCCTGAGAATCGACACTAACTTCACTTTGCTGGACACAATCGACAGAATCCACAGTGATCCCATTATTGTAGCTGTTAATATTAAAAACTGTTTGCCTGATAATTCCACAGCACGCGGTATCTCATTAGTACACATTCCCCTACATGCTTCCTATTTATAGTTTATATTTTGTAGTTCTGTGGGTTTATCTTAAAAACAACATGTTGGATCTGGGACTCGTCTGGATTAAACATTCAGCAAACAGCACATCTTTAAATATGTTGCATATTTCAGATATTTCTGCACAGCGATTCAGTGTGTTTTTGTCTTATAAATATTTTATTAATTTGGTTTGGGTGTGCTCGGATGTGAGGTTCTGACCCGTAAACTGTTTTTAATCAACTGAATTTAAAAATATTAAGTTGGGGAAACTTTTTTTTTTTTGATCATACGCTGAGAAATGTCAATCAATAAAACATTCTGCAAAAGAGGGATCACACGTTTGAAACTAAATGATTAAAAACGGTTTTATATGCGCTGCTTCTTATATAAATGAGAAAAAGAAACCCACAGAAGAAGAAATGTTTCCACTTGTCGGCTGTAATCAGCGGTTCGTGATGATATCAAATGCTTCACCCACATGCAATTATGATACTTGATATTTCGTCTTCCAGCTCGTGTGGCGCCTGTCAATCTTTGATTATTATTATTTTTTTATTCCTCGAGTGCGCGTGGTTTATGCTTACGTTTTCATCAACACACCTGAGGGCGAGGCATGCCGGGTGTCGAGGATGTGTTTACCCTGGACGTCAACGCGATTTTAGGATGTGTGTGAGTGAGCGGTGGACGAGGACCAGAACAGGAGGATGAAATGAATCCATTTATTTTGAGGTTTACAGGAGAGAAAAGGTTCGACGTGTGTCTGCTTCAGTGTCAAACAAAGACGTCTGTGCATATGAATATATTGTAATTTCATTTTGATTGAGGCGTACAATAGTCGACATAAAAAAAGCAATTTAGTCACTGACGGATGAGGTGTGCTTGAACAAAGCTGGGCCTACATTGTGTTTTTAAAATATCAGATCAGAAAAGATTATATTGGAATCAAATGATGACAGATTATCTCCATGCTGGGCCTGTGTGGTGCCTGCTGGCCTCATCTTGACCACACACTCCTACACACATACATGCACACACACACTGCTCATCTGCTGGCACGAACACATCTCACACAGCTCGTGCCCTCCGGGGGGGAAAGTGGAGGATTGTGGGTGGGAGGGCAGGTTTTCTGGCAGGGCCTCTCCACGCTCTTCACCCCGTACACTGCGCTGTCTGTCTCCAACTCCCCTCCTGTCAACTCAAGGACTCCTCTATCAAGTGTCTGTCACTATCGCTCTCTGTCTGTCTCTGCAGATAGCTAACAGATGTCCAAGTCGGAGCCCGTGAGTGACATACCGTCGCGGAGAGGGTGGGTGGGATTATGCGGCGTGTAACAGGATTACACGTGAAACGCTGCTGTAAGAAGCACAGTGGTCTACTCGGATTAGCAGGAGCGTTAAAATCTATGCTGACAGCTTTTGAGGAACGAGGTTAGGACATTTGTCTCTACCTCAAAATGTCTTTTTGGAAAACCTTGTCCTTTGTTATCCTGATTTTCCAGGAACATGGAAACTCTGTTCCAGCTTGGTCGCGGTCCTCAGGATGGGTCCTGACCGTTATTTGCTGCTAAATAGAGTTTCTTCTTCTTAAAGATTATTTTTTGGCTTTTTATGCCTTTATTGATAGTACAGCTGAAGATAGACAGGAAGCAGAGAGAGGGGGAGTGACACGCAGAAAATTAGCCGTCCGATGCGGGACTACAGCCTCCACACACGGGGCGGCCGCTTAACCCACTACACTACCGACCGCCCCAGGAAGAGTTTCTTATTGTCTGTTGTTCCCTGTTGGTGGAAAGCGGTATTAGTTCCTAGACGTCCCTCTCTACCTTCAAAAACCTCCTGAAGACGCAGCTCCTCTCCAACGCTGGATGAAGACCGACCCTCCTCTAGAACATTTACATTTGGCGACATGCAGACTGGAGGAGCTGGGGATTGAACCACCGATCATCTGATACTACCACCTGAGCCACAGCCCTGTCACTGTACTCATTGCATGAGCTTGTCTTAACTAGAACCCGAATGAACCTGAATCTTTCCGTCATTCATAAAATTCGTTCCTTGAAACTCGTAATTTTATTAGTAATGCGTTAAAAGAAAAAATATATATAACATGTTATACATAAAGTAAAATCCATCAGCATTATGATAAGTATGATAATCCCATCCTGGAATATGTGGAGAACATGGACAGGTTAGTTTATCTATAGAACGACCTGGAAACCAGAAGAAAACGTGTCAGTAGATGTGGAGAGAGTGTGGAGAGACGTACTGTCAGAACAGAGAGCACAGCTGAACACAACCACTGTGCAGCGTCTGGTGAAGCTGCAGCTCGGCAGCATCATGCAGCTCGTCCTGACTTTGGTCACTTGAGGTCTGAGCGGCTCGTTAACGAAACAGTTTTCCTCCTCCTTTTATTATTTTGGCACCGTCTCTCTAAAATGAAGTGGCACTACAGTAATTTGATTACAAACAAAAGAGGGAATATGATCCTCTTTTTTACTCGTTGAATTAATCGACCCCGACATGCCAACCAAATATTTTAGGCAGAGGGGGTTTGGTGACACTCTTCAACGGTTCATACTTTGTATTCTCTCAAAAATGATATTAATTAAATGATCACACGTTATCTCAGATCAGAGAGTTTGTAATAAACCAGTGAAGATCATAGCTGTTGTTTCCACTGGAGGGGAAGTGAGAACATGTCGTGCATGTGTTTTTGATATTCTCAGGGAGGAAGTGAAAGATGCACAAAACACTCAGGTGAAATATTAACAACAAGCGGCTCATGTGGCAGCTGGAAAACTCCACGCACAAGTGGTTTATTCTAAAAATTACAGTGCGATACAAACAGTCACATTTATTCACGTTGATTTACATAGTGCGCAGTTTCCCGGTGTTCTCAATCATCACGCTCTGGAATAAAAACTGGAGTAAAAACGAAATGTCATTGTTATCGTTTGTGCAGAAGCTTTTCTCTTCCTGGTTTTGACATTCTCGCTTTTTTTTATTATTATTATGTTGATAATCCTCCTGAAACCTATAATTATGTGTTGAATGGATCTTCACCCCACCAGGGAAATCAATTAAATCTCAAAGGCTTTTTTGTTTAATTTATGAGATGGGATTTTAATTCCACCAGCTAATGAAAACTAATGAAAACTTCCATTCATATTTCAGTCATAGATCAGCATATTTTTAATACATTAACCGGCTTAATTTGGAAGCACATGTCTTTGTGTTTATACATCAGATATCGCCATCCAGCTTCACTGTTTGTCATTCCAGACCTTCACTTCAGAGCTCGCATGCAGGAACCTGTGCTGTGAATATGTGAGGAGGTGGTGATGGACACATTCGTGCATGCAGAGGTTGAACTCTCGGGTCCCTCGAACCACAAAATCACCCTTCGAAGGAGTGTATTTCAAAGCGGGACGATGATCCTCGACAACAAGTGTAATTTATGGGTCGGCGAAGCCAAGTCACGCTATATTAATTCTGAGACTTGATGCGGGGCATGGCCGATGACTGGGGCGAGCTGAATGAAATGTTGAATGGACTCCCTTCGCTCGTCGCAGGTGGAAGTGAATTCTAATCCGAGCCGCGGTGTCGCTCGGCTTACTAATAAACCACTCGGAGTGCAGGATGGAGACTGTGAATATCCCCCTGCCTGCCTACGGCGAGCAGTGACTAAAGACCAGGATCAAGGCCAAAGTCTGAAACTAGACTCCGAGGTTCCGACCTTGAGGTTGCAAACTCTCCGAGTCTGCTCGCCGAGAATAGCAATGACGACTGACCTGTGTGTTCGGAGGTTTGCCGGTGTAAGTTCTCCTGCTTTTAATGCTGCAGTTGCTTTTAGTATTGCTTGTTTACAGATAATTGGTCCCTCTAAGTACGCCATTTAACTGAAGCAAGACAAGTAAATGATATTCCAGGGACATTTCTCATCGATTTTTCGGGCCGTGCTGCTTTTATTGGATTGTATGTAATATAGGGCTGAGAGGAGATGGTGGAGGAGCGATACAGATGCAGAAAATCTCTGACTGAACTTGAACTAGAGCTTAAACCCTCAAACCACTGTCATTACCTAATAAACTGATTTCCAGGTGATGTCAGCTTGGAACTGCAAATACAAAGCGACTTTAGCTGTTGCAGATTTTCTGTTGTGAGTTCCTTCAGGTACATGTCAGGTATACTGAACTGGAAACTAGAATAAATGGCGTGGCTGCTCGATGGAGACTCGAACCACATCTGGAACTCTGGAACTGAAAGGCTGCATCCAACAAATCCTCAGCTTCTGAAACCGATCATCCTTCAAGCACGTCGAGTCAATGCAGCAACTGGCCAGGTGTTTAAAATGATTCTCTCGAATTCAACACTCTGGATACTTTAGGGAAAGACACGTCTGAAATGTGAGCACTCGTGTCCCCATCGGAAGGACTGTTGCATCTCGGCCGTGACGGCAGGATTTTCACCCTGTCTGTGAGGTGACGACACGCTGAAGTAATTTATTTTGAGCGCGTAAACGTAGCGATACTCAAAGCTATCGTGACTGTTGACCTGACTGCTGGGAAACTTACTTAATATGAACTTTATTTTTGCTGTCAAATGAATATAGAGGACACCTAAGAAGTGTAATTTTCCATCTGAAATATAGAAAATACAAATACTAGTAGAGTAGTTGCATAAATGTAAGTTGTTACTTTCCACCACGGTGGTTTGGCGGTTTAGCTTCTGGGGGCAACGACCAGTGTTATTAATAACAACAGAAGAAAAGAAGAATGCTAATATCTATAAACTCCAATAAAAAGCTGAATACTCACCAGATGATGACGGGTCGATGTGTTCCACCTCTTTTGCTCCCAACGTGGACGGTTGCAACCAAAGCCCGCTCAGACATGACTGGTCAATGCTACTCGGACTACACGTGGAAACTGGAACACCTCCAGTGCCAAAATCGTCCTACAGATTCTGCATTCACATGCAGATATGTGTTTGCTACGGGTCCCGAATGTGGGACCTCGAGACAAATACAGTTGTATGTGGAAACGGACGGAACAAGGAACAATGAAAACACGGAGCCGTACATGCGGCGTCCAAATCGTGTCTCTTTAATTCGTACATATTCAAAATATAGAAACATCCTTGAACTCTTAATAAATTAACATAAATAAACCATGTGCAAAATATCAGAATTATCACTTTTTGTCATACACCGACCTGTGGAAACAGACGGAAAAATGAAAACACGGAGCCGTACATGCGCCGTCGAAATGGCGTCTGGCGAGTGGTCAGATGTCTACACCTGAAACAGTCCGGCCCCAAACGTCCCTTTTTTCCCCCACAACGTTCATACAAAATAAACTGTCTGTACAACAGTCAACACCGAAGAATTACCTTCAATCCGCAACACTAACAAGGTTAATTTCCTTCAATTTCACGTGTGGTGGCACATTCTTTGGGTTCACTACATGTTTATAGAGATTAAAGCCATATTCATAAACTTGACCGTCTAGGCTAACATGCAAAAAAAAAAAAAAAACTAATATACGACGGCTGGAAGTTATTGTCCAGATGCAGCTCTGTCTCTTTTATCCGTTATCACATCGGGGCTCAGTCTGCTGTCAGACAGCATTGTTTTTGTTTTTTATTGCAGAGTGTTTTTGTGAGGCTCGATAAAATGGTTTACAAGCCAACACTGTGGCAGACACAAAGTAGGTCCACGGCACAGTTTATTCCAATTAAGCTGTCGTACGGTCTCCTGGTAATTAAAAGACGAGATGTTACAGCCCACCTGAAGCGCACCACCAAACGCTGAAGCGACACAAAAATATGGAAATTGTTTTGCCGCTCGTGTTAAAAGTTTGCAAGCAGATTCTTAACACTAGTTTCCACGTCGCAATGGTGTGAAACGGCATTTAGAGTTTCCAGCTGACGGTGCATGAGAAACTCCTGCTAATATCTGGACATGTTTTCTTTGTGTCACAGAATCAAATGCATCACTGCTCAATGCCCAGATGTGCTGAAATCTCTCAAAACTGATTCCACGTGTGCACATCCTGTACGTACATGTATCCTTACCAAGATATCCACAGTTTTGAAGCAGAAATACATCAAGTTATTACACTCGACGCTCGTATCTTCTAAGAAACATGTGTGTTTTTATAACACCTGTGACATTTGCTTGGCATTTGAATCCACCTCCACGTCATTGTCATGCTGGGCGTGCAGGGATCAGATTAGCTGTTTATATTGAATTTAAATCTGGGGATCAGGATTTCGCTCTTCAAACACCCTCGAGTTGAATTCCCGTTGACATTTGCGTCTGGTGATTGCTATTTCAGATAAGCGTGACACCTAGCGTGTTATTTAGATGTCATTTGGATAGCGGATTGCGTTTCAACTTCCTAAAAGATTACTGTGGAAATTTTCTTTCCCCTCCTCCTCCTCCTCCTCCTCCTCCTCCTCCTCCTCGTCTCGCTTTCTCTAGATGAAGTTGAGAAAATGCCTGACTGACACGTCCATTACATGTAATGTTGTGACAGTGGGGAGTCGCTTGCAAATGAGAGCCAGCATGTGAGAGAGTAGATCGTGTGTGTGTGTGTGTGTGTGTGTGTGTGTTCTTACATGTCTTTATCAGTGTTTATATATATGTGCGTGTGTCATAACAAATCACTGGAAACATGCTCGAGCTGATTCTGTGCTCACGCGTCCGTCACTGTCTCACAAATGGAAGCATCTTTTCTCTGAATGACAGACAGCAAACCGCCTCTCCTGTTTACTAAATAATAATCTTGTGCAGTCATTTATTACTTGAACGGCCGGTCCTGTCTCTGAGATATTACTTTTTATATATATTGCTATATTTAGAGAGGGTGAATGCTCGACATAAACAGAGCTCTGGACTTTGCAGCGTCCGGACTGACATCTTTAGTTAAGTTAACTCTTTAGGTAAAGTTAGAACAGATCAGCCGGTTTTAGTGAAGTATTAAAAAACACACTACATTGTCGAGGTCCACAATCTTTCCGTTGATAAACAACAACTGTGCTTTACATTTGAACATTTTACCAATTTTATTTTGTTGCTTACAAAAAAATCTTTGTGTTTTATATCAACATAATTTCTTGGGAGAAAGGTTTGGAATTGACCTTGCGAGGGAGCCGAACTCGCGTGTTCATGAAATCACATGAGAATCCATCTGTTAAGACTGGTACTCCACAAAAGCTTGGACTCAAAAGCAGTTCAGGGTTCAAATGCCGAATCAGTTTACTGGACAGAAGAAAGGTTTGGTACACGGTAATCAGTCAGATCACTGGCACAGAGAGGAGGAGAAACTAACAGACTAAATACACAAGAGAGGGGAGTGGTAACAAGACACAGGTGAATCTAATGAGGGCGGGGCAGACAATCAAAACTGGAGGGAAAAACACAGGGGCAGGAAGTGAGGCGATCTGAAACGAGAAGAAGGGTACGTTTCACAATAAAACAGAAATCAAAGTTTCACAATAAAACAAAACAAAACACATGACCTTAAGATGATGCACGAGATGTGTCACCATCTTGCAATGCTTGCTATGCTAAGATAAGTGTGTCTTATGAGGAACTACTGGCAGCTACACTGCGAGCTCTGTCTGCGGGTTCATGCTTAGTCTGTGTGAGAAGTGACTGTTGGAGGTTAACCTGGCATCGGCGTTCATAAAAGAAGAGCAGAGAACGACGCTGAAGGCTTTCCTGGATGAAAAAGATGAAAGATGTTTGAGCTCTTCTTCTGACTGGCTTCAGTAAGAGTTTGACTTCGTTCTATGATTCGTTGAAATGATTCGCTGAAGTTCACCCATGATAGTCAGCTGGCTCAACCAACGACCTGGCCTGAAAGTGCCTGTCCGTTGAAGTGGTGACAGACAACAGATTACGAGAGGAGAGGAGACATCAGGGAGGTTTCTGTGGAAGTCTGAACATTTGATTCTACCCTCTGAAAACAGGAAAGAACTAAACTACCAACTTGTTAAAGGCTTTACGGTTTCAACGCTACAACACAAGAATTTGGCGATAAATTTTTAGGGGATAAAAGTTTTACACAAAAACTATCTGCTCACGCAGACCATCATCACGGGACAGGTGAGAAACATATTCAAATATAGCACGCTGTAATTAATTTCCATGCACGCAGTCCACGGCTCTGCTGCCAACACTGCCGAGGTCGGCCGCCTCTTTTATTGCACCGTGCTCGCAGGCGGTCGGTAGGTGTGCGGCACATTTGACCTTCACCGTGGATCCGGGCATTCCTGTTGCTCAGCCTGAAACCGAACAGTTTGTTGGAGATGGTAAATAACATTTGATCTTTTCTCTCACTCTTTGCAGATTGTTTCAGATTGTAGAACTTTATTTGAGACAGTGGTTGTTAAGTTTGAGACAGCTGGTAGTGAAACTCAGGACAGATATTGGACAGTGAGGAGACACCTTCCTAGTTTTGTTCACAGCATAGACACAGTGTGTGAGTCAGCCACTCTCCTCTCATCCTTTACGTGCATGTCGAAGTAAATCAGACGCTGCAGAGATCTGAATCAGACCCGACTTCGATCTCTAACCATGATAAATACACAGGAATATGTCAAAGTCACTTCGTTACAGAAACATGCTTCAACGCTCCGGAAAGACAGCAGCGTGTCACAAACAGCGTTCACACACCGTGCACGTGATTTTCCAGGGAGAAGCATCACTTTCTCAATATTTCCTGAATCCAGCCCCCCGATGATGGACGAGTACCCGGAGGATCGACCCAATAAATTAGCGGAACGGCAGCCTGATCATGTTAGCGGTACCCACAGACATCTGGTAAACACTTCAACTGGAACCATGCAAATGAACTCTGGCATAATGGACGGCCAATTATGGGTTTGACTGATGGGGCGAGCAGAGGGGGGGGGGGGGGGGGGGGGGGGGGGGGGGGGGGGGGGGGGGGGGGGTTGGTGCATTTGTTTGTTAAAAAACATCACACTGTATTCAATACTCGACTTTAGTGTTTGTGTATCTGTGTATACATGCACACGTGTGTTCATTTCTGTGCACGTTTATATTTATTTATGTGTTTTTGTGATGTATATTTGTGTTTTCTGGCTTCATTTTGGGGTATTTATACATGCAAAAGGACATGCATGCATACATAGTGTGTGTATACACACATTTAGTTTGTTGTGCAGATAGGAGTGTGTGTTTGTGTGTGTGTGTGTGTGTGTGTGCTCCCCTGTGGACTTCCTCATCTGTGTGTGACAGCGTGACAAATTTACATTACAGAGCTCACCTGTTGACGTGCAGCAGGAAGGGGGGGGGGGCGAAAAAGATAACTATCGATATTGCCATGGTAACTGTCGCCCTGCTGTTCGCGGCGACCCACAATGCAGAGAGTGTGTGTGTGTGTGTGAGGAGTGTGTGTGTCTGTGTGTGTGTACTGCTGTTGCTTGTGGGAGTTGGCTGTTCTTTTCCAGAGGTATAGCAGGCGACACGACGGGTAGGTGACAGGGATTACAGCCTCAGCCAGTGGTAAATAATACGGCCATGCTGCTGTAGCCTCTGTGCAGAGAGAGCCTCCATATTTCTGAGCGGTTGCCTAGGCAACTAGGAGCGGAGAGTGGCCCTAATTTTTTTGTGTTGGACTCCCTGAGACAGATGAGCGTGTTGAGGGGCTGTTGGTGTGTGTTTGTGGTACGAGAAGGAATACAACACAGCGACTGATCCGGATTAAATATGTAGATTTATCTCAAATTAACTCTTTCTGAGCACCGGGGAGGTCAGAGGTCAGTAGGCCGGCTTCGGCGTGATGGAATTTTTCCAGTCACACTGATGGCAGTGCAGTGTGCTGCTCCTGAAGCTTCATTCTCAGTTTAATCAATTTGTAGCTTTGATACCAAAATCTTGTTTATATGTGAATGAATTAGAAATTAAATGAAGCTGCAAAAACAAAAACAGTGGCACGGTTCCAAACAAAGCATGAATGTATCCTAAAAACTTCCACGATCAGCTGAATGTCAGACGTGTGGATTCAAGCTGCAGATACACAGGAGCCTTGCCACGTCATGCAGCATCATGTCACCAATGTGTCATACAGGGAAAAGGTCAATGTGCAACACGTGAGCTTCAGGTCACCACGTGCACTGCTGCAAGACTTATAAGATAAGATACTTTAACGATCGCACACCGGGGAAATTCACAATTATTCACAAATAAGAAATATCGAAAAGTCCGACAGCTGCTGGAACGAAGGACCTGTCTTAGATCTCCTTCCTACATGGTGGGAGTAGCAGTCTGTTGCTGAAGGAGCTGCCCAAGCCCACCGCAGTGTCATGCACATGATGGATGCCATCCTACTCTTTGCCACCTCCTCCATGCCCACAGGCCACCGACACATCAGCTCTCCTATTCTCTGTCACAAGTTGAAAGATGTCCAAAGTCACCAGCGAATCCACAGTGAGTCCACCCAACCACAACGCTCTCCATACTCCCTCTGGGGCCTGGTTAGCGCTATTAGTCGTTAACAAAGGCCTAAATTTGGACCGCCCCGGTGGATTTACATGCACGCGGGTCTTTGCATAGATAAATCAGCTCTTGTCTTTCATCACTGGTGATCAGAGAGAGAAGCCAAATCCAGCAGAGAGAGATAAACGTGGCAGAGTCCATCCAGCCAGAAATCAGATCCATCCTCACCTTCTGCCAGGCACAGAAATGACACAAAACGTTACAACCCAACAAACCAAAATCTGATTTTCATGAGCTGCAGTGAAAGATTTCTCTCTCAGATTCTGCTCAAACTTTTTGTTAGCGAGCGCTCTGCCAAGATAATCCACCTGACAGGTGGATGGGTTAATCAAGATGCTGATTAAACAGCATGACTGTAACACGAAGGGGTGCCAAGTGTGGTTTACGCCAACGATGGCAACAAATACCAGCCAATCAGAGGCAGGGACGGGCGGGTCATGACTTTGCCCTCCTGCGACGGAGGGGAAAAAGAAATGGTATCTGCAGCCCTTTGTGAATTTTCTCTCCAGATTAAACTGACAAATTTAGAGCGACTTTTCATTGTGATCAGTCTGAGGCACACCTGTGTCACCTGAGTGCTCACGAACGTGGATTTTTAACACATTTGTGAGCAACATTTTAAACCTTTTGTCGCCTCGCCTTCTCTTCTTCAACCTTCATCACATTTTTTTGCCCAAAGATATAAAAAAAGACCAACAGAAAGATGCCAGTCTAATTTAATTTCCCTAAAAGAGTCAATATGTTGCCTAGGAGACAACAATGCACTGCCCAGTGTCTCATCTCACACACTCAATAATTCATTCGCTTTATACTCATTAACAAACGACCTTGGAAACTCGGAGTGACGCCGTGTCCCGGCTCGTGGTTTGACTTTCCGAGATATTTCAACCTGGTTTGTCGGTCGACTCTATATGTGACAACAACAGCAAACGGGCAGCTCGGCGACATTAATAATATCTTTGCTTCTTTCTTTCTGTCTTCGCCTCATTCTCACCGGCTCAATATCTCTCTGTCCCCGTTTGAGCATCTTTCTCTCTGTCATGCGGTGGACAATAAATCAATAGTGTATCATTGAAGGAGACATCTGTGGGAAAGTGAGGAAACAGGAGACCTCGGGGTCGAGAGAGAGAGGAGAGAGGCCGGACTGTTGGATCGTCAAATGAAGTCTGTCCCTCTCCCTTTATTCCCCATTAGGATACTGTGTGTGTGTGTGTGTGTGTGTGTGTGTGTGTGTGTGTGTGTGTGTGTGTGTGTTGTGGTGAGACATAAACAGCCTCAATAAGAGATGAGATAAAAATTTTACAGCTGTGTGTGTGTCTGTGTGCATGTGTTTGTCACTGTGTGTGTGTGACACTGTGTTACGATGTGATCCAAAACTGTCAAACTGAGAGATGAGTTCGAGATTTTACAGCGCCGTGTGCGTCTGTGTGTGTGTGTGTGTGTGTGTGTGTGTGTGTGTGTGTGTGTGTGTGTGTGTGTGTGTGCGTGTGTGATTAAATGAAGGAATCATACTTTCATACGAGCACACGCGTCCGTCTATTATCTCGCTCTGTTATTTTTGGTGGAAGGTGTGCTTCATTCATAATGTATCATGGAGGCGAGTCTGTTTCAAACATTACCAGACCCCATCAAATTCCAGACAGTACACTGTCTGGCATCGGTCCCACTAGCACCGCCCAAGGCAGCCTCACACACACACACACACACATATGTACGCATGAGAACACACTCACATGGGAGTAAACCAAAGTACTTGTATTCAAATATTGATCTGCAGGCTTCTGTTTCCAATTCAGCCACACTTATGAAATTCACTTGCAAATGTTTTTCTTCAGAGAGAGAGAGGCAGCGGCCGAGGGTGACGCTCTGCAGCAAGAACAACACGCGTGTGTTTGTGTTCATGCATGTTCAGACAGCCCCGCCTATGTTGTTGTTGTTGTTGTTGTTATTGGTTCATTTCTGTGTCGATGTCTGCAGTTATAGAGACTCTGTGTTGTTCTGGTAGCTTTATCTATGGTGACTTTCCACAAGAATTTTGTCTGTTGCACAAAATGTGCAGGAAATGGGGAAAAAAAACATTCTTCAAGGTTTTTGATGCACATTTTAAAGAGTAGCATTAGAAAAGGTTGACGCAGACAAACGGAAACAGAATTTGAAGTTTTTACGCTCGCTTGAAGAGTTTCTTGTATTTTTTTAAGATAGAAATAATAATAGGAAAGTAAGTTGTGAATAGAAGGTCAGCAGCTCCTTCTCGAAGCTTCTTCACAACGTCAAGACACAAAGAGCAGACCAAACTGAATCTGAAGTTGTTGTAACACTGTGGGTTAATGCTGGTTGGAAGTTACTCTGGGTTTCTTATTTATTTCCACTGAGTTGTCGTATATGGTAACACGCGATTAGGGTACACAAAGTGACGTAAAAAAGGATTTCTGCATGTTCTCTGCACAAAAAATATGATGCTGGAGCAACAAGGCAGTTAGCTTAGCTAGATAGAACCACAGATAGTATAAAGATGGACAATATATCCATGACGTCACTCAAAGCTAACGTAACGTGAGCTAACGTAGCTCGATAATACATCCGGTATCGCTCCACGCAGATCTTACGTAACCCTCCTCACACTAATATTTCATATTTTCATTGTGTTTTTATGCTGAATTTTCTACCAGTCGAGGTTTAACTGTTGCTTTCATAAGTAGGTCTTCCGGCTTTCCGACTCGAGAGTTGCTCCACCTTTCTGCTCATCTTGTCAAACTCCTCATAATCGATAACTGTGAATGGAAACGTCTTCATTGTTGCCGATTTACTTGCAATTCAGTTCAAATTTGCCAGAGAGATTTGGGTGGAAACTCCTATCCAATGACAATGCAGACATGGCTTATCTAGTCCCAGCAGGTCAATCAAACTTTCAATTTCTCCACCTGAAAATGACTCTAAGAAGAGTTGTACTCAGTATGTAAAGAGTTCAGAGTGAGTTCAGAGGTCTTTATCTGGTTTGGAGACGTCCACACTGCAGCTACTACAGCCAGTTATCTTATAGCCATTATTCTCATTCTCGTATTCAAGCACATTGAAAACACAAACTTTAAGGCAGAAACCTTACCACCATGTCAGAAATTTGAATACTTTTGGATAACTTTCAACCCTCCAACAATGCTGCTCATGTCCTCGATGGATAACCAACCAGTTTTCAACAAACTTTGGGAGCTTTACCATAGTCGACGGCTAGAAAGGGAAAACCTGCTATTGATAACGTGAAATCAAAGTCCCGCTGTTGCCACATTAATTGTACAGTGGTCCCTCGCTTATCGCGGGGGATACGTTCTAAAAATAACCCGCAATAAACGAAATCCGCGAAGTAAGTTTTACAATTATTATACATGTTTTAAGGCCGTAAAACCTTTAACCACACATTTTAATACACCTTTTTACACACATTTTGTACAGTACTCCCTTAATTAATCAAGACACAGAACACAATGCGCGCTCATACTATTACAGTATGATGTTAAAAAAAAAGCTGAAAAATTACACTAAAAGAATCCGCTAAACAGCGAGTCTGCGAAAGGTGAACCGCGTTATAGCGAGGGACGACTGTATAGGCATGGCATCAGTAACTAAGGTGGGCAGGGCTCACGGTAAATGTATTGTCTCTCTGACTGTGCCTTAAAGTAATGTACAACTCTTTCACACACACACACACACACACACACACTTGCACCTTACCTACAATAGATTCTGCATTTAATCAAAACCGCCAGGCAACCGGCGCACAATGAAGGCGGACAACAGCTAAACAAATATAAAGTCCGCCAACCGACAGAAGAAGCGACGAGAATTAATAACAACGATTGCAAGAGTCATAAAAGACATCTGGTAATAAAGCTTTAATATCTCCGAAGGGAATAAAAGGAATGTAGCATGAGAGCTGCTTACATTTCATTCCATTTAAAAGATGCATGAATACAGCCCTGCCAAGATTAGTGCATAAATAAAGAAGTGTCCTTTCAGTAATTACTGGATTGTGTACAATAATTGCAAGGGAGGTAGTAGAGATGTGAGGTAGTTTGTAAGCTTTGGCACCGGAAAAATAAAAAAAACTTAGCATTCATATCTCTTCTTGTAACTGTGGAAAGCAATCCAAGGTGTTTTAGCTTACAGACACAACACACATATTTCAGGAGTCTCGCCTTTTGGGGCTCACTAACTTCCAGCACTGGCAGCCAATAACTGGCGTGGAAAGCAAATTGTGAAACTGTAGATTTGTCTGATGAAAGCTGGTGATCCTACAAACTGTAGTAACACATGCTCAGACAGTGTTTTGCACTTTAATGTGAGTTAGTAAGCGTCGTACACCCACGGACAAGCTGACCTGTTTTAGGATGTATGATGCATCGACGTTATAGATTTATGCGTTTGCATGAGGCGACGCTTCCGAAACTCCCTGAATGAACACGATGAATGGATGCTTTCTCCTCATTTGTGCGAGCGTTGGTTGTGATTACAATTTGCACTGACTATTGATCGGGCCTGTAAACAATCGTCTGGTCTGACCAAATAATCAATGTGACGGAGTGACAGTGTCTCTGCTGACAGACGAGATACTTTCTCAATGAGCCATTCTCTGCCCGTTCAGGCCTCAGGACTCAAAGATAACACATTGTTTGTCTCCTTGTTTACGCTCTTCATCGGGCTTTGTCCTGGTGGGTGGATATGATTGTAGTATAAGTCAATTTAGACACGGTGAGAGTAACTAAACCTGTAGGTCTGCTGCTGTTAGTACGGTTTCTCAACAGGCGCAAGAAGACTGGAAGCAAATTGTCTTTTCATTGTGTTGACTGTCCTCCAAGTTTCAGCTGTCTGTGTACATGCCCGAAAACAGAACCCATAGGAATCACAACTCTTGTCCATCAGCGTGACGTTCTTAAAAAGCCACAAAAGGAGGAGGATGTTGTGGCAGGGGGTCAGGTCAACAAAATGTTTGACTCTTTATCAGTGATGCCAGTAACTGTTACTAAGTAGCGCGTTACTGTAGTCTGACTACTTTTTTCAGTAACGAGTAGTCTAACGCAACTACTATTTCAAAACCAGTAGTCAGACTACAGTTACGTATCTAATATAAGATGCGTTACTTTTTCGCATGTTTCGCGGACTGTCCTCAGTGGGCCCCGACCGCGTCGCGTCGCCCAGGGCGGGGACCGGCCCACGTACAAGGAGGCGCCAGGGGTCTGCGGCGATGTCGGCAACCCACCCGACCCGTCTTGAAACACGGACCAAGGAGTCTAACGCGCGCGCGAGTCAGAGGGTGCGGTGGAAACCCCGTGGCGCAATGAAAGTGAGGGCCGGCGCGCGCCGGCTGATCGCCATGATCACGTCTGCCTCTCGTTTGTTTTTGTGCAGTGGGAACTACATTCTCACTTGAGAAATTAACTGTCTGGGAATAAAACAGCAGGCACTTCGGCTACATGCTGACATAATTTATATTGTCCTATTGTTTGCTCTTCTCCTTCCTTGTTTTCTATCTATCTATCTATCTATCTATCTATCTATCTATCTATCTATCTATCTATCTATCTATCTATCTATCTATCTATCTATCTTATTTTTTATTATATAAAAAATTGTAGGTGAAAGCCTTTTTCAGGAAGTAGTTTTCAAATGTCCCTGTCAGTTTTGTTTGTTCCAGATGTTTTTGACATTTTGTTGTTTTTGATGTCAATAAAAGTGTCAGATGTCCATCTTTTAGGCCGGACCGTCTATCTTGTCAATGTCTTGCCCAGCCTCAGGGGCAGCATCAAGCCTATATGCTAGGCCTATATGCTGCAAGTAACTAAAAGTAATCTAACTTAGTTACTTTCAAAATCAAGTAGTCAGTAACGTAACTAAGTTACTTTTTCGAGCAGTAGTCAGTAGTCAGTAGTCAGATTACTGTTTCAAAGTAACTGTGGCATCACTGCTCTTTATCACCCCTTCCATACGGACAGACAACATTGGCTTCAATTATTCCTCAACCTTGCAAAGGCAGCTGTGGACTACTTATGGAGCCTCAAGCTTCAAGCTATGCACTTGTGCTTGAGCACAATGGTTCAAGCCAATGAGGTAGTGAGGTAGCTACCAGTGGTTCCAGGTGTGGTTTAATGTTAAGAGTGTGTGTGAAGTTTGAAAACAACACCGGCCACTGCTAAAGACGTTGGCGTGAGTTATATTAGAACTTCTTAACTGAAAGAAGAACGAAGAACAGCACCCAGGGCTTTCTCAGTTTCTGTAAGAGTTATATGCTATGCGGTTTGTTGATCCGGTTGGTTTCAGTTTACTCACAAGGGCAGTTTCCAATGACAACTTCCCAGATGGTTCTGTATAAGAAACCAGCAGACACACAAAGGTCCCCTAATCTTAACAAAGCAATGATCTGGACGCAAACAAAGATGTTTCCTGAAACCCAACCAAGTCTCTGCTGTCCGTAAACCCAACTGAACCTTAACCAAAGCGGCGCCATGTCAGAAAATGGTTTTATTTTTGTCGCAAGTCCTTAAGAAAGTTAAAAAAGTTTCTATGTATTGCTGTGGGGCAGTTACAAACTGTGTGTTTAGTGATTTAATTTGTCTAAACAGTTCTTGGAAGCGGCTCGTTTCGAGACTTCGTCACCTCATCGTTTGTTTGGCGCACATAAATCAATACAGATGTCCTTTAGTAATCAGACCGTTAAATTACCTCCTCGTTGCTCATCTTTCGAGAAAGACATAGACACTACTCTTTTTAAAAATCTATTCTCTGCTCCAGGACGTCTGGATCTGATGTCTGAGATAGCGTCCTTTGCAGTTTCTAAGAAACCCTGCTGCTGCCCTCGGATTCTTTTCAGGCCGAGGTGTCCGATGATTGATAGCACTCCGTTTCCACCCCCTTCCACTTTCACCCCTGCTTCCCATAGATCCACATGTGGCACTGCAGAACACGTCAACAGGCCATTAACTGTTGAGTCCTTGAATGCTCTTTTAATTAAAACATTTAGATATGGAGGAGGGGGAGGGGGGTCTCCCAGACAATACTTCAGGCTGTAGCGGTGGACGGCTCCATATTGTGTGACGGCTTATGTGTTTATAATTAAACATGTTTGTCGGATGTACTTTAATCAAGTGGAAATCGTTGCATGGCCGTGTGGAGTGATCTGTTGTTGTAATTCTCCTGGAGAAATCTGCATTTCCTCACACTGGAGGGATTTTTTCTGAAGACAAATATAAACGATACCAGATTAAACGACTTGTGGAGATGGATTTTTTTTTCTTTCCTCTCTCTGCAGTGTGGTGGCTATCTGAATCCAAAGCCTGTCTCGGGGAGGAGAACAAATCGGCTCCTTCATGGCCCAGTGAACCGTCGACTCGGTAACCAGCAGAGTCCTTCAGATAGAAAAGATGCATGGTGCTTTAAACCATTGCAGGCCTCTCGCTCCTGCACCCCCCCCTCCTTCCTCTCCATTCCTCGTGCTCGGGCTTGAAACCCGCTGCTCCGTGACACCGGGCATCACACGTAGAATAAAAATGAGGTGAGGCGGCTGGAAAATTGAACATGTTGTCAGGCCGCAATGGCTGTTTTCAGTGATTTAAAGACTGCAGGCCGCGCTCGATTAGGGTCATTCATTTTGGGTAATGTAAATACAGTGATAGCGGGGTTGGTCATGTGAAGAAGGGGAATGTTTGCTGAGGTTATTGGTAATGGGAGTGTTACAGTGTGGTTTTTTTAAATGGTGGTCAATGGGTTTTCCGTATATATAGATCGGCAGGATTATTATAGTGTAGCATTTTGAAATATAACCGTACATATACGAGGAGAAAATGCAGGTCACGTCTGCCACTTGTGTTTTATGACTTCAGCCAAGTCGTGCTGTAGTCCCTGGTGTGCACGCAGAGTATCTGGGAATGAAACCTAGCAGTGTTAAAGTAAATTATACAAGCAATTACACCTTAGTGTTGCTTCCACTTCATGTATCTCCTCAGAGATTACACCTGAAATGTTTTAGAAGTAGTATATGAAGTATAATGTACAGGTTTTCACCCTAATCAAAGCATATTCATCTAGATCTATGCACACCGATTCTTCTTTCGCTCTTGCTTTGCCCCAAATGAAAACAAACATCAGCAGATTATCACGGCGGCTGGAAAACACGAGCAGCTCGCACGCGCTCCTTTATCTCCGTCATTGCAGAGGAAACAAAAGAGCGCTCAAAAAGTTCCCAGACACACGACATCACACACGCGCACAGACGCAGGAGAAGGCTGGATGTTCGCTTTACAGATGTGCAAGAGTTGTGATTTTCTTTTCCCGCAGTGCTGCCAGATCTCTGTGAAGCTTCAAAACGACACAATGTTATTTATTGCCAGCCGTTCTGTGATGACACACGACGAGCTTGCACGGAGATTTTACTGCTCAGACTTTTTTTGATTGTTTAATTCATTGTTTTTCTTGAAGTTACACGTCACACCATCCTACAGTCTCCTGTCACACAGTCATCCTGTACTTTACCATCATGTCTGGAGAATAGTTTTTAGAAAATATAACATTTACCCTTAATAGTTAAAAAGTTTTCATAATATGTTTTACCAAATACAGATGTTTCATTTTAAAATAAATAAAAAAAAATCAAAATAAAACGGTACATTTAAATCTCTGCCATGTGTCAATACCTGCAGAGAGTTTAAATAATCTTTTAAGTGAATCAATGTTTCACTTCAACAGGTTCTTCCTCTAAAGTTCATATTGTTCTTGTTGTCTGGAATCATTTAACCTTGTCTAAATCTTTCCATCTCTTTCATAAAGATAGTTTATTTTAATCGATGAGACTGAATGACTCATTTCATAAAGTGTGCTGCAACTGGATAAATCTATTTGTACATTATATAATCATATTTTTGTCAAATTATCTCGCCGTGTGTCATCACGTTGTTGGTTTGTTAACTTGCAGTTTCATTTGTTTCATACAAAATATCTCTCGACTGATAAATCCTAATAAAACATTCAGTTCAATTAAACTTTATTTAAAATTTTTTATGTGTGTCAAACAAATCATCGTCATCCCGAGATGATGCAGCTTGCTAGATAATTAAAATGTACTGCTACAAAAACATTGAAGGATAATTAGGAAGTGGATGTAATTTTTTTGCAGTGTGTGTGTGTGGGGTCTTAACTACAATAACAAACGATAGTGTGTGTGTGTGTGTGTGTGTGTGTGTGTGTGTGTGTGTGTGTGTGTTTTCCTCCTGTATGAATGTCAAACATTAAAGGAGAGTGAATAACCTCTGCATAGCAGGAGTAAACGTTCTGCAGGAATGTCTAAGACAACAACAGCCGCCGGCCGCGACTCGCTCCCCTCCCTCACTTATTAACTTCTCGGGTTGTTAGAAGTCAACCACGGCGACCTCGCCGCTCCGAGCTGACCTTTGACCTCTGATAGCCGCTATGCTGTAATAGTCATTTTGCTGTTTTCAGGCCGGTTAGAGCACGTTTGAAGAGGATAGTGATAACACTAACACCCACACACACACACACAAACGCACACTCTGAGTTACAGCCCTCTGACCGCAGCTCCAGGTCACTGATCACACTTTCTTTAGGCCACGATACTTTCACTTTGCTCTCATTGGTTAACTTAGGGTCAGTGGGATTTTCTGTGTTTTCAAACTCTGGTTAATGATTTCAGTCCAATTCAGCAAAGTTTGAACAGCTATGGGCAATGTGGGCGACCGCCCATGGCGCAGTCTCCGTGAGGGAGCACAAGCGCCTGAAAAACAAAAATAAAACTCGCCATTTTCTATACTGCTCATCAAGTTAGCGGAGTGGACCCCCCGAGGGCGCAAATGTAGCTAGAACCGCCGCTGAGTTTGAATATACAGTTGTCCCTCTCTATAACGTGGTTCACTTTTCGTGGACTCGTTGTGTCGCAGATTTTTTCAGTGTAATTTTGCATGCTTTTTTTACAGTGTACTGTACAGTATGAACACGCATTGTGTTCTGCGTCCTGATTGGCTAAGGGAGTACCGCACGTGTGTTCTGCGTCCTGATTGGGAGTACTGTACAAAATGTGTGTAAAAAGGTGTATAAAAGTGTGTGGTTAGGGGGTTTTACGGCCTTAGAACATGTATAATAATTGTAAAACTTACTTCGCGGATTTCGTTTATTGCGGGTTATTTTTAGAACGTATCCCCCGCGATAAACGAGGGACCACTGTAATAAACCACTTCAAACCAAAGAAACAAATCTGACGCTGAGAAACACCAGAAAAAAATAAAAGTTGATGGACTTGCCCCAGAATAATACAATTAAGTCTGTTTGTTAGTTTCTGGTTATTTTCGTTCATCTTCTCCTCTTGTGTGCGATGCTGTTTATTCTGTGTTTGTTATCTAGATTCCTCTGAACTGAACTAACCTTGGAGTCCTGGAAACTTCATAACGTGGAACACTGATGACTAAACAATCAAAGTTCAAGTTTTAAAGATTAAAAAAACTGTTTAACAGTCGAAACTCATCTTGTGGAGTGCACTTTATATCAGATATGACACACTGCTGCAAAATTCCCATGTTTTGAGTCAAACATTGCTGAATTCTGATTGGTGCATGGTACATTCACGCTTTCACTTCCCTTTAGTGACGACGTTCAGAGAATATGTTTTTTTTCTGTAAAATAGAAACTCCTGCAAGTCCTCCACATAGAAACTTGTCGGGCCTGTTGTCTGATTTTTCCTGTTTCTATGGAGCTTTCCTGTTGATTCACATTTCTCAGAGTTATCTGATGGTCGTAACTTTATTACACGTTTTCAGACCGTGACAGAAACTGTGTATTATCGTAGAATGTACTGTATAATCTGCTCTGCCCTGGTGTGTCCACCGCAGACTGTGCCATCCTCCCACGAGTCGTGGGACAGCGTTTCTTTCTTTGACAAGAGGCTCTTTCGTATCACTTGACAAAGTATCAGCGTTTCTAAAAGTGTCAGATTTTGGCACTTACACTTAAAGCCCTTCCCTCGTAGCTCAGCTCAGTGGCAAGCGAGGGCTTAGGCTAAATCGATGATGACTGTGCCAAGAGAGAGAATGAAAGGAGGAAATTTCAAACAGCTGTCCCTAAAAAATAAAAGGAGGCAAACTTAATTCTGTGCAGAGGAGAGGACACAAATGGTGTTATTTTCACTCGCATAACTTGATCTGGATACTGTAAGAGGATCAACATCTCGGCCAAGTGCTACTTCAGAGACAACTTTACATCCCAGTGGTGAAAAAAGTTTCAAAATAAGATGTGTGTGTCAAATAAAGAAAATACATTTTTATACAGGAGGAGGAACGATACAACTCCTGGAACTTTAAACTACATTTACTCCTGTAACTGTACTCTGTATATTTGGAGCATACTTACTACATTTTCTCTGTTACGCAGCTTTGGATGTGGATGCTGACATTTCAGTGTGTTTTATGTAGTTTTTTACACAAATTCAACCAACAACATAAGCATTTAAAAAAGGTTACACAAACAGGAAAAATTTCTCCATGGAATCCAAGGCTGTGAAGTGAAGCCAAAACAGGAAGTGCCAAAAACTGCAGTTCCTCTAACGTCCACCTGAGGCTGGCTCCAGAAGTGAGTCAGTCTCCATAAGTCCCCATGTTTCACAGCAGAAATAAACATGTTTACAGCCTGGTACAAAAAACAGTTTTGGTCTCTGTAGCTAATTTCCCCGTTCATGACAACTGTACTGAGGGTGAATTTATATACAACTCACCTGTTCACATTATATTAAGGATTAAAGTTATGTGTAATTGCTTTGACAGGTGGGTGCCAGGTTACAGGTGCATTGTTGGATCACCCAGGCTTCATTCAAGATCCACATCACTGCCCATTTTTAGATTGTTACGGATACTACATGATGGAATTATTTGATATAACCGTATTATCATTTTGTAATCATGAAGTAGTAATTGCATTGTGCTTCTATTTCTATGTTGACTCTTAGCTTAGTGCCTTTTTGAACTTTACATGACACCATGTACCATTGCACCTCTATGCAAACTTCACGGGAGGGAGTTGTGGCTTCACAGTTAAGATGCTTAACTGTCCTCAACTGCCACATGCAACTGACTTCCCCCATAACGAACTTTGCTCTGACGTATAAATCATGAATATGTAACTAACCAAAAATGAACACATCCTATATGATCACACCCCTTTTTTGGATGCATGGTAGGAACCAGAACGTTGGAAAACTGCTGGGAGACTCCCGAAGTCTGACAAAGTGATTTGAGATCCTTGAGTCCGTGTCCATTTATTAATGATAATAGTGTCAACCCTGACACTACATCCATGTTTTAAGGTGATTAATCTGAATCCTGTGTATTTGTGTGTGAGTGTCTGTGCTGTTTCTCCTCCCTGCCTGATGGTGGTGTCTCGAGCTGCAGGTGGAGGCAGGTGATTGGACAAGAGGCTGATGGCACCTTCTTTAAAATGGCCTCTCCTTTTGTCCCAGCACTGATACAAAACATCAGCCCTGGTAGCTGTAGAAGAAACTCCTTCTGTATGACAGGTAAGATGCCTGTTTTCTTTTGGGTTATTGATTAATATTATAGGTTGTTTGTTTGTTGTTTTGGCCCAATCTCTCCCAGATGGTGTTTTCCTACTCTGATTGATTAATTAATCAATTCTGTCTTGGACTCCATCTGCGGGAGAAGAAGCTCAAGTTTCCCCTATGTCAGGAAAACCAGTGTGGGCTCATACATCAGGTCAAACTACATGTGTGAGCTCCTTTTAATAAATGCAGCTGCGTGGTAAAGACCTGAAACTGTTGCTTGATCTGATAAATACTGACTCACTGTGATGTTGCTGTTGTTGGATGGAAATCTTGTATATGTGTGTCACCGTGGGCTTACTGAGTAATGGGGCTCAAATCCTACTGACAGCCAGGAAAGGTATGACTTTCAGCTGTCTGCGACTCCGATGTGACTCAGCATCTAATGTCACGGCTCTTTAGATAAGGAACAAGCTGATGGAAATCAGATTTCTGCCACAGCCTTGAGAAACTCTGATTTGTTCTGAGATGGGAAACCGCTGGCGATAAGTCCTGAACTTGCTCTGAACTTGTCCGAGTTTTGTAACATTGAGAAGTTTCAGGATTTGTGCCGTGTTCACAGATTTTCAGCCAAGCCAACAAGTCAGAGCCCTTTAGATACAAACTGCTGTGCTACCCTGTAAACTAGCTGACAATGTTCTTCACTTCCTCTTGTTTTTTTGTCCTTATGATGTGTAATACATGGAAATAACACCGAATAACAGTGAGTGGGAAGCCTCAAACTCTTGTTTCCTGTTACTTTAAGAAGTTTATAAAGTTCACGAATAATAATAATCTCTTATTATTCTTGTTCCAGAAGGACGCCTTTAACTTTAGTTGCCCTGGAACAACTTCGCCATAATATAATCGGAAAATACTCCCAAAGGAGTGTTTGGGATTGGTGTATTTTATATATATCATTATTATTTTCTACTTTCCAACATAAATGTTTAAGAGGTTATAAAGTTTTATGGGTAAATTGTTATTTACTTATAAGTACAGTTTTTCCGTGGAGTTCCACAGGGTTCAATCCTAGGTCCCCTACTTTTTTATTTTTAAATAAATGTTTTCTTCTTTCTCGATGATTTCCTATGATGTATACTCACATTTTGTACTCTAATATTGTTTAGACAAGTTAGTTCAACTGTAATTTCATTTGTGTTTTCTCTATGAAGGAACCTCTTTTCAAAATTCCCTACCTTTGCTGTTAGTTTTCTACAAAATTGACATTTATATTCACAAAATACAGATTTGTTCCCAGGCAATAACTGTACATACTGTATTACAATATCTATTCAATCAAATATAGCTGAAAACCTCCACTACGTCTGACAGGGGAGGTGTAACCTCACAGGGAAGTTGCGCTCTGAACATTTTTGTGGTTATCTCGCTTATCCGTCCAGTAAATCTTTTATTTTCTGGGCGACTTTGCTTGCAAGTGTATAGATTTACATAGAGCAGCTCTCCTGTGTGTTCAGCTTGCGGTTTCTCAGGAATATTCATGATCTAGCTTTTTGTTATTTCCAGCAATAAAAAGACCATGATGCAGTAGCCGAAATGAGCTAGCACTCTTTTTATTTAGTGCTACAGCTGGACGATGGTTACATCGCTTTATTTTTTTTTTAATTTATTTTTTTCAAATTGCCTCCTTGGTAATGACAGTAATTATCACAATCTGGGTCCTCAAACAAGGCGTTTTTTGGCCAGCGTTGTCCATTTCATTCCCCAATCCAGAGCCTCATCATTAGGTCCTTTGGGAGGTGTAACTGGCAAGGCCACTGCAGAGCCAGGCTGTATGAGTGTGTGTTGTAAGTGTGTGTGTGTGTGTGTGTGTGAGAGTGTGTGTGTGAGTGAGAGCACAAAACCTTGGTCTGGGTCCCAGAG
Source organism: Collichthys lucidus (assembly GCA_004119915.2). Taxonomy (NCBI): domain Eukaryota; kingdom Metazoa; phylum Chordata; class Actinopteri; family Sciaenidae; genus Collichthys; species Collichthys lucidus. The sequence goes on from CM014089.1 coordinate 5,238,560, forward strand.
TGTGAACCAGAGAAGGCAGCCTGGAACAGTGCCAGGCGGTGAGATCTTATCGGCGGTGCCATGACCTCGTGTTGTGTTGAAATGTCTTTTCAGAATGTGTGTGTTTAGTCTGGGTGTATCTGTGCATGTGTCTACGTGTGTGTGTGAAATAAGGGGGGATTTGCAAAATGTGGTTTTGAGCTGTGAGTGTTTGAGTTTTGGTGGATTATTTTATGGAGGGGAGCTCTTGAAGCAGCCGAGTGGAGAAGAGCTAAGTGGAGTTTTGCAACCGTGATATGCATCTATGCTCATTACTGCACATTTAATGAGTGTATCACCATTTTATATGATCATGTGTACATGCGTGTATCTCTGCGGGTTATATACGTGATGCAAGATATTAAAAATAGATAGAAATGTGCTCATCTCGAAGGAAATAGTCTGTATGCATCAGGAAATAAATACATAGATCACAGTAAATTATATTTGCATACATGTAGGAGGATGTTAATTAAAAATGACGTGTGCGGTGCTGGTTCTTATTTTTTATTAAAGGTCCACATGAACCGAAATAAATAAATAAAGTTGGTCGATAAATTGTCCATAAATTAAACTGAAACTACACACATTCAACAGGAATATATCAATAACGTTCACATATCATGGACTAATTTTGACACTGCTGACGACGTTATGCATCACATACTGCACACGCGTGCACCGTTGTGGGTACGATCAATCATCTACTACTGTAGCAATGCTCAAACATGAGAAAACGTGACCTGATACACGGCGTGCGTGGTCCAGTCTGATCTCCAGGAGAGGACCGCTAACACTGTTTTATTTATGTGTACTTATGATAATGGGATGCATGCATACGTAGTACTCTTTAGTCTCGTGCTCACCAGAAGCCAGACTGTTATCCAGCATGTAGCTCCTGTTGGTCTCTGGCCCCCCGACACAGCAGACTAATGGATCACTGTCAGTGTCTCTTGTAATTACTGAGGTGTGACTGTGTCATTATAGAAATGCCGCCCCTCCTCCGCCATTCCATAGCCATTATATGCATGCATGTGTGTGTGCATGTGTGTGTGCATGTGTGTGTGCATGTGTGTGTGTGTGCAGGCAATACAATGTAAAGCTATCACTGGTGATATATTCAAGGTTTTTGGTTTGTTGCATGTGGATAACTGAAGATCCACCTGCGTCCTAGCCAGCATCTGTTCATCTACTTAAGCTTCTGTAACTCGGCAGGTTTGTTTTTATCTGACCTTCTGAAAAGTCGGACTTAAAGCTGCTCTGCACCCCAGGGTACAAGAAAAAGTGCCAGGCTCTGACATAGTGGTCAAACCGTGTAATGACAAGTGCAGAATTTAATCAGAAAACCATGAATGTAAAACTTCAGCTGACTGAAAAGTAAAAACAAATCTCTGTAGCTGCTGGTTTGACGTATTTCTCACCCTGTTTTATTTCAGTTATATCCCCAGTGTTGCTCAATGTAAATATTTTATGAATTAAATTAAATAATTTCAACTTTATTTCTGAGAAAATGTTTTCTCTCCGTCATGACGGCATGGCAGGTGTGTCTGAATACAGGTGCATATCAGATCTGAACACCTTGTTGCTAATTCAAGAATAAAACACTGCGGTTGTTAATTCATCTAAAGTCGAATTACAAAGTGAACTCATTTAAACAGCTGGATGATTTATTAGGTTTCTACAAATTGTAATCTTTTAGCATTTACTCCACATTAGCAGCCAAACGCTAATTGGATTTTGAGATTTTAAGCTAATTGATTTGATATTTCTTATTGAAGCGCTCGTTCATCATCTCACACACGAGCTTTCACCTTGGACTGTTTGTTTTTGAGATGTTTTCTAACGCAGCGTCTCACCTTTTTGTGCCGATGATTCAGCCGAGCTTTGGAAGAACTCCAACTGACGGCCGCCTCATATTGTCCACGAGGGACGTGACGTGTGAAATAACTCCTTCGACATATGACAAAGATGGAAATAAAGAAAAAACACATGCAGCCAAAGAAAACTGCCGTTGGACAGGTTTGGAAAACATTCCCGACATATGGCTGCAGTTTTATACACACACCACGCTCTGCATCTCACTCCTCGTCCTCTCACACTCGCTCACGCTAAAAAGTTTCAACGCAAACAGACTCCCCATAATTAATGAACATGAACCGACATTAAAGTGATTTATTGGGCTGTTATTGGCCTTTTTTCTTTTCTTATTAAATCCTGATTAATGGCGGCTCCAAATACTTGGAAGCACTTTGCATAAAAATAGAAAAAATATCAAGCGTATGAATATTTGCACAAAAATATCAGCCGATACAAAAGAAAACTGTTGTCGCCAGACTCTCGGAAGCTCTATTGTCATCACACAAACACACAGCGAGTTCTGTTCTCGCTTCAGATGTCGCGTCACTAACATGTACTTTGCCACTGATGCTATTTCCGTCACGCTTGGCAGCGTTATTAGTGTGTTCTGCTGCCAGAGAGTTTGTTTCTTACTGTCTCCACTCCCGCACATGAGGGCGCAGTAAACATTTCTTGAAAAAAATCTCAATGGGAATCATATTTGAAGGGGGACTGGAAGCATTAGTTGTGATCTTTGGATTTTAATACCGACAGTTTCCGAGAAATGAGTCGAGCGTCTGCCAGACCTGCTCAGTTTCTCATTTGCTGATCTCTTTACTCATTCTGGAATCCTCTCCTCGTTCGTGTTCCCGTGCACGTCGTGTTTGTCTTTTCCTCCGAGCGTGACACATTCAGATTTAATGGGATCCTTTTTTATTTGTGTGATTATGTTTGAGCAGGTCGATGTAAATGTAATAACAGCAGGAATCAAAAAGGAAACTTGTACCGGCAGCAGATTCTTTTATCGTGGCTTCGTGTATTGTTGGACTTGCAGGAGGTTCTTTGTCTAAAAAAATTCCAGTGGTATTAACTTTTATAGAGCAGCTGCTGGCCTGTCGGTGAGCAAATGCTCCTGTTGCTGCTCTTTTCATCGATTCTTCTTTTGTTTTGCATTTCTTCTTTATAAAAAACATAAAAAAATATGACAGAACAAAACGTTAAGTCTCTATTCGGATAGCAGGTGGCTGAGCTTCTCGCCAAACGTTTGTTCAACGTAACGTTTGTTTTAAAGGACCAGTCAACACTCGGTGTAACGTTGTTGGACGTGATTCTGTCTTAGATGAAGCGATGCTGTCGACTGTTCCTTTAAATCACGGCATTCCATCGACCACAGAAACAAATCAGAGTTTAAATCAGACGACAAGAAAAACACGACACCAATCGTCCTATGTGTGTATTTCCTATCACAGTTTTTTTTCTTCCACTAAGCTGAATTGCATCTAAATCTAAAACATATTTACAACTTTGTATATTGTTTGTGATGCCCTATGTGGCATCCTGAGTGTGTTGCTTCCTCCTCCTCTCCTGGGCGTGGTCTGTTTCTTTCTCCTCCTCTTCTCTGGGTGTGTTTTCTGTTTGCAGGTGTTTTCCATTAATTACTTTGGGTATTTATACCGCTGCATGCTGGTGCTCATTCTCTTCCCTGATCTCTCTCTGGCTGGGCCCTGCTCTGGGCTCCTCTGTCCCTAGTCAGGTTTAGTTTGTTATTTTCGGTCATCCTTTGCTTTTGTATCACACTACCAACACATGCACACTTACACTTATCACTCATGCACACCCTACACCACTGATGCCACTGCTTCTACACACTCCATAACTTTAAATCCTTTATGATTGTTTAATTTGATTTAATAAATTATTGTTTAAACAAACGTACATGGTGTAAACTCCCTTTTTGTCATGATCTGGCAAAAAGGGAGTTCACACCATGTACGTTTGTCACATGTGGTCTTCACCACGACTGCTTCAGCTCCGGCAGCTGCTATTTCCACAATGCCGGTGGTCCCTTACCTTCTGCAACGTTTAGGCCGTGATGAGTGGAACATTCGGGTACTCACAGTACACTTAATTTTCCCATAATTAACAGTGTGAGTAAGTATGGAAATATGTGAATTGAGACACAGCAGCAGTGTAAACAGAACAGTAAGTCATACAGACGTTATCCTGATGGTCACTTAGGAATTTCCGGTATTCCGAGAATAAATAATATAAAAATAATTCCATACTTTCACAATATCTGTCCAGTCTTTAAGGCTCGGCCAGTCGCCGTGTTAAATCTTTCTTAGTGGCTGCTAATAGTATCTTTAATAGATATTTGTTTTGTACCAGTAAATGAAGTCAAGTCCGTCACCAAAGATGCTCGTGTTACCTCCTACAGGCGCATCACACACTGCTTTTGTAAACGTTTTCATGTCTGTACGGTGCCACAACACTTAGCTATATTTTATATTTCATCTTCTGACAGAAACACGCAGTAAACGGAATCGCCAGATTACCCTGTTACATGTGCATGACAACCGTGCTGGTTGTCATAGTAACACAAACAAACAGACTTTGTTAAAGCTGTTTAAGATTTGAAACCGTAAATGTCGATGCATCTGAGACGGACTCACCTGGTGGAGCTGCTGCACCCTCACTACACCGCTAAGATTAAACTGGAACACACACACATGAATTCACTGATGATCATTATAATTATGCTGCTGAGGTTTGTTTTGCTAATTGTTTTTTGTAAGTATAAATGTTCCATAAACTAGTTTTGGTTCATTTATGCTCTGTGCACTCAGTGTGTGTATGAAATACTCACACAGCCCCAGTTTCAGAGTGTAATTGTTGAAGATATGAACAGCTGTACACATTGTTATGATTATGGTACTATGATCAATTCAATGGACACTTTGCTCACAGCCAAGCATCAAGTAAGGTCAACAACACAAGACACAGCAGCCAGTCTTTCTTTTTATTTCACTAAAACTCGGTCCCTTCTCTCCTTCAGCATCCTCTCTGGCCTTTCAGCCTCTGTCATTACGTCCATAGAAGCTGCTGAGCCCGGTTGCATTGCCTGGTTGCCCAGTTCCAGCTGTGGCACGACACGGCTCCACTTTTCCGGTGGTCAAAAAACCCCTGTGTTACAAACACTAACACTCCTCCGGTGCCCTGAGCTCACAGTCTGAGACATCAACATCAACATAATTTGAAATATCTTATTTTATGGTAGAAAAGTGGCACAATGGGACTTTAAACCTTCAGTTAATCCCAAAAATTTAAACGGCAAATCACCAAATCATGAGATGCAGGTTGCCAAGATATTTGCATGTACTCAACCTTTATTCGCCCTAACTTGAAAACAACTTACCACTCTTCTTATTTTCTTGCTTAAAAACTTTTCCCGAGACGTCGGCCTTAATCCGAACAACTGCTGGAGTGATTAAACGGCAGACAGCGGATCCTCGGCGAGGACGCAAACACTGACAAGCATGGGAAACAGTTTCCTTTCAGCTTGCAGCTACACCGTAATGAATTACACTGCATTATTGCAGTGTGTGGCGAGCCATTAGCAGCTCTTGTAAGTGTCTGATAATCCCATTTTTATCTTCATGTGGCCTGGAAAGGTGTGCCGAACAAGCGTGCTCTGATTAATCGCGTACAGTTCCAGCAGGCAGACGCAGTCTTCTGCTGTTCTTACCACAGAGAGCGGCTGCAGACAGGAAATACCGAGGTCAGGAGTCCAAATTCCAGACTCAGCTTTGTTTGACAAGCCACCAAAACGTCTGTGAGGCGCTCGGATTATTAAAGTTTCCTCATTTTGTTCATTAATTTGATCATTTGTTCATTTGATCTTGAAATTCCAACGTTCTCCTGAGGTCGTGAGGTCACTTTAATGTTTTTACTCATCACGATTCATCGTTTTCGATGATGATCGAGCGGTTTTAGTCGAGTTTGTCAGCAGGAAGTGACTCGGCGATCTACAGCACATGACGTCCAGTCATCGGAGCAGAACATCTCACACCAAAGTCAACAATCCATCACGGAGGCTCCAATAATAAACCTTTCTTTCTCCACCTATGCGAATCCCGACTGACCCCGAATGCACCGCTGTGAACAAACATGTTTTCCTCTGCAACTTTCTGCCCTTTCGTCACTATTAATATTACTTTCCTCACATATAAAACAACACACCAGTATGTCACAAGTCCAGGCTTGTTCTCTGTTGCTGAAAGGTATTCTGGGAAATGTAGGGAATAATTGGTACTAGCGCCTGATGGGGCAGGTTTAGGAACTCCTGTAATGCAGTAAACATTAAAGTGTGGCTGTATATCACCGCCTGACAACGTGCAGTTTAGGGATTAAGTGCATGAAATGCTTGTGAAGGCAAAACAGAGCCGAGCAAATGGAATAAAGGAGTTCTGGGTGACTGAGAAATAGTTCTTTGTCGCACCATCTGTGATCTTTCTTTCCTTTTCTGCCCATTTTTGGTCTAAAGATAACCCAGTGTTCTCCTCTCATGCTTCATCAGTGATCCTTAATTTCAAAATGTCTCTGAGATATATAAAGCACAGTCAGTTAGTGATTTATTTGGTTTATTTGTAAGTTATTTTCTGATTCGTTGGGGGAAAAAACGACACAAAAACATAAAATTACACATTTTAATCAGACTGTGCATCCAGATCTTAATATTTTTCCTAATTCTCTTCATTTCCAGCAACAAAACCACCGCGCACACAGACTGTTGCACCATATTCGGTCAGTGGGACACGCCATCAGATGTAGGTCACCAAAGAAAGGCACCATACATCTTCCCTTGCATCCTTCGCTCCTCGGTTTAACAAAGATCAGATGTGTGGAGCCTGCCTGCTTGGTTGGTTGGTGAACACTGCCCACACCTTGTACCAGACTCACATGCCAGCCCGAGTTTGCGTGCGCAGTTCTCTCTCTCTCTCTCTCTCTCTCTCTCTCTCTCTCTCTCTCTCTCTCTCTCTCTCTCTCTCTCTCTCTCTCTCTCTCTCTCTGTTACTGCTGCTGCTCGTATGCGTCGGGGAGCGCACAGAGGGCGCACCGGTGTCAGTCAGTTGTGCTCCAGCCCCTCGTAACGGTCGCGTAGCTGCTGGGTTTTTGCGCGCAAGCAAGCGGCGTCTTGAGAAGCAGCAGGATTTTTTTTCTTTTTTCTTTTTTGGACAGGAGTAGGGGGTGGAGTGGAAATTCCGCTGTTACTTTCACGGCTCGCCTCGTATTTCTGACATTTCTGCTGTGGCGGTCAGACAGCCGGAGAGAGGCGGAGAGACAGACAGAGAGGGAGAGGGAGAGAGAGAGACGGACTGAAATAAGGAGTAAAGATCTGGAGAGCAGCGCACAGAACGCCGGTTAACAACCGATTTTTATATCCTCCACTTGGGAAGTACGTCCACCTCTCCTCTCCTGTTTGGTACCAGAAGTGAGAGGTTGGATCAAGAATCGAGGGGAACGCACAGCTTTTTCTTTCCGAACGGATATTTTCTCTCATTTTCCTGCGTTTGGATTATTTTCTTCTTCCAAGGAGAGATGGCAAGTTGCTCCCTGACAGACGCGGGGATCTGCTGCTGCTGCTGCTGCTGCTGAAGCTCGCAGGGATGCTGGGGACCCTACAACAAGCAGATCTCTTACTTTGAGAGAATTTACGCATCATTTCTTTTTTGGAACCTAACACACCCGTGGACGTTTTTTCTTTTTCCTCCTTCTTCCCGTTTTTCTTTTCCAGAATGTCTCTCAGTCTAAGGATGCGTAGTGGATTGCTATTGTTCCTTTTCGCCCAAGTCATCTTGGTTTCCTCGTTGACTCAGACTGGTAGGTGTTTGGACCGCTTGTGTGAATACATGTGGCTTGACAACAGGCAGCCTGGCTCAATCATTGATCCATTTTGCATCATTTTGCACCATTGTTGCCTCTCACCTGTTATCGCCTCGGCTCTCTCCTGCGAGAGCACGGGCTGCAGGGGGGGTTCAACTTAGAGCATGCGAATCATGTTTAAATGAAAAGCGCAAACATTGATTTATTGTGGAAATATTAGCAATCAAAAAATATGCAAAAATTCTCCTATAAGAATGCACAAGAGGTCCCCATGTGAAGATTTCCTCGTTAGAATATAAATATGACACTGAGCTTTGTGGCGCCTCATATTTTTGGACCTTTTACGCGTGAAGCTTGATCCACGCCACGAGAGATTTATTCCCATTTTTTAAATTTAATTGAGAAAATTCAATTTAATCTTCACGCCTGTTTGCGGGAGAAGCAGCAGCCAGCTCACCTCACATCCATCCATCCATCCATCCATCCATGGGCGTAATCGGACCACTCTCAAAAACAAAAACAAATAGTGTAATCATGGGAGATTTGTCACGTTTTTTTTTTCTCTCTGTGGCTGGTTTGAATTTCCCAGCATGGGAATTTATAGTTGGAATGTGTGGACGGAGGCTTGGCGCAGAAATCAGAACTCCACTGGTGGATATTTGGATTTATGATCGTCTCTAGTTGGAGTTTTTTTTTTTTTTTTTTTTAGTGTCCTCACTCTCACAGCAGCTGATGCACTTTAATCTTTAGAAAGTCAGAATCTCTCTGCACTAACTGACCAACTTTCTCCCCTTTCTCTCTCTCCACTTCTCTTAGATAAATGCGGGGGGAATATAGAGATACACACCGCGGACTACCTGACCTCCCCGGGCTATCCTGGAGCATACCCGCCCTCCCAGCAGTGCGTGTGGGTCATAACAGCACCTGAGCCCGGTCAGAAGATCCTCATCAACTTCAATCCGCATTTCGATCTGGAGGACAGAGACTGCAAGTAAGAGTTCACTCCTCTCTCTCTCTCTCTCTCTCTCTCTCACCCCTCCTCCCACCCTCCTCAATCCTGCCTGGATACAGCGTGAAACTCTGCCACCTATTGGCCAAGGAGTTATTGCATCTGCTTCCAGAGAGATTTATGGGGTGCAGGGGGGGTACAAGGATGAGATATGGCATTGAGGCTACTGGCAATTACTTGAAAGGAAATTGGTTTTGATTGGTTTTGTAATTCATACTTGATAAGGAGGGGAGGAGGGTCTGCTCGGTGAAACTGCAAAGAGTGCAGCAGCTTCTTATTGATGGACTTCAGTTTGCTCATCGCAGGAATCGAGGAACGGTGTTTGCTTTTCATCTGGAGGCAGAGTTTGGTTGCTTGTATTTGGAGGATGAATCGAGTTCGCCTGGATCTTTGTTTGTTTTCTGTTTGCGGAATCACAACCCCGAGGATTTAATCTAGTTTTACGATATTGCTGGAAGTGCTGCTGCTGCTGTCAGCTTTTTGTCAAGTTTGAGGACGTTGAGAAAGACGCACACACACAAGCTGATGGTTTCATCTGAAGCTGTTTTCTCACCTGGAGCTTGTTCATTTAACTTTTTATTTGCACTTGCAGTCTCAATGATAAGTCGGTTAATCGATTACTTAATTACAATATTGTTTATATTCATAATGTCATTCATAACGCTGACAGAAACTCTTCAGATCCAGCTGCTCAAATGTGAAGATTTGCTGCTTTTCTTCCATGATAGAACATTTGGGCTTTTTTCTGTGTTTGTGACATTTTCTACACAAATTATTGATTTATTATTGTCAGATTATTTAGAGAAGAGTTAAATCTGGGGCAGCTGGACCTTGTTGTGGACCCATGAGGACGTTCTGCAACCTAGATCTACAACCAGTTGCCCCAGATTTAACTCCTCTCAGAGAAAGATGGACTGACACTGGATAATCAACGTAAACATTAACGCAGCTTAATCATCTGTCACCGTCATCACTGGCTTACATGTCTCTGTGCTGACCAGACAGAGAGGAAGTCTTGGTTTAATGTTCCACACATGCACCACGAGTCATTCCTGCATGTGTGTGAAGGTGCTTTCCTGAGCATTACCCTACAAACCTCCACACACACACCCTCTCTCTGACCTACAGACACACACTCGATTGTGTGCATCCATGCAACAGCCCATGTGTTGCTCTCTTCCATAAATACGCCTGTTTTTTTTTTTTTATGTCGGCTCCTCTGTCTTTTTTTTTTTTAAAGCCCCCCATAAACGACGGCTCCTGTGTAAATCATGACTGTCCTGGCGCTGTCTCACAGACGGGGGTCCTTCACTACTATTGGATCGTGTTTCACCACCGAGGGACTAATAAAGCGTTAACACTCGGGACAGATAGTGGGTGTTGTTGTGCGTCTTCTACGCTGGATTACGCACCTTTAGTTGTGTTTCAGGAGAGGTTATCTCTGAGAAAATGCGATAACCCAGGGAGCAGTACACGTATGTGATAATACTGTTTAAGCACTTAATAAAATGTTGTAAATCTTGGTGATAAAAGTTGAGACAGTGTAGTGCACCACCACCACCGACAGAGTCTTATTGTGTGCTTAAATTACTTTTCCTTGGGTTAATGTGCGGTTGTAAAGTAAAATATTGCAGTTTCATCACATGTTGAACATGTTAGGTATATGTTCTTATCCAATGAGAGAGGAGGTAGGCCTCCTAAATAAAGTTTTTTTATTCTATGAGACAGGACTGCTGACTTTGGCTGAACATTCCCACATTAGGATTAAGACGCATTTACTGCTGCAGGATTCGAACGTGTGGCCCGGGCCACCCTGCAGCCACCTCAACATGTCATCTGTCTGTTTTGTTAGGGGTTCCTCGATTTGGTGGTTTCATTTATTTGTCTCTGTGAGTTTATGTTGGATGATGATGGGGTGTAGCTTCGTCGCTCTCTGACTTGGCAGGAGCGGTGTTGTTTTTGGGATGAAGTCAAATGTTCCAAATATGCCCATTGAGCCGGGCTTTAAGCCTTTTTGGCGGAGGCCCGCAGTCCCACTTAAAAAATTTCCTGAGATGATGTTTAAGAGTTTTCGTTTCACTGTTTGACGCAGCGGAGCTCAACGTCGGTCAAGTTGAAGCAGGATATAAAGTTTGTGCATTAACCTCCTGGTGCTGGTCGTCCGGCTTCACACGTGGAGCAGCAAGGATCCGTCCATCAGCGAGTGTCCATGAGTGAGATACTGAATCTCAATCAGTTCCAGATCTGACCCCTGACCTCCGAAGCCTCTGCTGAGAGGAATGACAGAAATGGGAACTTGTTCCTCAGGAATTAATATCCAGCATTCTCTGGTTTCAGCGTCATAAACGTGAGGTTTTTCTGCACTTATATCATAAACATACATTTTTGGGTTTTGGACTGAAGAAGATTTTTAAAGATGTCACTTTTTTTTTTCCCTGTTTCCTGATGTTTTGTTTGACAGAGGCCAAACAAGGCATGATTAGTAATACATCTCCAGCTGCGATAAATAATTGTTTTTCATAGTTTAATCTTTGATTAATCCGTAACAAATGTCTTAAATTCAAATTACAATCAGAGGAGAAGAAGCAAATCCTCATCAGAAGCTGAAACCAGCGAATGTTCGTTTCATTTCTTCTTCTCTCGCCCGATAAGTGACGTGAACGCGTCATTTAACTTGTCTGTTCATAAACTGAACAAAGAATTGTTTCAGCTTGAGATAAAACTCAATTCTAAAGATTCATTAAGCTTTGCTCTTATCCAGTAACCCTCATAGTAAATGAACTTGTCGGGGTTTAGTGGATTTCCCCACATGGACTTTGAATATTCTGCAGGGAAATCAACCGAGTGACATTTAGGTCACGGGGCAGGTTTCAATAGCACTCTGCCATCCCGCAGTCTTAATTCAAATACACTCTCCTGATTTAGATTTATTGTTGGAATGACACCCAGCTCCTCCCTTTCATCAGATCTGCCTGTCGCCGCTTGCCCATTCCTGCCCCGTCCCCCGTAATTAAATTACTGGACCAAAAATGGAACAAAACATGTTCCAGTGCTGTGAAACATGTCGGCCAGACAAAGAAGCCTCATGCGCTGGAGTCCTCCGGCTACATTTCCGACATCTGTGTCACTACATATCTTCCCCGTGCACCCTCATGACCCGGGGTTTGTAATTATGATCCTTAAATACATATTTGCCAGGCGGGGAAATGTTTTCTGTGATTCATGGAGGAAACTTTGTGGGAGTTTTTCTTCCAGAAATAGACGACGCACCGATTTTGTAAACAATCACAAAAGAAACAATTATATTTAAACTGAGACGTAATCACAAATTTTTGCTTCCCGGGACAAAAAAAGTCTGGGTGATAATTCCAACGACAACCTTTTACTTCGACAAACTCTCGAATGACACATTCTGCGCTCAGCGAGCAGACGTTGGCGTAGACGAGAAACCAGTAACACTTTTTTTTTTGTTCAGACGTGCTAAGATCCAATCGACTCAGCCTCCGTGAGCCAATCTGGAGCGGCACCAGAACAAGTCTTGTCTCACGTCCACGTCTGAAATAGCGCGGCCGACAAAAGCAAATCCCAGCGGAGGGAGCGTCGGTAAAATAGAGCAGAGAGAGGCATGGGTGTAAGGAACATGCGTCGGCGGGGAGGATAATTTGGGACATCTTTTTAGGAGTTGGCTGAACCGTTTCCTCCTACATGAGGCTGTGCTGGCTCAGCCCAGCACTTCACACATACGCAAACACTCGCAGACATAACACACACTCGCGCACAAACTTTCCTGTCACTTACAGTATGCTTCATGTGCGGCAATGTGGTGCAAACACAGCTACAGTGTGCGTGCTCTGCAGATTCTCATTCTTGTGTAGTTCACGGGGGCCGCGGAGAGACTAACACTGACACAGACTGGGGAACTTTAATTGGAAACTCCGCTGCACGAACACGCTTTAGATGTCGCGTCATGAATTTATGGGTACACACTGTTTACAAGGGGGTCACCGAATGTTTTTAAGGCTATGAAAATGAGTTGAATTATATGTTACGGCCGGCGAGGCCACCAGATCTCAACCCAGCTGAACACCAACGGGAGATTTTAGAGTCAAATGAGTGTTTGTCCCTTCAAAGCTCCTCGGATTTGTAGAATTTGGAGCACTGACACTGGTGGACCAACACCTTACAAAGACAGTTTGTCACCAAGATCAAGATTTATAGCTAAAATTTGATCATCTACAGAGAAACCTAACACCGATTCAGTAGTTTATCATCGTAGATGTAGGGTTTAGAGTTTGGAGCTGATAAGTTTAAAAGTTCAGACCACTCCGAAGTGAAACAGGGGCAAGTTTGGGGAAAAAGCCTGTACAGCAAATAAGTTAATTACGGCACTTCATCACAGCTTCTTGACCGTCCCATGATAAATAACAGCTCATGGGCTGAGAGACAGAACAAGAAAGAGAGAGAGAGAGAGAGAGACGGAGGGAGAAATGCTATAAATTGCTCCACAGTGTGATGGAAAGGACCTGCATGTCCCGAGGCAAAGCGCTCCATGATTATTCCAGTTGTTCTTCAAGTGGAGGCACAGTCACAGGACTGACATCCCACAGCCTTGGCTGTCACATGAATGGAAACTCATGTTCAGAGGGCATCTGTGTGTCTGTGTGTGTGTGTGGGGGGGGCTGTGTTATTTATAGCGTGGTGGTAGATTTGGCTTCAGAGTTGATCTTTATTAGCCGGTGTTTTTGAAATACACAGCGTGTCGGTTAAGGTATGAAAAGATGGATGGATGGGTCGGCTGATGAATGGATAGTTTGGTGGATGATTGAATTTGATCATTGGGCCGTGGATGGATATATCGAATGGTGGATTGAGTTTCTGCTGGACGTTGGACGAATGAATTTCTGGACGATAAATGGAAAGATTAATGGATGGATGGCTCCCAAGATGGATGATCGATGGATTGTTGGGGGGATAGACGGAGCTACGGTGGGACAGATAAATTAATCAACAGATGTCTGGATGGGAGATTGTTGGATGGATGATGGATCGATTGAATGAAAGAGTAGCAGGATGGATAAATTGAATAAATGGATGATTTAATCAACTTGTGGACGATGGATGGAAGAATTGGATGTACCGTTGGATTCAGACGTGCGAATCTGGAAGGATTGCTGCGCAGACGGATAAACTTTAACCCTCAGCACATTCTCCACGACCTCTCCTTGTGAAAATGCAAACCGACGGTCTCGTGTTTGCGCCGCAGCGCTAAAATAATCTGATTCTGTTGAATCTCACCGTGCTCAGCGTTCAGTCCGACTCTGTCAGGCTTTTTTTTAAAGAAAATAAGAGCGTCACCCTCCAGATGGTTGTGTTTTTCAGATCCACAGCAGCCACACGAAACAGGGGAAAGCTAAATGTGCTGCTGTCACAGGATGGTTAGCCCGTGGCTCGTTTCCAAAGGAAATTTGAGGCGTGTGAGCCTTTACCCACCGAGGAAAAAATAAAATCAAATAATTTGGTTTGTTTGTTCTTGTGTTTGTTACTTTGATGTACAAAAGAGCTGCGAGAACTGGGTCAATGAAAGATTTGTTTTCCTGTTTGTAGTCCCTTCTTATGTAAAGCACCGGCAAATGTGCTTATGTGTTCAAGCCTTGACAACTTTAGGTCTTAATTGGGAAAGAGTATCCCTTTATTTTTTATCCCCACTTATTTTAGGTCCATGATGATTGCACAAATTCAAACTATAACTAGTTTTAACATTTCAATACATCTCCCATGTTGCAATGGGCTCAAACAGAGGACATAAGTTTAATTATTAAGTCCCTCCTGGTCATTTTGTGTGATGATCCTCACACTAAATCAATATTTAAAGGAATGAGAGACCAAAAAAGGAGCTAAGAGGACAGGAAGTTAAAGGAGGTGTAAAAGAGGAAATTTGCTGTATAAGAAGGAGATGATGATGAGCAGTGCAGCAAAGTGGAAAGATGAGACGATGGACAGGAAAGAGGAGAGCAGACAGAGAGCTCCGGGGCTGGTTGGCATGGTCAGCCTGACGCTGACCTCAGTGACAGACCTCTCACTGTGTCTCCTCCTCCTCCTCCTCCTCCCTCAGGCTGTTCTGTCACTGTGCACCATCACTTTCTCTCCTCACGCTGAACTCCATGTGCACTCGTCATGTTTTTCTCCTCTCCCTCTGTCGGCCATATGCTCTTTGTCTCCTTCTCCACGATTTGGAGGAACGATGGTGGTGAACTTTTTTTTTTTTTTTTTTTACTGCGTGCACTCCTGACTGTGTTTTAATAAAAATAATACACACTGAACGAGCTGACGGAGCAAATTGTACCGCCGGTTACCATTTCAGCGCTGAACCACATTATCAGCAGAAAGTTATAAATACTGCAGGGATGACGTGTTTTTGTAGAGCAGCACGTAAGTTACGCAAAGCTAACGGGACTCTTCTATTGGATTATTGCAGAATATAAGAATATGTATTATACTAAGATGTTTTAACCACATTTGTGATTTAAATGGGACCATTTGTCGCCCACACTGAACGTCCAGTTTCTATATTAAAATCTACAAGTCGGAAAGTTTAAGTTACAATAGTCCACAGGAGTGAGTGTAAATACAAAGAGGCTAAAGAGGCGGATACGTCTCCGCGTTTGACGTTAAACTGTCGCCGCTAACCGCTCTCATTTATTCACTTCGCGGTGAAATTCACAATCTAGTCTAATCGCCTCTTCTTTAATGTTCTCCATCAACTCCTGAGAGAAACGTCTGCATGTTTAGCTCCTAAATGCTCCACTTTGGTCACCAGATAGTCGACTAGAGATCAGCTGGCACGGTTAAACTCCCACTCAACAGCTAAAGCTGTAAAGCTGGATGGAAGACGCTTTGCTTTGTTTGTTTGCTATAAAAAACATGTTTTAGTATTTAAACCTTGATTTAGTTCAATAAATTTACTTTTTACACCGGGTTCTCAAAGTGGGGGTTGGGACCCCGTGGTGAGTCGCAAGATGAACATTTAAGAACATTTCAAAATAAAAGCCTTTCGATTCTTTTTGACCCCTCTGACCCCTGATGTCATTACTGCAGATTAACGACATTAGCAACAACAATATATTAATATTAAAGTCTCTTAGTGTTCTGTTAAACATTGCAACATAACAAGGACAAATCATCTGACATCTGAGGACAGTGGGGGGTCGCAAATCACTAGTACTGTTGTTTTTAGGGTCGCTGGCTTTTCGCCTGCTTCATAAGATCATGTAGGTTTAATTATTCTGTAAAAATTTATCCGTAATCTCTGCTTGTTGCCAGAAATCGGTGTTTCAGAGTTCATCCGTCAATAAATTGATAAATTCCCCCGTTTATAGATTAGAGTAAGAATAACACGCGTTAACGTTGGTCGACTCTCCAGCAGACTCTCGTCTCTCGGCGGCAAATATTTGTCTAATGGAAGGAAGGGTGATCTGAATCCTGCCATTGTTTCTCTTATGCAACTGTACATTGTTTGGTTTAGCTGTTCCAAACAATTAGAGACACAAACACTGCGCTCCATATGAACCAGCTCACACATGACATCACATAAACATACTGTACATACACGCACACTCACACACACTCAGTAATCAGACTTATTGAGGATTCGCCGCTCATCAGCGAGTCGCACATAAACACACGCACCCTCGTCTTTTCACACGAGTCAGATTAGATCCTTAACGAGCAGATTAACGAGGAGGAGAGTTTGGCATGGGGAGAAAGGAGGGAGGACCCAGTTAGCGTCGTCTCACACACCCACAGCTGCAACACCAGGATTTACAGGATGCACTCGCTGATCCACTCCAGATGTTTTCCAAAGCGAAACACACACTCACGCAGGCACGATAGAGGGAGATCTGTCAGAGTAAACAGTTTGGGTTTCACAGTGACGATGAAGCTTTGTTTTTGTTTTGAACTATTTCTACGAGCGGCTCCCATTGGCTGTTATCTTAAGCGCAACATATTTAAATCTAAAAAATCACAAGAAAACACCAAGGCGCTGTTAAAACGCCTTTATTGTTACGCCACGGTCAAAAATGTTTGATGCCGAAACGCATCAGAATTTGTTTTTTTGGACTAACTTGAGCATGCCGTGACTATAAAGGCATTTTTATTGTTTCTTTCTCCAGGAAATTCTTCTTCTTCGAGCTTTTTGTGGTATTTACATCCACTTTGAACACTTAAGTTATGGATAAGTTTGAAGGATTTATCCAAGGAGGCATATGGAGGATGCTTTGATGCGAGGATGCTCGGTCATGACCACTTTTAAATCTTCAAATATTCCGACTCAAGTCATTTTTTCCCCCTTTCAGAGACACGGATCACAACGCTGCGCGCCATCATCGCATCCCCGAAAAATGCAGAATTTTCTCCGGTCGTGATACCACATGAAAGCAAAAGGAAAAATGAGTCATGCCTCGGTGCATGGCATGTCATAATGCAGCAGCAGCAGCACCTTCAAAGGAGGGATTCATAAAAATACAGGCCCTCCACCAGATGTGTGTTTTCGGAGCGGATTGTACGTTTTGTTTGAACGCTCTCTCTGTATTTTTTTCTGCAGTCGATGACAGATGACACTAATGTGTCCAGCTCGAGCAGCTTTCACACTTCCAGGGTCCAATTGGCTCCGAAATGTTCAAATAACCTCACGCGAACTTTAAAGTGATTAAAACTCCTCATGTCTTTGCCTCCTTTAAGCCTTGACCCACTTCTTTCTTAAAAATTCAAATGACCTACATGTTTCGGAATGAAGAAGTCACAAGACACCACTCAGATATCTATCCCCCTAAATATAAACGAGTCTGACTTCATTCATCTGCCTCTTGAATCCGCCTCCTTGTGAACTTAAAAGGCCCGTGAAAACTCAATGTCACGCTTGGCACAGGTCGGCGTTGGGACACAGAGGTCAGAGGTCAGAGGCAGTGGGTCAAACTGTGCTCTGACCTTCTCCCGAGAGGATGAGCGCCCTGGGAGGCTTTGTCCTCGTAAATATGCGCGACAGGGGAAACCCGCCTCTAAAGAGCTGTTCACCAGCAGCGCGGACAATAAAGCCTTTTTTCTTTCGCGGCTTGTAGACGAATATCTGTCAGTGTCGGAACGCCCCGGGGCGACCTCCCATTGAGACATGTAGGTAGAAGATACACACATTCATGTAGTGGGCAGATAAACAGATTGGAGTGTGT
>CM014089.1:5861204-5961204 GCA_004119915.2 Collichthys lucidus
TTTTCTGGAGCCGCTCGCTGCGGCCTAGAAACATTATGAGAGCGATGAGAACCGAGAACGAAGTGCACGGTCGCAGAGTCGCAGGCGAACGGATAAACAATGAGCTAAAGACTCTCTGCAGGGTCATCACGACGTCTGATTTGATGCGTTGTTGGGATAAAAATATTGATTACGGCTGATTTATGGACTCCAGGAAGAAACTAAGCGTGTCGAGTCGTGGAGATTGTATTTTCTGTTGACTCTCACGTCTGTGTCTCCTCCAGAGAAGTTCATCGAGAAAGTTTTGAAGAACGTCGGCAGGCAACACGTGGACGTCGATAACCTGACGCCGCAAGACCTGGACCAGCTGTCCCGCCTGATAGCCGACGCTCTGCAGGTGGTCGACCAGAAACAGGGACTAAACAGAGGCCTGAGCAGAGTTAGACCTGGTCCAAGAGACCTGGAGGGAGAGATGAACAATATGGAGGATGAAGAGGAGGAGGAGAAGGAGGAGGCTGCTGCCAGAGATGAGGAAGAGGAGAAGTTGCTTGAGAACGCTCCAACAGTGAAACCACAGGAGATCAGTCCCGCGGTGCCGGCAGCACTTCAAGGTAATTTTTACAGATTCATTTTTTACACAATTAAAGTATTGAGCAAAAGCTGGGAAGCCTGGGAGTCTGTGGTACACACACATACTGTAATCATGTAGGTGGGATTAAACAGCATGAAAATCAATGCAGACAATAAACAGGCGTCCCATTTAGCTCGGCACAAACACAGCCGGCTTTAACGGCCTGCACTGAGACTCCAACAACTCCAATGAAGCTTAAATATGGCTGAAAATAATGAACCATGATGAGAAATTATTAAAGCTGATGTTTTTTCAGCATTAGTTAAAAATGAATTTACCACATTCAGTCAAATATTAAAGAAGATGATTTAAAAAAGTCCTTGAAATTTTGGAGAGCTCCTTGAGTTCTTTGTTCACATTTTGATTTGGTTGTTTCCGTACGAATTTCATTTCATCTCTTCTTCCCCATCAGAGCGCCACGCGGATACAGAAGAGCACGGTGTGAAGGACGAGGTGAGCGTTCAGCTCGTTAATGTCATTATGAGCTGTTACGTAATGTTCTGCACGATGATGGACTGCAGCCCTCAAGAGAACTGAACGTTGTGTTTGACGTCAGCTGCTGTACGAGAGGTGAAGTGACTGTCCTGAGAGCTCAGCAGGAGAGAGAGAGACACTTCACAATAAAGAAACATGTTTAGATTATTTTGCATAAATCTAACTCATGGGAATATGAACAGCAGTTATTCTAAAGCAACTAGAGGCAAGGCATAAAGATGGATCAAGAAAGGAAACAGTGATATGAAATGACACGTTTAAAGTCTGTGTAAAGAATAAATAAGACCAAAGAAGAAAGAGTTATTAAACCACTAAGCCAAATTTGAGTGATTCAAACTATAAACAAGTTTATAAAACTAGGTGTCAAAATCAGTCATCAGACCAACTTTGAAACACTCTGAGCTGAGATGAATTTAATCTCCGTCTCTCTGCTCAGGGTGGCCTGAGCGTGTCATCGAGCCACCCTTTAAGGACCGCCCACAAAATCCTGAGACTGAAAAACTGGCGAAAAACTGTTTTTTCACGTGTTTTCAGCAACAATCTTTGTTTTTTGAAAGAATTGCCTTTACACTGACTTTAAATAAGATGAAATAGAAGATAAAATTCGAATAAATTTTTATATCGCGTGAAATATTAAACCCTCATAAAGGTTGGAAGAGACTTCTCAGGACCGATTCATTGATTTCGTTGGTTTAAACTTTTTAAAGCAGTAAAAGTGAACGCTGCTAACAACAGAAGAACCACTCAGGTCACACTTTACTGATTGGTATGACGATATGATCATTATTTATTAACGGATTTAGCACAGAACAAGCTGCAGATGACTTGTATCTCCACGGACAACGTCTCGGTTTGAATAGACCAGATGAAAAACTGGTTTTCCTCAGCTGGTCCTGCTGGTTTTTGGGCTGGTTCAAAGCTCTCTGGAACCTCCTTCATCTTTCTTTTACCAAAAAAAAAAAACAAATCAGATCTTTAGGTGCTACCAGGCAGAAGAGGTTTAATCAAAGTAGGTTTCTGGCCCCGTAGCTCCGCCGGCTTTTGGATCTTGACAAGCCGAGCAATTACCCCGAAGCTAGCAGCAAAGGGATAATAGCATATTATAATCCTATTCAGACAGGTTGGCTGCTCTTTGATTCAAGGCAATTATTTCCTCATGCTCGTGGCTGTAGATTGCCAACACGCTGACATCACTTACAGGAAAACTCCCACCAGTTCAATTTAAGCTGTTGGACAAAAGATCTTGATTGAACAATGTCTCATTACTCAAGTCTGATGTCTGCGTATGTCATTAGAGCGATACACCAGTGAGTAATTAGTCTCACAGATGTGTCTAAAGTTCTGAAATCCGAATCATTTGTCATGACGTTGAGTTATCTGGAGGTCTTAACTTCCCCTGCCAACGACGGAGAATTAAACGTGAATACGGCGTTCAGTTTTTCGGAACGCACGCCAGTAACATCAAAATATAAATAACCATATCAATATTTGAACTCGGCACTGACGAATCGGATTCATTGTCTTGGTTTGAAACAACTTCAAGTGAACATTGTTTGCATTAGAAATGAATCTGTCTGCTACTTGTTTGATTATTTGAACAGCAAATGTCAGTCACAAGTTACAAGAACACAAAGCGGTGTGTTCCATTCAACCAGCACTGATGTCGGGCGATGTTGGATTGGGTTGAGGTCAAAGGCTTTGTGCGAGTTCACAGGTCCGAGTCCGTCCGTCTCTTCTGGTCGTGCAGAAGTCACTCACAGTCATCAAATGTTTCTTTTTTAGCACCACGCAGGTGTTTTCACTTATTCTGTCTGATTGGGCCTGAAGGTGGGCGGATCTAGAGAACACGATGACACCAATCACGGTGCAGATTGATGAAGGTGTAGCGTAGTCCTGCAGTCCTAACAGGTGCAACAAGAAGATGTCAATCAAGAGTTTGCCGACGCCCACGCGGCCCTGTAAAGAGGTCTAATGAGGCCTGTAAGTGAAAACAGCTGCGGGGGTCGTGTTGACGTGCTGAGGCTGTAAATGCTTAAAATGGACCTCAGCAGTCGACATCAATGCTTTCTGTTTCTTCTTCCAGCCGGGGAGTGAAAACCTGTTCACCAAACTTCTCGCCTACCTGGACAAAACTTCCTTCGGCGCCTCTCCTTCGGCGAGAAACCTGAACGATGTCTCCGTGGAGACGCCCCGGGGACGACAGGTGGGTCTGGAAAACGTCCAGAGTCGGACCAGCGAGGCAGGGGTGACGGTGCAGAAGAAGGACGCCACCCAGTCCGTGGAGGAGGTGTCGGAGGTGGAGGGCTGGATCAAGGAGGTGCTCCGCCTCCCGCCTCGCTCGTGTACGACGAGCCGCACAAGAAGACGATGCACGTGCCCGAACTTCAGCTGGACGTCAAAGCCGGCAGGAAGAAGGCGGACGACGACGTCTTTGGCTACGTCATCACCGACACAGAGTGAGTAGGAAGCAAACATACGCACAGGTGGAGCAGAGGCAGCATTAATAAATTCTCACACAATTTTAGAGAGCAAAATATTATAAACACGTCTCTGAATAATGCAACGCGATTCAAACACCATGAAGCACAACCTCGAGTTAAATCAACAGCTTTCAAAAAACCTAAACATTCGAGGAGCGTTTTATTACAGGTTGAGATGTAAAATTAAATTAATAAATATTAAATATATAATAAATAAAAGACAGTGCAATGATTTCTTAATTTCAAATATTTGGAGATTTCCACAAGCAACAAACAAAGTGATCAGTGTTTTTTAGAGGATTCTTGTCTTCCGTACTTCAGTTTTCATGAATTCAAATCACACAAATCATCTTTGTCGTGATCATGTAGAGCTATGGTGGAAAGTTGTAATGAAATAAATCAATAAAAGTAAAAACATCACTACTCACTCACTTAGATCAGAGATGTCGTGACTGTGATAAACAGGTTTTAATTTAGTGTGATTTAGTCTTCATAGAACACGTTTCCTTTTGTCTCTGTTCGCAACAATCAGCAGTGATGACAGATATTTTCTTCTCATCGTGATGGAGGCAGGAAATGTGTTTCCCTCCGCCTCAGATATAAATCGTTTTTGTCATTGCTATCAAGGAAAATCTGGTTTCTCATACGTCAAAAACAGGTGAACCTGCCATCATCCTGAGCAAGTTAATGTCAAATATCACCCGGGATGCAACAGCAGGTCGTCTTCTTCTTTCGTTCTTCTTCACACCAAGGGCAGAGTCATTTTTGAATCCCTTTTTAGAAACGGTTGCCGTGGCGTTCGAAGCTTCTTCTCTTTTAGCTGCAGCGGTTGTGATCCTGACTGAAGGCCTTCGGTGGTGCGCTCCTTTCTTTTCTTTACGTCATAGAGACAGAGCGTCTTTGTGGTGTTTGTCGAGCTGCTGCCGTTTTTTTATCCAGACGTAACATGAGCATGTTTTTTCTCTTTGTCCTGCACCTGAATTTATAGAATAAATGAGCGAGTGAATTTCTTTCCGCTCTGGTTTTCTAAAGCTGCATTTAGTCAGGATCAAGTTTTTCTCTTAATGTGGTGGCTCGCCGGAAGTGGACACAAAAATGCAGAGGAGCAGAGTTTGCCAAATAAGCAGCCGTTTATTAGACCACGGGAAAAAGGGGCAGGGGGGTGTCACGGGCGCCATGGAGGCAGCAGGGGCAGGGGAGCTCACAGGGGGAGCTTGAGCCGGGGAAAAGGTAGGGAGAGGCCGTCGAGGGGTTTAGGCTGGGGCGGACTGGTGCAGAAGCCTGGTGGTGAGGAGGGCGAAGAGCAGAAATCCAAGTCAATACTCAGATAAATCTCAGTTTACAAAGTCTTATGAGGAGCCTAGTTTGATCTCCCACGACGCGGTGAAATCTGCAGCAGCATGCAGGAGGCCAGCCTGTAAATACTGCTCGAGATGATGATCAGCTTCAGGTGTGTGCAGACAGCTCCACAGCACCACACCCATCCCTGTAACGAGAGCACCTGGAGCCCAACCCCCAGCCTAGACACCACACTTTACTCTATAAATCTGCTATTATCAACGCAGTGCTGGGGTCAAACACAGCATGAAACTGTTATGTTGACATTCAAACCAGTCGGTGTGCAGGTGCAGGATGCACTACTGGCGAAAAGACAACAACATGTTGATGATGGTTAAAACATAATATAGTCTATCTATGGCAGGGATGTCCAAAGTCAGATTCTTTAGATTTCATGTGACCCGAAGCTTCTTTTTTATAATATATTATTTTTGGCCTGCTAGGATTGTCAGATACTGTATGGCTGGAAGATTTAACTTTTTTCGTTTGACATGATGAAGCATTTGAACCTTTAAGGATATAACTGCTGCTGTTATGTCTGTAGATGTGACACAAAATATTATTTAATGAGCAAGAGTGACACGTTTTAAACTCTGATGTTAACAGACTTTGCATTACTCATTATAATTCATGTTTAAAATGACCACGAGGTTTCAGATTTGTATCAAGTTTAACGTGTTCATACAATTTATTATCTGACTCCAGATGTGAAAGAAAGAAAGCATTTTAGATTTGTTCACGTCTGATTGGATTTTGTTACACTGCCATTAAAAAAGTGACAACAACAAACACAACAACAAAATTGTTTATGTAACTTTTTTTAAATATTAGTATCTTCACATGTCAAATCTGTCCCTCTTTAAAAAAGTTTGGACACCCCTGCCCGATATGAACCTTTCTTGCTCTGCTTGGAAATGTATGCATTTTTGAAAAATGTTGATTTCACATCAAACTCTGCAGAACAGTACACGGAGCATCAGGGTTGCAGATTCAAGCACCTGTAAAGATTCTGCGAGTCTCTGAGTGGACAGGATACACCAAAAAAAACAAACACTGACTCTATCGTTGGTTTTTCAAGCTTCACGTCTCATGGAGCTGAAGCTTTGTTCCCACTGCGAAACAAACACAGTCGGTCAGCAGAAGCTTCTCTGACAGGTGGTGTTACAACAATCTGTAACTTCATGAAAGACTCTGATCAGAGGTGCACAGATGGAAAGTTTAAGACGCCCTCGGTCATTTCTTTCTCAGCGCGCATGTCGGTGAACTCGCGGCAGATTCCTCTCCAACCCTGTACAGTAATGCTTTAAAGTGTCTCTTGACATTTTTTGCGAGATTACCGGAGCCTCAAAGGAAGCCAGAACTCGTCCTTGACAGTTCGCAAATCTCTCCTCGAGAGAGAAAGGGAGCGAAGTGCAGCGTGAACCACAACATTGAAGAAAAAAACACTTTAAGACAATGCGCCAGAAAGCAAGAGGCTCTTTATCAACGACACAAAGCTTCTCCTGTACAAGAACGATCTGGACAGGCACATTTCTGACCAAGTCTTTTCTTGTTGTTTGAGCAACGACGAAACCAAGAACCCTCCATGATGTTAAAGACACTTTGTTTACAGCCGCGTCTGACTGCAGGGAAGCTGACGGAGAGCTTGTTCACCTGGCTGACCTGGTGAAAATGTCACACTCTTTCAGCAAGAGCCCGGGTCAGATGAGTTCTCCACAGAGCGTCTCTGATTTGTACCGCAGAGTGCACGCTCTTTATTCTGCTCTCTATCAATGTCATGCTGTGATTTGACAGGAAGGTCAACAAGGTTCTTCCAAACTGACCATTTCCAAGTCTCCCTGTGAAAGTTTTCAGTGTCTCTGTATCAAACAATCATCTGATGATGCAGCACGATGATGATGTAGCTCGTGTTCTTTTTTTTATGGAGATTAAAACGTTGAATCCTCAAACTAACTAAACTTGGAGCACCTTTGACTTCATGTCACACTCTGTCCTACAAGCTGCTCCAACTAATCATCCGAAATTAACTAATCCCTGATATGCACCGATGGAAACTTAGAAGGTGACCGCAGGGGTCGGGAATCGAACAGCCGATCTTCTGATTAGCGGACGACTCGCTCGAAATTCTTATGTTTGTCGTTGAAAGGAGACAAAAGCGAAAGTTTCATGCTTTTGCTTTGCGATAACCAAGCCTCTGGTGGTTGCCTGGCAACCTCATGATGCCAACAACACCGCAGCATGTTTTCATGTTTCTACACGAGATGTAACTTTTTACGGTTTAAACTTTTTGTCTGATGTGATCCGTTACAGTAAGTCTGCTCGACTCCAGATAGCTGAAGCTTTGAGTTTTACATCTGATAAATCGTATTAACTTTAAGCAACACGTGAAGGAGTTTGAGTTTGTTTAGAAAAATAAAAATACCTGCATCCGAGCACGACTCCGGTTACAGTAACGCGGCAGATCAGATGCGGAGTTCTGACATTTCGGCTGATGGCAGGAAGCTCCTGGTGGTTTCAGCGCATCACCTCCTCCTGCGGACGTGGGTGGAGGAGGAGGAGGAGGAGGAAGACAGGGTGATTCATCACAGCTGGAGGAAAACACCTGCTCCCCAACACACACACACACACACACACACACGCTTTTGTTTGGGCCACCTCTTAACCCTTCGACCCATAAATGCTTCCCCCTCGCCTCACCTCCCACACACACAGATACACGCCTGATATCACCCCTGTGGTGTACGTCTCTGCTCATAACCTTTTTGAAATCTCCTGATAGTGAAGTGCTGCTCAGTGTGTTCACGATCTGAACATGTAAAACTGCCAAACTAAATGGATTTTACTCCCTAATTATCTTGATTAATAAAGAGGCAGTGCACGGTGATTAGCCGGGAAAAAAATATATATTTTATTTTGAAACCCTGAGATCAATAATAACCTATAATTATGTCAAATCTGTTACCTTCCCCTGGAACATTTTGTATCGTCTGCCAGTTCATAAACAAGCCTCAGAATATTATGTGAGGTTCATGCATGCACACATACGTGACATGAACACTGTAGATGTGGAGCACCTTTAATTTACTTTAGTGTCAACATATTGCATCATCGGTTTTAGGAGCTAACGATTCATGCACCGACTTCAGGGAAAGTTTGGGGTTCAGTATCTTCGACATGCAGACCGGAGGAGCCGGGGATCGAACCGCCGATCATCTGAGTTTCAGACCTCCTGAGCCCTGAGGCAAAATGTTTGATTTCACATGTTTCTCATGACTTACTGTAACTTACCCGAGCAAAAATCACAGAAACAGATTGATTGATAAGATCATATCTTGAATTTTTTAAGTTGTTTTGAATCTAATGCTGCAAAATATGTGATGGAACTCGTTTTATAGTTGATTTGAGATGGAGACATTTCTGTATCATGACACATTCAGTCATTAGTGCAAAAATTATGAAGACCTGAAATTCTTAAATTAGCGCCTGGACGTGTTTTTACTTAAAAACAGAAAATTCACCTGTGAATATAAATGAGTTGAAGGTTTTCACGTGTTTCCTGCTGGTTTGTTTGGCGGTGACTTCACATGAGTTAAATCTTGATCTTCTTCTTGTTGTCTGGATCTTTTCTTCTTTGTTTGAACCCGCCTGGTGACAGGACAAAGATGTTCACATTGTGTTGATATGCAATGACCTTGGAGTCAGAGAAATAATGAAAAGTGTTTTTTTTTTTACGTTTAGTCATAAAAGTGGATGCAGGTGGACTCACTCCTAGTGTCCCCTGACAGAAAAACACTTTCTCCACATGTATGTACGCGTGAACACGTGCGATCACACGCAGCAACACGTGGAGCACCTGTGGAAATCACATGGGCTTCACAAATTATACCAAATCCACGTGTTTCCCGTGTCATTCTGCACACCTGGTTTTTCTGTAAAGGGAAACAGCCTCCGACTATTCTGGACTGTTGTGATTGATCAACACATTTACACGTCTGTTGCTTTTTCGATAACATGAATTCATTTTAAATTTGTTTTTAAATGACAGAAACATTCAGAAAGGAGTTCGGTGCAGATGTTTTAGCTCATAAAGAAACATGATTCTGATTGTGCCCATCCAGATGTTGAAACATTTCATTGGGTACTTTGGCTGCAGTAGCTCAGTCCGTAGGGATTTGGCTTGGGAACCGGAGGGTGGACCAGAGTATGAGAGGTGGACCGGTATCTGGAGAGGTGCCAGTGTCCTTGATCAAGGCTCAGAAACCCGACAAACTGTTCTAGTCTTTCTTCTGCTGAACAGCCAGGAGATCACAGCTCAGATGTTTTCATCCATGGACTCTAAATGACTCTTTAGTTTTTGGACTGAAGTTTGGAATCCGTTGCCTTTGGATCCAAAGTTGTGTCTTTTTGTATCTAAAGACAGTGGACGGTGCAGCCTCTTGTCGTCTTTACACTTAAAATGTGTAAGAGCCCAGCGATAGCAGAGATAACATAAAATCAATCAAAGGTGCTCTGTGTGTGCTGCAGCTGTTCCAGCTGTCGTATCCCTGCATGCTGCAGAGCTGATGTAAAAGCTGCTGTTAGCACTGAGGCTCTGCAGGCGGGTGGAGTGATCGCCGGTGTCACATCTGAAGCAGCCGCTCTGCAGCGAGGAAGACTCGTGACTCATACCGTGGGCTGCTGTCAGCTCTCGAGGCCGAGGAAGGAGAGACATCATCTGCCGTCTGCAACTTTTTCCACGCAGACAATCAAGTTTTCAGTCAGCTGTTATTATTATTTAAAACATATTTAATATTCTATCAAGATGTTCATCACATCGCACAGACGTGAAATACATTTTTTATACTATTTATGGCTGAGGTTTGACAGAGGAGGCTGTTTTTGACTGTCCTCCCCGTCTTCTTCAAGGATGCTCAGCCAACAGTTTGTTTGGCGTCGCTTTTCTTTTTCCTCTGCGCACCGTCAGCATCTGAAGCTGTTTTTTTTTTTTTTTACCCTGTAGCTGATTCTTTCACATCGTAACAAAAGTCGTAGTTGGATGACGTGAAGCAGCGTGGGATCACGGGAGCCGCGTCTTCATTGTTAAACCACTCCAGGCAGAAATCATCATCACGCTCATGAATGTAACTTTCTAATGTTTAATTCACGTTCGCCGACTTCCTTCCTCCCTCTCTGTAAGCGATAGCAACTAGAGACAAAACGCCGCCGACAGGCGACCGAATGAAACGCACCATTACTTTCTAATTAAATTTTGGATTTCTCTGGAAACATTTCAACTCAACAAAATATTTAAATTAGACATTTTAACTTCAAAACACACCTCTCAAAACGTTCCATGATAATTAGAGAACATATTTTAATTAATAGAGCTGTTTTTACATATGTATGTGTATATAATTAATTAATTTATTTGTATAGCCCAAAGTCACAAAGTACATTTGCCTCGGAGGGCTTTACAATCTGTACGGAGAATGACACCCTCTGTCCTTAGACCCTCGGTTCGAGTGAGGATTAATTAAGATTACCGTCTGTGTAAACGCAATTCTGAAATTTCCTTCAAGATACATAACATATGTTCAAACAAAACACGTGAAAAGACTTTGAACGATATATTACTGAAATGTGGAGTCAGAGGTTCAAACAGTTCCAGGATTTTGTGGGCGGTCCTTAAAGGGTGGCTCGATGACACGCTGAGGCCACCCTGAGCAGAGAGACAGAGATGAATTCATCTCAGCTCAGAGTGTTTCAAAGTTTAGTCATGTTCAGTTTCTGAACTCATATTTATTCTGACTTTACACAGACTTTAAATACAGAATTCAGAAACAAGGAAGCAGACAACTGCCAATTTCCATAATAAGATTTTTTAAAAAAAAGAAAAAGTGAGTTCACACAGTTTTTCCTCTCATCAGTTATCCGAAGATGATTCCTGGTGTTGAGGGAGGGAACGTGCATGCTGCAGCTGTCTGGAGGCGTCTTCTCTTCTGCATTTGAATTCAGCAGAGGGAGGTCAGATGAGTCCACAGCAGATAGGAAGCAATTAGCTTAGAGTTCGGATATTGAGCTTTAAACGTGGTCTCCCAGCAGACACACACACACACACACACACACACACACACACACACACACACACACACACACACACACACAGCTGTTTTAATTGACTACATAATTTGTTATTGCTGCCGTTTTTTCTTCACGGTTTGGTGAAACGTCTAAATTCTGTCCTGATAGATTTTAGTCTGGCTGTCATGCAAACACCTCCTGTCTTAGTTTTACAACTATTAATTCAATTCAATCTATTCGCCACACTTCAACCTTTAACTGTGTGGTTTTTGTTTTATGCTTTCAGGGTTCACGCTGACATTAGTTTCTCGTCATTTAGCTCGAATAAGCCGGCACGCACGAACACAGCAGAGGTCGCTCTCGTCGTGGAATATTGCCAAAGTCATTTCATCTGTTAAACGGCTGTTCAGAGTTCTCCGACCTCGTCTCTTCCTGTCAGCACACGCTTAAAGCTTCAAATGAGGGAGCGGGAAGTGACGATGACGAGCGTTACGTGTGTGACCCCGCCTCACCTCGCCACTTCACACCTCTTCACCCCGTCTGGGCTTTTTGTCGTCTGTCTCATGTTTGATATCTGTGCTCAGATTAATCTTTTGTTCCATCTGCTCTCAATATGTTCTTCTTCTTTGTTGCATTCCTCAAAATGATTCACCTGTCATGGAAATATTAACGAAGGCAGGGGCGGATGTTTTCAGCGCAAAGTACAGGTTGTGATTTTGTGAAATTAGGGAGTGACAAATTCTAAAAAGCTTCACTCCGACACATTTGAATTTCAAAAAATCTCCGTTTGCCCTCGTCAGTGTTTACCTGAAGCTGCCAAGAGACGGATCTAAACGGATCCTCACAGTTTTGCCTAATCGTCTCAGCAAGCACTTCAAAGTTTCATGACATTAACGAGCAGAGAAAATTATTTACATATTATGGATATTCAAATAAAAAACTGTCAGCCTTAAAATTAAAGGTTCAAGTTAGAACTTCAAGTGGTTCTTCATGGTAATCCCAGTAAAAATAAAATAAAAAGCAGAAATGGAAATGTTCTCCAAAGCACCAAAAAGTCCTGCACTCGTGACTTGGAGAACTTTTTTTGGGGGGGCATTCAGTTATGCAAAGAACCTTAAACACCAAAAAATACGTCAGACAGGTTCTCCAAACTTCAAGTTAGAACCCAGAAGTGGTTCTTCATGGTGAATCCATAGAGGAACCTTGTTGGAGCCGTGTTGACCTATTAGTTCTTCAAAGAACCAGTAATTAGTCTTGCAAAGAACATTTAAAGGATTATTTAATTAAACATAAAAGTTCTTCAAAAGCACAAAAGGTTCTCCAGAGAACTCTCTGTAGCACTGACCATGAACCAGTTTTTCTAAATGTTTAGTGTTTAAAGACCACAAAGACTTTTTGGGAAACTGAACTTTAATTGGCCAAAAATAAAGTATGTGCTTAGAGCCTGATCTGAGAAATCCTCTTTCCACTTCACCTACCAGAGATTAATATTGTTGCACGTAAAATAAAACATAAGTTTGCCAGTTTCCCAAGAGGTCGGTGGTTTAATTCAATAGTTTTTGACTTTACAGCGAGCTTTGACTGTAGAGTTTAATTTGATTTAACATTTTCTTCATCTCTCTCTCTTCTCCTTCTACCTGCCTCCTCTTCTTCCTCATCAGTGGGCTCCAGACAGACGAAGGCCTCCAGCTGATGGAGATCCTGGCACGCAGGGCTAAAATCCAGATGACGGACTTTGCCGAGCTCTCGTATGTATTATTGTTTTTCTTTTTTAAATCTCACTCCTGCCTTCTCACAGAGTCAGCACTGCACTGGCCCTCTAACCTAAAGCTTGGATTTTCTATCCAGGTTTAAATCCTTTAATTTTCCACCTGTGTAACATAAATAAAACCTGCACATGTTTGCTGCCGCTCTGAATAATCTATTGCTGCGGAGATGGTTGGTTGGTTGGTTGGTTCTCACCTGTTCTGGTTAAAAATGCAGATACATAAATTCTGTTCAAACAAAGCTAGCTCGCTGGAAGTGACACGATATTTTCACGAGCATAAATCCAGATGTTTTTATACTTCTGGCTTGAGCATTTTCTATTTTTTGCTGTGGCCCATTCAAATAAACGGCAGACGATCTCTGCTGCAGGCCGACAGACACCAGCTTTGAAACATGGATGTAGTTCATCAGTCTGATATGCCATGATCATGATGTTGACACAGGATGTTCATCCAACAGCTAAAAGAAAGACGAAACATTCCTCCTTAAGTCAGTGTAGCATAGAAATGATAGCGGATATGTTATTTTAAGGTGGCATTGTTGCATAATGTCGTGTTAAACTTTATGTTTAAACAGTTGGAGTTGTGCACGTCACCTTTTCGGTCCCTGTAATGGTGTTCAGTCCTCACAGTGTGAGTGGGCGTCCAGGTTTGGGGTCAACACAATCTATAAAACCAGCACTTAGACATACAGCTCAGGAAGCTAAAAATACAGTAAAGTATTATAATGTTCATAATGTCCTTCTGAAAGTCTGTGTCCTGTGATATACCAGCGCCTCTGGACTTGTAGCTGTGCCAGCTGACAGACGGCCAAGCAGTTGAAGTAAATTAAGAATTACATGTGGAAAAAACTTCAAGTTCATCACTGTAACACTTGAAAATCACAAAGGACTCCACACTCCAGACTAGAAATACCGAAGAGCCAAAGGTGTGTGGATGACTCAACGCGTTTATAGTGCGCTGTACGTCAACCGCCGTGCACCTGTGGGCTCATGTGGGCGTCCGTTTTCTCGAAGGGCATCGCGCGCTGAAACTTCGGGTATCCCCTCGTGGAAGATGAGCAGCCGTTCGAGCTCAGCATGTCAGATCTGAGCGGGCGAACCAGTGGGATCAAAACAGAGAGCAATGAAATCAGAAGTGAGGAGAGGAAAGAAAAAGAGCAGAAATCCAAGGACGTCGCCTGTTTTTCATTCCGTCGACATTTCTTCCTGCTCCGAGGGGGCAACGAAAGCAACGAGGGCCGCCCGTCCGCGATATTGACACGTCTGCGTCGAGCTGCCGCTAACTGCAATCATTTATTAACGAGACCCAACTCCGCCTGAACCCTCGATCTCGACTTCTCCGTGACTTTCTCCGTCTCTCACTCACTCTGTCGTGATTTATTCCGATGGATCATCTCTTCTTCCACCCGCTCCTTTCTTAGTTCGTCTCAATCTATTTCTGTCCTCTCTCTTTCTCTCTCTTTACTTTCACTCTCTCTGAGTTGTTGTTGGTGACTTTGCAGTGGGGTTGTCAACATTTTCAATGTAGTGAGCTGCAAAAGCAAAAGAAGATGTGCTGCGTTGGTTTGCAGTCAGTGTACAGACAGCGTTAGGTTGGATTCCAGCTCGGGTCTTTGACCGTCAACGCTCTGCTTGTAACTGAGCGTTCATCAGCAGAATTAGCATTATGTGAATTTGTGTTAGTACCCAGCTCACTTAGGGAAGAGAAAGACGTATTTTTAAATTATTTATTGTCAGAAGTTCAAATAATATTCCAACAAATAAAGATTACAAGTGCGAGGAAATGCTGCTCGAACCAAAGAAACCAAGGGAAAGAGAAACCGCATCACCCAACTTTTATTTTGAAAGAAACAGGACAGCAGCAGCATTTATCGTCCGTATTAACGAGTTAATTCAATAATTAACATCCTCAACTCATCAACTTTGGTAACTCAGTTCGTTAAAATGCATCCTGTGGATTGGACGGATGGACTGGGTGCTGCTCCAGTCACAATCCTCCAGCTCTTCAGGAAGCTAAGGGCGGAGCCACACCTTGTGAGCTCGAGCCAATCAGGAAGAAGGGACCACACGCCTAATTTAGCATACACAAACACTACATAAAAGGTTTAAATGTAGGAGTGTTGGTGGCAGCTGTATGTTTATTTGTTGTAAAATATAATACTTGATGATTTCACCTCTGACCTGGAGGTAAAACTAAAAGTATCTGGAACATCCACAGGAAAACTTCCAGGTAAAAATCATTTGCCTCTTTTTTTTTCTAACTTCGAATTCGTGATGATCTTTTGTGTTTCTACCCCCGACTGAGTTTAGTTGTAGTGGTCAGCACTTAAAAAAAAAGAGCCAAGTTGTAATAAACTGGATTTAAACACAAACACACACACACACACACACACACGACCCGACCTACAAGCTTTGTCTTCACAGCATTTCCTAAATTGCCAGGAAGCCAATCAGAGCCATGAAACATCACGACTCGTTGCTCTGTCTTCTTCCGCCTGCAGCTGTTAAACGAGAACGAGCCGCAACCTTTTTGTTTTTGTCCTTTCTTTTTTTTTTTTAAATGCTTTGCCACTTTCCAATTACTTTCCTCCGTGGTTGACACCGTGCACTCGTTCATCAAAGCACACACACACACACACACACACCTTTTCTCTCTAAATGATGACTATAGCTGTGTGTGTGTGTGTGTGTGTTAGAAAGTATTACAAAAGTATGTAAAGGTAATTAACACATTAAATATGTTGGACAATAGTTGCTGAAAACCAGTTTTCAGTCTCAGGATTTTGTGGGCGGTCCTTAAGGGGTGGCTCGATGACACACCGAGGCCACCCTGAGCAGCATCTTGCATGACCTGATCACATGAAACTGTGAAGTATTAAATTCCATATGAACAGACAAACTGGCCGACTGCAAACACGAACACGTCGTAGTGAGTGGAAAGTGGAATTATTTGTTATTTGGTAATGATTTTTCAGTGACAGGCGCTCGGCGTCGGCCAGCGTTGATTAGATAATGTGTTTGTCCTCGCGGAGTGCAGCGTCGAGATGAAACTTTTTACAGCGTTAAACTGATTTAAGAGCTGGTAGTGTTCTCAATTTATACTTGTATACACACTGTGTGTGTGTGTGTGTGTGTGTGTGTGTGTGTGTGTGTGTGTGTGTGTGTGTGTGTGTGTGTGAGTGTGTGTGTGTGTGTGAGGTTTTCATGCTGTAAATTCATTCCACAGTGTCGATAAAGCAGCTTCCAAATTGAATTGAACTTGAGTTGAATCGAATTAAGACAGAGGAGGAAGAATTCATGTGTACGTTCATTTAAGTGTGTGTGTGTGTGTGGACAGGTGGGGATTGGGTGGCTTGGGGTCGTGTGATTCACACACACACACACACACACACACACACACATACCTTCACACACACACTCTCTCTCTCTCTCCGCCCCCACACCCGGCCTCGTTGTTCCCGCGGCACCTCGCCGTGCTGCTCGGCTGCTGTATTGAGTCCCTGGGTGGCCCGTACTGTTCTCCTGTTCTAATGCACCTTTTGTCTTTGTTCTCCTATTCTGGGAATGAAAGGAGGGAGCTATACACTGGGGAGAGTGATGGATTGGAGGCAGAGAAAGAGAGAGAGCGACAGAGAGAGAGAGAGATATAGAGACAGAGAGAGAGAGAGGGGGAGAAAGCCGGGGGTCTCTTTTGTTGCGAGCGCAGTGAAAGCCCAGCAGGGGGAGCCGCCTTGACAATTTGTCAGAGGCGCCACGCTTATTTTTCCAGGGCCGCCCGGCTCCTCACCGCTGTGGCAACGGCAGTCACCTCCACCAGAAACAAAGGCCTTGCACTGACACCGAGCCCGCTGATTTACCCAGCCTGCCTCTGGCTTTTCCACCAACACCACCAACAAGTCTCGCTGTCCCATTATATTCCCCATTATGGAGATTTACGGTTAGAACCGCGACGCTGTTCTGTCTGTGTTCTGCAGCAGCTCTATACTGTGTGTGAACCTGTTCCCGCTGAAGCTGCAGCAGTAGTTTGAACCCAAGGTGCCATGTTTTTATATTACAAATATTTTTATTTATAATACCTCGAAATTCAAGCTGGCAACTTTGACCAGAATTTATAAAGTTATGCACAAACAGGAGACAGGAACGTGCAGCAGTGTAAAGATATAATAGAGTTGACATATCTCCATACCTGCAGAGTTTATGAATAATAGACTGAATGCATTCTTTTAAAAAAGCTTTTTGCTGTGCAGGTCAGACATTTAGTTGACATCCGTCTCTGGTTAATATAATTCAACTTTCTTTTACTGTTAAGTACATGTTGTCACTCGAGGAGCTGCTGCAGGAATTTATGTAACGTTAGAGGTGCAGTGTGAAACGTTTTCAACACGAGGCTGTAGCTCTGACGATGCTCTGAATGTTTCAAAGCTCCAATAAGAAGAAAAGAACGTGTGAAACTTTAGTATCACAGTGTTAAAGTGCATCGACGCGTAAACCTGCAGTTGTGAAGTGTTAGATTTGAGGTTGGGAAACGTGTGAAGCGTTTTTTACTGTAACAAACTTTATTCCTCGCTGCATGCATGCATCGTCTGGCCTTAATGGAGAGAATGCACTTTATTACGACGCTCATTGATCACCCGATGTGCTTTTATGAATCTGAAGGACAGCCTGACGTTCGCAGCTCCGCTCGGAAAGCTTCGGATCACCTCGAGGGTTTTTATCAAGAGCTGCAGGGACGGACGACGAGTCAATCACACAAACACGGACTTAACTCGAACTGGTCCCAGCAGGTCGGCGCTCGATTGTGCACTAAAAGTACTAAAAGCAATCTAAAGTGAGAAAGTGAAATGTTTTTCTTCTTTCCTTTTTATACTGGCTGTTTAACACAAGATAAAAACTAATGTTTCTTTTACTTTAAAGTTAAACTGTAACTATTCCTCCTGAAGATCGTTTGGTTCTGTCGGGTTCTGGTTCTACAGTCCGCTCTGCGCTCAGATTAAACTGGTGTTTTTCAGTCCACGGTACGTTTAGCTGAATTCTGTCATCAGACCAACCTTGTGTTTTTATTCTGAATATAAAAACACAAGGTTGGTCTGAATGTCTTTAGCAGTTCGGCTCCTTGTGCACTCGACACTGAAACAGGAACCTGTTGGATGCTACGTTCTGTTTTTATTCAACTGTTTTTCTTTCAGTCGTCGAACCATCGTGCAGAGTTTTGTCCTCCATCGCTTCATACAAACTCTATTTGTAAAAAGCACCAAGGACCAATTAAAAAAATATATTGTAGAGTATTCCTCTCAGCTAACTGACTGAATCACGCTTCAGTGGCAGACAAACAGAACAGTTATGTTCTATGTAGCTTTATTTACCCAAAAGATTCGATGTAACGTGCCACACTGAAAGAAAACAGGAAAATAGTTCCAGTAAAACCGTCCGGACCGTGTTTCATTCACATCCATCTGGGTAAATATCTCCAAATCTGGACACGTGAAATCAACTGTCTACTACTGCGATGTGAAAATGTGGATTCTTGGTTAAGTTTTAAGAAATCGTGTTGACTGTAACTAAACTGGGACTACTGTATAAAGTCACAGCTACGGATGTAACGATGCATCGTGACACGATTAAAAATCGGTACAAATGCGTGACGACTCGCATCGGTTGACAGAAAAAATGAATCTTGATTCTTGTTGAATGGGAACCCGCACAGCGCGTGCTCTCACTGGTCAAACAGGCTTCCCGCCGCGTTGCGTGAGCGTGGCGTGTTTGGTCCGTCCTGCACGCGACTTCAAACCCACCGGGAGAGTTTCAGGAGCGAGAGCTTAGCCCGCCAGACTTTGTTTACCTGCTCAGATTTGGACATTTTCCCGGTGTATGTTCTTCTAAACATGCTTCTACATGTGTAAATATGCTACGTAGTTAGTTAGTTTGTCTGTTTTTACGACCGGCAGTTTGCACGTGGTATTTTATTTTGAAAATCCACCGGGTTCTCTTTGCTTTTTCTGTGTCTGGCTTCCGCCCGCTCGAGGTGCTTTGTGGAAATTGACGCGTGCTGCTGCAAGTTTTAATGTTTTCATTTTATTGTTATGTACAAAACTTACCAGCCACACTGGCTGCTGATCAGAAAAGTTAATTTAGAGCCTGGTTACGCCTTGTGAGGAAAACTGCACATCACAGCAGCTAACAGCAGTTTACTGTGAGACTGTTTCTACAGAAAGCAGATATCTGTCATGAGTTCTGTTGTTTAAGATGTAAGTTGCACTTTTTATAAGAGAACACAAACTGTTTGAGAGTTTCTGTAAGGAAATAATAATAAATATAATAATTTTATTTGGTCATAATTTGTCTGTAGCTCATTTTGATTTAAAAAAATCGTATCGTGAACAAAAAATCGTGACTCGAGTCGTGAGTTGAGTGTATCGTTACATCCCCAGTCATAGCAGTAATGCGTCCCTCCGTCTCCACTCTTCACGTATTCACCAGGCAACAGCACTGCAGGCACCTCCAGCCTTGACACCTCACAAAATAGCACCAGATTAGCATATTACAACAACAACAAAAAATGTCTCTGAACAAAGTAGTCCGCGACCCGCGCGACCTCAGCCACTGAGGAGACAACAAAACTTCCCTTCCTCTGACAGTTTCCTCTCGGGGGCCCGGAGCCGGAGCGAGTTCACGGAGCCTGCAGCAAAACTTCCACACTGGCAACGTATGAATCATAAAAGTGAGCCTACACACTGTGCCAGGACACAAAACAAACCTGCAGAGTGACTCACACCCTTACGTTGCATTTGGAACAATCCGATACTGATTAGATAATACTGCCGGTGAGCGCTTTCAGCCAAATGGCCTTGGAAATGTTTTTAGCTGCCGCGGCGGCCCGGTAGTGGTTGAGGGCGAAGAAGAGGGCGGGCGGGAAGCGTTGATGTGGGTGGCTTCGCCGGGGCCTTTGACTGGAGCCGGCCCCGCCGAATAATGATGGCTGTTGCGTAACCGCCACCGAGTGTAGACTGGATGTTTTATTTTTTCTTGAACCGGGAGGGTCGAGGTGATGTAATGTCTGTGTCTGAGCTGAAGGGGTCATATCAAAGAGCCGCCACTAGGAGGAGAGAGCGGGCCTGAGCTGGCTGCATGTGAGGATGATGATGGACAGGATGGAGGTGTGAACGCTGCAGGCTGATGTCGGGTGAAAGCGTCATTCAGGCCCATGTTTGTGTCGTTTTTCAGTTTGTTTTTGAGTCGAACCAGTGAAGAAACCGAGCACATGCACACCTGAGGTCCTGGTTACTCGTTATAGAGGCTTTATAGCCTCCAAATATTACATTTCTATTCCAGTTCTTGTCCGACTAAAGTTGATTTCTACATTCATCTTTTAGATTTGGGTTGATAATCCCATGAAACATGAAGTGGTGACTTTATATTCTGCATAAAGGATTAGAGATTATTGTGTAATCCTTCAGGATAATGCAAAACATTTGTGTTTTTTATTTTTTTATTACCTTAAATTGAGCAGATTCTCATTTTTGATGCGTCAGTGGAAGTTTCTTTCTTCCATCACTGACGAATGTGTAAATAATTATAAATACTGTTTGTTTTTGAAGAATTGTCTTTATCTAAAATACTTTACAAAGATGTAGAAAGAAGTAGTAGTAGTAGTACCACAGTGTGTAAACATTCTTCCAACTAAAGACCGAAGTTATGTTTTATCTCTTTAAACATGGCAGGATTTGTTGGTGGGATGTATCGTTTGTTTTCGTCTTCCTCTGTTTTCTTTGCAGCTTATTGAAAATACATGTTTCACCACGTTAAAGGGTTTTTATCAGCCAGTGACGTTGAAAAAAACTTCTTATAATCGTGACAACATTGGTGCATTTATCACTTTTTGATTAACGTATAAAATCAAATGTTTTATGTGTTTTTCATGACTGAGGGCCTGAAGCTTCTCGCTGAATCCTGATGAATAAACTAAGTCTTAACTTGCAGATAACATACATATTATATCTAACATGTTACTATATTCTCATAAGTTCCCAAACTCACCTCATGTGAGCTTCTCTGGCCTCGGTGAGTGACGAGGTTATTTGCAAGGTTCATAGTCGACGTGGCGTCTTCGTGTGAAGTGGCAGAGGAGTGATCCCCCCCTCCTCTTCATAATCACTTCATAGATGTGACAAATATATCGGCCTCATTCCTCGAAGGAGAAATCATGATCAGAAAAATTAGGCAAAGTTTCACAGCTGTAATATTTGTCTCTTCGGCTGCTCGGCTGTACGTTACACTCGGCCCTGAAGAAGATGTTATGTGGAGTAATCACGTGTAGAATAGAGCAACAGAAACATAAAGGAAAGTTGTTTTTTTAATTCAAGCTCTAAGCTTCAGCAAGTTTCCCCTCTGGGGTTCATTAATTTGACCCAGTCTAATTAGTTTGCTATTGCACCTTAAATGTTGGAATACTACGACATTGCTTCTTTGAGTTTGGTGTTGTTTGTGTTTTTCTTTGATACGCTGACCCCGGGGCCCCAGAAACCCCAATTAAAAACTCACAATAATAGTTGGCTGGCTGCTAATGTCAAATGAAGGCTGTTAATCTTTAAAAAAAAAAAAAAAAAGGGACACTTTGGAGTTTTTACGCCTCCACGACAGCCGGAGTTTGTCCGTCTGTCCCGCTTCTTGTGAACCAGATATCTAAAGATCGCCGTGAGGGTCGAGGTCACCGTGACCTCACAAAAACACCTTTTCTTCAACGTGATTACTCAGGAGCAGAAGAGCAGATACACATCGGCTGGATGCTGAATCGATCGACACTGATCTGGAATCTGTGGCGATTGCATGGATCTTCTAATGGATGGTGCAACGTCCCAATTTAAAGGATCGAAGCCAAATGCAGTGATTTGTTGATTGTTGTTTGAGCTCCAAACTAGCTCTGTGGTGACGTCACGTGTACGCTGTCCACTCCTTATACCGTCCGTGATGTGGATGCTGATGGGAATTTTAGTGAGCCAGATCATTCGACTCGGTAAGAGCCAATCAGAGCTCCTTTGGCTCCCAAACGACTCTTCATTTTTATAATTCAGCCAGATATATGTGTACACATATTTCACTGAAATTACTCAACACATCCTTTGCACTGAAGTATTCAAAAGTACATATTCTAATGTCAATAAATTGCCATAGCCGATTGTTTTCATTGCGTGGACGGGAGTCGGCTCTTCGAACCGGCTCGTCCGCTCGATGCTCACCGTGTTTCTAGTTCACCTGATATTTGGTGAATCAGGATGG
The DNA here is from genome assembly GCA_004119915.2 of Collichthys lucidus. Classification (NCBI taxonomy): domain Eukaryota; kingdom Metazoa; phylum Chordata; class Actinopteri; family Sciaenidae; genus Collichthys; species Collichthys lucidus. The sequence goes on from CM014089.1 coordinate 5,883,229, forward strand.
AAAGTGTGTCACAAAAAGAAGCGAGTATCTCCTGTCTGGATGATTGATCATTAGAAAAACTGAATGAGATTTGATCTTGTAAAGGTTTTGTGAGTATTAGATTAAACCTGACGCTGCACGTCGGACATTTTGTGCAAATGTTCAGAGACATTTTGTCCAAAAGGCAGAATTGTTTTGTTTGTTTGTTTTTTCTGTGTTGCTCTCATTTTACTTTATTTTCTGAAAGTGAAGCACGGCCTGCAGAAACACTCAATGAAAGTGCAACAATTTAAATCCATCAACCTGAAACGAAAAAGCATTTTTCTGAATCCTTGAAAACATCTCGAATGTCTCCCAACAGCTTCAGGTTAGGAACGGCTCCATAAATGATGTCACCGTGTTTTATAATGTCGAGTTACAGTAGCAGTCACTTCCACAATACTTCCTGCAGGGGAACCTGGTAATATATCTTCCTGCTGGGCCTTTAGTCTTGAATTACAGCCGGAAAAACAAAAGGTTAATCACATTTGGAGACTCGGCTCCGCCTCTGCCCACCCAGCTTCTTCTCTGTTGTTGCCGTCAGTGTTTCGGTTCGAGCTGCTTTATTGGCATGAATGTTGGATGAACACGGGCAGGGGAGAAAAAGCCGCTTCCAAAGCACCTACAGTAGAAAGTCTGTCTGTCACCCTCAATTTACCTCGATCACGACACAATACGCGTCGCAATCACTCATACGTCGAATCAAAATGTAAATGTGTCGTAAGCTCGGCTGCTAGAAAATGCATTGGCTCATCCGAGACTCACGTATCGGAGCGTCCTCGTGTTGACGACCGAAATCCTCTCATCCCCCCGCGACCCCCTTCTCTTCATTTCCCAGCATGCTTAAACGCCGCCGGGCGCATTACATTGAGATTCAAGAGGTTATCTCTCAGTGGTGATGGGGATTGCAGCAGCCTAAAGGATCGCCACAGGTTAACGCTCTTTTTTTTTTTTCTTCTTCTTGGTTTGAGTGCCACGTATGGCCGAGCTTTAATGAGCACAACTGCTTTTTTCTCCCGCCGTCTGAAAAACAACACCATGGAAAATAGATTCTGAGGATGTCTTTTGTAAAAGCTTCTCTCTGTGTGTGTGTGTGTGTGTTTTACAGGGTGGTGGGCCCGGCTGTGACCTTCAAAGTGAGCCCAAACTCTCAGAACGTCAGCACCGCAGATGTGGCCAACGTGGCTGGTAGGTCTTCCTCGGCTTGAGTAATGTTGCCTTTATACTGACAGAGGAAAAAGGAAAAAATAAAGACAGGCCATTATCATGGGCTCGCTGCAGCACCTGAGGCCCCGCATGAACGTTTTGACTCCTCTGTGAAAATGTGTTTTTCTTCATACCCACACTGGCGCTTTGTGGCGAGCTTTCCTATCCCTCTGTGTTTCAGTTTGGTTTAGTTTGGGGTGAGTATTTAGTATTGACAGGAAGCCAGCAGGATTTTCTGTCGTGTCACAAATCTCCAAGCAGCCACGTTTTTTGGCTCCATGGTGGAAAATCCATCGGAGAGAGTTGGACGCGTGCCTAAAAAAAAAAAACATCCAAGAGAGACACCAGGACTGTGTTTGGGAAATGAGTCGGTTCGTTAATGCCTCTCGCAAATACGAAAAGTCTGATAAGAGTTTTTTTTTTTCTCTCTAAAGGACACACAATGTCGCCTTCGGTCTCGCATAAGTATGAGCCGGACAAACAAACTAATTTAACAAGACCACCCGAGTTTGAAACCACTTGAACTTTAAAGGTTATATTTGGACTTTTTAGACCATTAATAGCAGCAAGCAACGATTTCTCGTGTGAAGAGCTCTGACCTCTGTGACTTAAAGTCCGTGTAGAGATTTATTTCAAAACACATTAAATATGTTGGACAATAGTCGCTGAAAACACGTGAAAAGACTGAAATGTGAAGTTTTCAGTCTCAGGATTTTGTGGGCGGTGCTTAAAGGGCGGCTCGATGACACGCTGAGGCCACCCTGAGATGATTTTGACTCCTAGTTTTCATAAACTTGTCGTTATTTCTAATCATTAAAATCTGACTGGGTGGTTAATAACACTTTGTTTTTTGGTCTGACAAACTCAGAACATTTACTCCGACTTTTAAGTGTTGTGTTAATGCTCTCTGAGCTTTTCTTATACAGTGGTCCCTCGTTTATCGCGGGGGATACGTTTTAAGTAAGTTTTACAATTATGCTACATGTTTTAAAACCCCTAACCACACACTTTTATTCACTTTCCTCAGACAGGCATTAAGATTTTATCACATTTCTCTCTTATTTAAACTCTCAAAGTTCAAACTTTCGCAGATTTAACAGAGATAAGTTACAATACTGTATTAGTAAATGAAACCAAAGATCAAAACCTGTTTTCAAGCCCAAACATATTGAACAAATTTAATTTTAATGATCAATCTACGAGGTTTGACACATAAGAAATTATTACCAGTAACTCACGCTGTAAAAAAAAAGCAAAATTACACAAAAAATATGCGAAAAAACAGCGAGTCCACGAAAAGTGAACGGCGATATATCGAGGGACGACTGCACATCCCTCCCTGCACTAACACCTGAATTTATTTAGACCATTGTCGCTTGTTGGAACAGCGGCGAGTTTTATTTTAATTTCTGTCCAGTTTGAATGAAGTTACGATGTTACAACGATCTATGAGGTTAGACTAACGTGTGTGTTCGCTCTTAGCCGACATTACAACACACAAAGACATTTACAAACAGTCGTGAATGTTCTTCCAGAAGTGTCCATGGACGTTGTGATGTCACAGAAACAACATGATGATAAATGCATGGAGTCAAAGTGTTCTGCTGCTTTTACATTCTTGGTGGATATGTGGAGGATAAAAACAGCGAGCTCCTTGTCAATGTCACATCGGGTATAGGATCAGAACCGGGCTCTGGCTCGTTGTCAGGTGTTCTGTGATTTTTGTCCGTCACCTTTTTTTTTATTTATTCCCGACTGAAGAGAGTGAAGTCGCTTCTGCAGCGATTCTCTTTCAACATCCTCCAAATCAAACCGACTCAGTTCAGCCTGTTCTCTCGCGTGGAGAAGGGTCCCTGCAAATAATCTCTACAGACACTGTGAAGGTGTGTGTGTGTGTGTGTGTGTGCGTGCGTGTGTGTGTGTGTGTGTGTGTGTGTGTGTGTGTGTGTGTGTGTGTGCGTGCCACAGTGTGACTCACGGTAATGAGGCGAGGGTGTTGATGAAGTGGGGAATAAAGAGAGGAGGAATGTTTGCCATTAGCCAAGCTGTCAGTCCATAGAGAGCGAGAGAGAACTTTCCTGATACTCCCTAGATCCAGCACACACACACACACACACGCACACACACTCACACACACACTCACACATGCACACACACACACACACACACACACTCCAAATAACTTAAATGAGTAGCTCACTATCTATTTTTTCCCCCGAACATCTCATCCCTGCTTGATAATTACAACCCCACCTCCTCACCCACACACACACACACACACACACACACACTCAGTGCTGATTATGCAACGGCTCCTCTCCTGTTTTTAAGTGCCATTGTTGGCGTTCTCATTTCCCGCCCGGCGCTCCCGCCGGCTCGGCGGGGTCACGGATGAGCCTCGATTGTTATTAATGCAAACATTTGACAGAACGTGCTCGAAATGAAATCCAGCGTCCTCTCTCAGCTAAAGTGCAACAGTGTGGGCGGACCGTCTTTAAAGTGTCGTTTGTCATATTCAACTAGAATATCAATCCATCCCAGAGCGTACATTATCCCCCCTGGCCGGGGTTTATAGTGCTTTTCTGAAACATTAAGCTTTACACGGCCGTCGTAATGACGGCGTTTTATCATCGTTTATAGCCGCTCGGCAGCGGACGGTCCAGATCTGGACGTCCGTCTCGTCTGTCACAAACTGTGTGTGTGTGTGTGTTTTTGGTGGAATGCTTCTGGCAGCTGTGTTAAAAAATAATTCAGTTTTTATTTGATTTAATCTCCGCAAATACATCAGTAAGACATCGGTGGCGTGCCAAAAGAAATGCTCAAACGCTGAACTATGCGCGGGAGAGGAACTCGGATCCTTTAACGTGGTTTGCGGGCTGTGGCTCGAGCTGCTGCTGAATTGAATTTCTTTCTACTGCGAGTTTGTTCTAACGAACGGGAAATTAGTCGTGAGGAAATTGAAATAGACAACTGAGAATGCTGAATAAAAGTAGAAATAATATATGAAATCTGAGAATATTATATAATAGAATGTTTTGCATATGAATAAGTTTGTCTGCTGAGAGTTGATTTAGAGCTTAGCTTTTATTTATATATATATATATATAATTTATACCATAAATATACAGTATAAACTGTATATTCTAACAAATATAAGATTATTTATATACAGCATTCATGTCATCCGATGCTAGATGGGCTGTTTCAGTGGCATGACACACACAAACATACACAAAATAAAATACATTCATAGATATTATATTATTCATAGAATCAAATGTTTACATATCACCCATGTATTAGATAATTTTTATATTTTTGAATTATTCTGACTGATGTGTCAAGATATAAACAACATTTTAATGTTAAAGCTGGTAATGGAGATCATTTTATCACCTTTAAGTAATCGAGTACTTTAGTGAATATGCCTAAAAACGTATTTTAATGCGTCCGTATAGTCGATTTTTCTTATTGGATACTAAACCTAAAGGCTGCCGTGAGCGTGGTCTCACAGACGTCCTGTTTAAACCTCATCATTTTTCTCCGTCTTACACCGGATCAATCCTGACCCCGGCCTCCAGGTGCCAAAAGGTCCGATTAATGCAGCCAGACCCGGTGTTGCATTTTAAGAAGCCGCGGCGTTACCACTTCTGTCACGCGCGTCCGCCTATTGTGAGCGACTCCCGGGGTCCACCGGGGGCCATTGTCAAACGTGGGGGTGGATGTCAAGATGGTGGGCAGCAGAGGGTGGTGACCCTCATTGTCCGGCCGAGGGTGGGCGGGGGGACCTGGAGGCTACTTCCAGCGGTGCGCCACGGCCGTGAGAACGGGACCCCGTGAATAGGCCGGGGGTCAGGGTCAGGACAGCGGGCAGCTCAATTAGCACTTAAAGCAGGAGGAGAGCAGCTGAGGTATCCTCACCCCGGCACCGTCTGTTCACTGGACTTCTACTTTTTATCCCACCAGCACTTGTTTTTGCATACATGCTAATCACGCCTCTTGGCGTGCAGATAGTTACTCACACATGCCCGAAAGCTGTCCACTCTGGGGATTACGGACGGTTAGGACAGTTGGTCAGTCTCAGACTCTCGTCTCTCTTGTCTCTCGTCTTTCCTGCCATCGCAGCGTCTTCTCGAGTTAAACCAACCCCGTCTTTGTTCGAGGCCAGACAATAGCCGCTCGCCCAGTGAGTCAATGTTGCATCTGAAATTTGATTTGTGTGTTGACATGTAAATAATTTCCTGGCAGAGAGGTCACTATCAGTTTAATAAGTTAAAAAGACATTGTCCCCCTGGAGAGGGGACAACCAGTGAAGGCTTAATTAACATGCTAATTAATGGAGAGAGGAAAAAAAATCCCTGCAAAAGTGGCGGGAAGTGTTTTTATCCAGTTCACACATCAATCAAAAAGAAAATGTTGTTAGAGATTTGTGCTTTATTTTAAACATTTTGTTTTGAATTTAAAATATCTATAAATGTTGCATGAACTGTCACATCAGCTGACGTTTTAACACGACCGCTGCAGGACGTCTGAATGGGTGCAGACCGCTGAGTGCAAGTTGTCTTCTGTGACTTTCTGATGACCATGCATGACAGAGAAGAAGTCAGAGACAGAGGTGGAGGATGCAGATTTTATGTGTTTGTGCATTTTGCAGACACTCTTCCAGTTCTCCACTAATAAAAGCCAGTGTAACTTATTCAGGCTTTACCTTTTCTCCCCTAACACCAACCTATTCAAACTGCTGCTGCAGCCAGACATCTTATACTGTCTTTGGGATTTTAATGACCTTCTTCAAGACTAATATTGTTCTAGCTCTCGTCTATATTAGTGACCTCTTTTCCACACAGGAGCCTGAGATCCATGATTCCTAGATGAAATACAGGCAGTAGTCTCCACGTTGTGTCACCCACAGGTTGTAGGTGAAGTGTAAAGCTCAGCGACATTTGAGGCAGGTCTGGTTACTGAAACCAGCCACCAATGCATAACTTTAAGCCTTAATATAATGTGAACAGGTGAGCTGTATATAAATTCACCCTCAGTACAGTTGTCAATAAGCTACAGAGACCAAAACAGTTTTTTGTACCAGGCTGTAAACATGTTTATTTCTGCTGTGAAACATGGGGACTTATGGAGACTGACTCACTTCTGGAGCCGGCCTCAAGTGGACGTTTGAGGAACTGCAGTTTTTAGAAAAGTTTGTATCCCTTCAGTCGTCTGGACTCTCTTTACGTAACGCTGATTGAGAAGTTAGAGGAGGAAGTAGTGTCACTTAACTCTGACAGTCGATCTCTTTCTGTCACCGAGCCTCTGCCTGGGCGGAGGAAGGGTTCAGGTTACTTTTACAAAAGCATCAGTTGCGTCTGGGCTCTTTTTTTTTTTTTTCTTTCCTTCCCTCGACTTCTCGTCTCCTCGTTTTCTTCCGTCTGAGTGGATTAGCATAGATCTCGTGCGCTGACGGGACTGACCTTCACTGCAGCTAAACACTTGTCAAAATGCCAAATGTAATTACCGAGCTCTTTAGGTCAAAGTAATGCGTTTCATCTACCTCACTCCCGTTCCCGTTATTGATGTGCGCGGGGCCCTCGGACCTCAGACTGCTTAGTCGAGTCCCCTTTCTTCATCCCCCTCATCGCGCCGCCGACGACTCGCCCGCATGTCGTTGCGTGTCATAACAAAGCGAGGAAATGTATGCATAATTACGCCTAAGTAATGTGCTCAAATTGTTATCTGCGTGGACGGGTTTGCACGTTGCCACACTGCTGGATGTCTTTGCGTGACTTTGTCAGCCTATACGCTCTCAGATCCTGTGATTCCGGACAATTTACAGTTATCTCTCAGAGCGGCAGAGTGCTTCCTAACACTGCCTTTCAGAGGCCATCATCATCATCATCATCATCGTCAACGCCATTACTTTTCCTCTGGAAATTGCAAGCCTGGAAACTGTCGACAGCGTTATGCCGTCTTGACATCAGCCATCTTATTTTTTAAAATTCTGAACTTCTTATTTGGATGTTGAGTTAAAGAACCTTTTGAATTCTCAGTCTCATATCTGACAAACTACCCATGCAGGACCGCCGACTGATTTTGTGTCATCGCCGTCACTGCGTGGAACTCTTGTTAATTGTTCCCATTGATTGCCGGAGTGATTGCATTGGAAAGAGCTCCAGCATTGGGATCCATCCAGCCAGTCTCCCCCCTCCCTCCGTGCCCTTCAGGAGCAGGCGAAATCCATTTGAGTTAACTTCATCTCAGCTCACCTGCTAATCAGTTTCCATCGCACACCGAAGGCTAATCGATGCTCAAAGTTTCTCTCACCTGTTGCTAAAGAAAAAGAATCAACACGGGGAGGGAGACGGACGAAGGGATGCGCTGGCGTTCAGCGATGCGATTTGCCACGACGGCGCGTTTTTATCTCCTCGCCCGTCGTCGAAGAGCTGGAGGCGTTTTTTTTTTTTTCTGAACTGCACGATGCCTCATCCGAGCGCCTCCGCTCCCCTCCGCCCTGCAGATCCAGAGTCACCTGTGGTTATTTTGGTCTGACTTCAGAGGGAGCAGGGGGGGAGAGAGCTGTGCGCTGTTCTCTGGAGCTTTGCAAGCATCTGTGAGACCTGCCGTCGAGTGAGTGAAGGGGGAGGGATGGAAGGTATGGGAGGTTGGGGGGGAGGACACAGGTGTTGTGCCGAGCTGGAGTTTGCACAGTGGTGCAACGTGATCCCCGAACCAACCGCGCAGCCACCCTGCCAGGCACTCAGCCAAGCGGCCAAAGCAGCCGGCCTGATTTCCCCGGCGCTGGCATCGGCCTGCTGGCACCGCCGAGCCCTCTCTCCCTCTCTCTTTCCACACTCCCTGCAGCTGGCAGGATCTCTGCGAGTTGGCCTGAGCTCCTGACGTTTGCTGCGAGGGTTGGCAGACCTCTCCCAGATGGCCACCTTGTAGCGAGAGCTGGCTTGCATCAGTTTTGCATCACATTCCCCCGGCTACAGAGCTGTAGCGGAGAAGAGCTTCCGTCCGGGCTGTGCTGCGGCATTTCTGCCGCGAGAACGCCGTACGTGCGAGGTGGGCGTGCTGAACTCCGCCGCAGCTCTCACACTTTCCAACGCTGATTTGTCATTTGTGCCGTTTGTGTGGCTGCTGTTCAGGAAAGCGGTGACGGATGCTGGAGACAGACGCAGATGCTGAGCACACATTCAAAACCAACACTCGCTTTTTAATTTCTATGCGAACAGGCTCATAATAGTACTTTTACATTCAAAATGATGGGACAGTGTCAAGGTGGCTCTCTGCTTCATATTTTATTTATAATCTCATTTAAATGCTGCTGCATTACCTATAATTCATATCCCCTAACTTTGTAATCCCAGCTGAACGGAAGAACAGACCTTGACCTCCCTAAAAACTTGTTAGGACTAAGATTGAATAATTTAATATACATTTTTTAAAAACCGCAACGGAAAGGAGCAAAAATGAACCTGTGGAATTTTTCGTAATATCCTAAGATTTAATGAGCATGTCTGTCTGATGACTGCTCCTAATTATCACATTTTCATCCTGCTGTTTTTTTAAGCCTCCTTGCTGGGACAAAATATGACATATGGTTACCTGTAATATCACGAAAGTACAGTTATTGAAATATTAAGAGACATGATGAGGGAGACTGTCCTCCGCTCTAACCTGTTTCCCGTCGTGTCTGTTGTAATAATAGAAGCATTCGACATTTAAACCTTGTTTACCTTTTTAAAAACGATGTTGCTGATGTAAATTATATGAAGATTAATGCAAGTTCCCGACACAGATCCCGACAAAGAACTCTGCGTCTCTGCAGACTGGGATTTGTAAGCAGCGTCGTCCCAATCTTAGGCTTCCTTCCACTGCCAAGCTCATTAAATGTGCAGAGATCTGTCCTGGGAACGCTGGTGCAAACACAGTTTAGAGTTTCATGCTGCAAAAATCTGCCTGCACGAGTATAAAAATTACTGTAAACTTTAAATATACAGGGGCGCAAATAGTGGGTGTGTCAGGTGTGTCATGACACACCCACTTTTGAATGACCGTAGATCCGTCCCACGTTTTTGTTTTTTTTTCGTTTGTTTTTTTAAACTTTGTCTTCTTCAAATCTTCTGATTCAAGCATCACGAGGAAACCAAAATATGAATTAACGTAATATTTGGTTTACTGAGGTGTGTGCCAGTAGCGGTTTTAGGTACGGGCGGCTGCAAATTTTCGATACCGCTCATTAAGACAGCGGAGCGGGCCCGTGGGCGGGGGGTTGACGAGGTAGAGGGGGAGCCGGACAGACTGATCAGGGCGCACGGCGCATCCAGGGGCGCACGAGAAAATCTCCGTCCCGGGGAGGGGGTCAGCTTCGTCCCCCCCAGTTTCTCAAACCTATCTGCGCGCCTGTAAATATACTGGAGAATCACTGCACGTAATTATCGCCGAAGAGGCCTTTACGTTAAGGAGGTGACCATGATGCGTCATGCAGGAGGAGGAAGTAGTCAAAGCTGAGCTGAGATGAATTCATCTCTGTCTCTCTGCTCAGGGTGGCCTCAGCGTGTCATCGAGCTGCTCTTTAAGGACCGCCCACAAAATCCTGAGACTGAAAACTGATGAAAAACTGTTTGAACCTCTGACTCCACATTTCAGTGATATATCGTTCAAAGTCTTTTCACGTGTTTTCAGTAAATACATATTTCATGTGTTTTGAAAGAAAGTTCAGAATCGCCTTCACACGGATAAAGCAGGTGTGTATCGGAGGTTTGAAGCGCCTCATTTTCGAACGTTTGCCCACTTTAATTTCCTTTTTTTTTAATAGTTTGTTGATTAGTGGTTGTTTTGGCAGCAGCTCCTCTTCCTGATGTCCATCTTGTTTCCGTTTGGACCTAACATGATCGCTTCCTCCATTTCTAGACGACCCGGCTCTCCCATTCCCTCAAAGGTCAGCAGCCAGTTAATGGCGCCAACCAAAGTTCAGCTGCGCCGATTTCATTAAAACGAATTTGTAGATTTTTGAGCATTCACAGTGACGTCACCCTCGCAGGATGTGGCGGTGTACGCTCGCAGGTTTTCAGGACGGTCTCGTCGCTCGCTCTCTTTCTTTCTCTCTCCGCGGCCCGAGGAGCGCTGCCCGAACCCGGCGACACATTTTTAGCCGTCTTCAAGATGCCTGATGAGATGTAGAGGCAGACAGCTGGATTGATTGGCCCCTCTTGAGCGCACAGGCCTTGATTACAACTGCACTCAAGTGCACCCGCCGCCTCCTCCTCCGCCTCCTCCTCCACCTCCCTTGATTTCTCTCTCTCTCTCTCTCGTGGTCTGTCTCTCTCCTCTCAGCCTCCCTTTCTCATGATTTCTTTTTTTTTTTTCCTACAAAGAAAGAGGGCGGATAAGGGGAGACTGCCGAGGAGAGGAGAGAATAGAAAAGAGCAGAATGACTAACGGAGATTCGGCTTCGCTTTCGCTCTCTGGAAAGTAGAACAGGGCGAGGATGGAGCTGCCTGTTAGGTTTTGAATTTGGATTCACGCTTTGATGTGAGAGAATCAGATCAATATTTTAAGAACCGAGCCGTCACATCCGAGCGTGCACATCCTGCCTGTCCTGTAAATTAGAACTCCTTGCCTGCTATAAACAGCTTTGTCAGGACGGAAAGACTGTTAACCAGATTATTCAAGCTCTGCATATTTCTCAAGTACAAATTGTTTCTGGTGGGTGGAAGTGTATCTGCTGTTCTGGCAGCAGTCTAATAAGTTCTTTTAAACAGAACTGCTCGACCTTTAAAGGGTCGGGTCACCTAAATAATAACCACACATCCTCGCTTTGCCTCTGCTCGTATCTTTCAGGTTTTTTGAGATATCATGCTGACACCTGAGTTTTCTTTGTGGTGCTCACAGCATTGAAAGATCACACTGAAGGGAAAAAAAATAAAGGTGAAGCCATGACACCACAGTTTCATCATCTGAAGAGTTTTTATTTTTTTTTGTTGAAGGCGACCTGTGGCTCTGCCCAGATACGACCGATTCAGGGTTTTTTTTTTGGCAAATTGAAAATTATAGAAGCTGCACTCTGAGAGAGAGACGAGGATCTGTGACAGTGACAAAGTGAAACCCCCGAGAGGCGTCATAAAGCCGACTCAGTCTGCCTCGAAAAACTGGGATGTGCTGTTGCCTCTGACTGAAGACTCATAGAGGTTGAATGCAAAAAAAACGCTGCATCTATTTCCAACGACAGAAACTGAAACATTTCAGACGTTTATCTGTCACATTCAGCTTAATTCAGGAACGTATTTACTCTGCCAGTTACAGAAACATCAGATTTGAACTGGATTAAGATCTTCAATAATGTCTGTAAATATTTAACTGTCCGGATGTCCTAAGATAGCACGAGTCCTCTACGAGTATCGTCTATGAATTATCACCACATTCCCGCTGCGGTCAGAGTAAATAGTTTGTGTTTAAACAGCAGATCTGCCTCTGTAGATTTAGTTACATTATCTGTGTGAGGCTTAGGGATGTAACGATGCATCGTGACACGATTAAAAATCGGTACAAATGCCTGACGACTCGCATCGGTTGACAGAAAAAATGAATCGCGATTCTTGTTGAATGGGAACCCGCACAGCGCGTGCTCTCACTGGTCAAACAGGCTTCCCGGCGCGTTGCGTGAGCGTGGCGTGTTTGGTCCGGTTCTCTTTGCTTTTTCTGTGTCTGGCTTCCGCCCGCTCGAGGTGCTCTGTGGAAATTGACGCGTGCTGCTGCAAGTTTTTATGTTTTTATTTTATTGTTATGTACAAAACTTACCAGCCACATTGGCTGCTGATCAGAAAAGTTAATTTAGAGCCTGGTTACGCCTCGTGAGGAAAACTGCACATCACAGCAGTTAACAGCAGTTTACTGTGAGACTGTTTCTAAAGAAAGCAGATATCTGTCATGAGTTCTGTTGTTTAAGATGTAAGTTGCACTTTTTATAAGAGAACACAAACTGTTTGAGAGTTAGATTTTTTTTTCCTACAAATAAGAAGTATAATAAATATAATAATTTTATTTGGTCATAATTTGTCTGTAGCTCATTTTGATTTTACGTGAACAAAAAATCGTGACTGGAATCGAGTTGTGAGTTGAGTGTTACATCCCTAGTGAGGCTGTATCGTGTTACGCGTGTCGACGAAAAGCTCAGGTTTGCACCTTCCACAGGTGGAGCCCTCCGTCCTCTTGTGCCGTATCTTTTTTTAAGGGTGTGTCCCCCCGAGTTGAAACGTCCCTCACCGTCGCCGGCTGCGTCTGTCTCCTGCACCGTGTTTCATGTGCAGGAGAAGTGACAGACAAAGGCAGTCGAGAGCTTCAAAGGCTCGCGAGTGACATTTAGCGCTCGGTATCTTCAAAGACCAGGCCCTCTTTTGTAGTTCTTCTTTCTGTGTATAATTAATGTAGCCCCCTTCCTACGGATTTTTCTTTTCTTTTTTCCTCCTTTTTTTTTTTGGAGCTGGATTAGAACGGCAGATTTAAGGAAGTGCACCTTAATTTTCAATTTGCATTCTGGGGGACTTCAAACCGCAACGTCGCCGACTGATTTCCTCCGACCGAGTGTGCAGAGAGGTTTGCAGAGTGGGCTGGAGTGTGCAGCCGGATGTTGGCGATATGATCAAAGATGGTTCTTTAATGCAGGAAGAAGCTGCATGCTTTCTAAGGTGAACAATGGACGGGGATGGAGAGTCCATCTCAGGCTGAACGTCCACGCTCGTGAAGTCAAAGTTAAACATATTTGGTAATAATTTTAATTTGTTTATGTACATTTATTGTACATTAACCTGACCCACCTTAGTCTTAGTACAGGTGAGCTCACCTGTCCCCATGTCCACCTGTGTTGCTGAGTGTGGCCTGGAGACCTTTAAACCCACACTGGCCATGCAGCAGCGCTTTTCCTTCCAAAAAGATTTGGTGCACATTAACATTTTTACAAATAACACATCAGATACTCTGAATTTGGATTCAGTGTTTCGTGCTGCCATGTCTGTGGGCATATGTTTGGACCATATTATTTAGTGATTTTGGCTCATAGGGAGTTTGAAAATCAGTAAAAACATGAAGCAGCTTTAAAGAGGCCAAATCTGGGGATGTTCTACAAATGTGCAGAGTTTTGAGAGCTTAGCCGACACTCTGATTTCAGCTGACTCACAGTGTGTCCGGATGAAGCCTCGACTAAATGTCTGTACCATAAAGTGACCCCCCCCCCGGTCCTCTTTATGACAAACTATGAATATTAATCAAAGCCCTCTCATGTATGATGCACCACAGACGTTACGTTACTGCGCTCATCTCATGTTAATGTGCGGACAAGTACAGATCAGTCAGGAGAGTTGAGAAGGTTTGTGTCTGCCTGTCAGGAGCCATGGGAAGGAAGGAGTTATGTATCATGGTGTTGTAAAAAGTGATGAACCACCTCAAGCTAAAGTGTTTTATCTGCAGTGAGATGTCAATCATTAGAAAGAAATGACGACCCAACAGAAAGAAGCCAAACACTGGTTCTCTCTGAAGGGTAACACGTCTTATCCTTCCAGCAAAATGTTAATAGTTAGACACAGAGATGTAGAGTAACGAAGTGGAACTACTTAAGTACTGTACTTAAGTATTAAAATGTAATGTAGTATAAACGAGTATTATTTTTCCCCCAACTTCCACTTTTACTGCACTACATATTTTTGATGAGTTTAATACTTTTACTCGGATACATTTTTCATGTGCTGACTCGTTACTCGTTACTATTGCAGCGTCCAGCCGGACACGTGATGAATGACGAGGCGATATTGAACAAACTGCATTTATTGCTGAACGGTTTGGTTCCAGGACTCGGTGACTGTCGGCCGGAACCACGACAAAAAACCAACTGAACAGTCCCGGTCTCACATCAACCTCGCTCGTGCGCCGTACGTCACACACCTGACTCACCCAGGTGCGCTCTCTCACCTGCTGCCCCGCCCCCTCGCTCTGCATTCATTCAGACGCATTCACAGACCATGGGAAATCACAGAACTCTACCATGAACATTGTAACACTGTAACATTAGAAGTTGTGCCTTAATAAATATTTGAAATAATATAAACAACAGTACTTGTACTTTTACTTTCAGTACTTGAGTAGCAATTTTTTACATACTTCTACTTGCAATACTTAAGTACAAAACATTTTGAATACTTTAGTACTTTTACTTAAGTATGGTGTTTAAAGAACACTTCAACTTCTACTCAAGTCAGTTTTTTGATATAGCACTTGTACTTCTACTCCACTCCGTTACTCCAGTACTTTATACATCTCTGGTTATACCAGAAAACACTGCAGACACTACAACGGACTAACACAGAGAATACACTACATGCAGAACAACTGCGTACTCCGCCGTCCGCCATCTCACACATGATCCGTTTGCGAACACCAAGCATTGCAAGAACGTACGCGATCTCGCGATGTTGCCGTCTGTAGTCTCTCTGACTCCTGCGATGACATTCCACGCCTCATCTTTTTTTCTGGTGTCCTCATAAAAAGGATGTGAGGTGTCATCAGTGATAGGTTGGTTCTGGACCTCCAGAATCAACTTCTCCTCATCCATGGTGTCGACGGACTGTAGCCGATTTCCTTCCCCGCACGGTCTGCTCTGTGCTCCGGCGTCCGCTCTGCGTATGTGTTGCGGAGGGCTGCCGGTGCCGTGACGCAGCGTGACCAGAGACTGTGTGCGCGGACACTCTGACTAACATTGAAATTATTTTATGGTGGAAGAGTTGCACAGTCTGCTCAGTGTGTTTGACAAAGACACTTTCATCGAAGCTAATTGAATTTGTGGCTGTAACTTTTGTTTTAACCTTGTTCGGTTCTTGCTGCTTTAAAAAAAAAAAAGAAGTTTTTCTGAGTGGCATGTCCCTGTGAAAAATTCGTTTATGTCACTCAAAAGAAATATTCTGAGTCACTTACAGGGACAGCTGACATTTATTTGGTGACTGGAGTGTCAAAAGACGTCTAGACATCCGAGCGGAGAGAAAAAAAAACGTGAAAGTTTGTCGCAGTCTGAAGAAGCACTTTCTAACCGTATGCTAAAATATAATCAGTTCTGTTGAGAGGATTACAGGCGACATAGACTGTTTAAAAGATTTCAATCAATTTTAGTCAAATGGGAAGTTTGCAAAACGATGAATCTGTGCTGCCTGGAATCATTTTAAATGATGCGTTTATTGATGAATCCTGCAATCAGACTCGATCATTAACGTCCGTGTAAATGCGGTTCTGAGATTTCTTTCTAAATACATTAAGCTGCTGAAAACGTAAAAAACAAATGATATATCACTGAGATGTGGAGTCAGAGGTTCAAACTGTTTTTCACCAGTTTTCAGTCTCAGGATTTTGTGGGCGGTGCTTAAAGGGTGGCTCGATGACACGCTGAGGCCACCCTGAGCAGAGAGACAGAGATGAATTCATCTCAGCTCAGAGTGTTTCAAAGTTAGTCATGTCAAATTTCTCTGGGTGGTTAATAACACTTTCTTCTTTGGTCTGACAAACTCAGAACACAGATTTATTTTTTACTTTACATGAACTTTAAAGAGACATGTTTAATTAATTAATATCAAATCATAAAAACAGTTATACTCACTGTCTTAAAATAGCTCTCAGTAAATTTAAATGAACGTATAATTGGATTTCTGTGCACATTTTTGCGTGAATGTAGCGTGTCATCTTGCACGTTGAACCGATTCTTATTTAAATTATTTGTTTAAAAATCCAGTGAACACGGTCGACTGATTTGCATCTCTTAAATTACATCTCTGACATGCAGCTTCCTGCAGTAAAGTCAACAATGTAACAGACCGGCAAAGGTCAGGGTGCTAACCTGCCTGGAAAGTGGCATGTGCGTCTGTGTCTGTGTCTGTGTTTGTGTTTATTGCCGTCCAAACACTTTGTCTAATTCCACTTGTCAAGTCACAGGTGAGAAAATCAGTGCGACGGTAATAAGATTGAGGAAAGTGTTGCATTAGCACCTTGAAGTGTAAATAGCTTCTTATATTGCCTATTAGACCTAGATAACCTGGCGAGGTGGAGGTGACGGTGCTGCTGTGTGTATGTCTGTGGGTGAGGAGGGGGTTCACAGAAGAAACATATTAGCTGTGTCAAAACAGTCACACAGAAAAACACACACACACACACACACGGACTCCTGAGAATATAATTAGGATCTTTTTTCTGCTTCTGTTTTAATCTGCTATTGATGAAAGACGGGTTATTTGTTTCTTCAGCTGCAATATCCTGTCGCCCTGGCTGCCATCCCTCCTCTCCTCTCTCCTCCTCCGGGGTTTTGCATTATAAAGAGATTTCATCTCATCCACCTTTAGCCAGGTTTTGCCTTTGATATTATTTATTAGCGCCGGTATTGAACAGTTCACGGCGCGAGCACCTTGAATGGAGCTCCCCTCCCTCTCTCCCCCCGTCCTCACCTCCTTTCTCCACCACGATCAATACTGTTCCACATTACATATACATCAGCTCAGGGTGCAAATATCGCCAGCTCTCAACCTGCGGCCTAATTAAAAAGATAAGCGGCTTCGTTTGAAGCCGGCTTTAATAGGCCGCCGCCTTGTTTCTGGGCGTGAATATTGAACAGAATCACGACTTTGCTGCAGATTCAGTTCATCCTGTGTAGATCACTTTGACACGATGAAGGGTTTGAACGTCCTGGATGCTGTCAGGATGGAGTCGGTTCATGTTGCTTCAGGACGTAACTTCTCTGACTTTTAGTGAGTGAAAGACTCTCAGACTTTAAACGGGAATAACAAGGAGGTGATACAGTTTAACTGTGTCGTCAGTTAAATCAGTTACATTCATATAAAACGTATTTGCTCAGGGTAATAGGTTTTTGAAAGAAATGTAATCACGGCTCGTTTGTTGTTCGCTGTGAGTTCGACGCCCGGCCTTCCTTCATGCGTCTGCCTGCTCTGGCCTTCGCGTGGCCTCCAGTACAGGAGCTAATTAAATTGTAAAACCGATAAAAAGAAACGTGATTTTCTCTGAACTGAAGAATCTTTGTGTGCTTCTCAGACCTCGATGGAAAGTCAGATATGATGTTAACGACTTTTATCATCAATGTCGTGGGATTCATGATCTTTCTTTGGGGTGGTGCAGCAGTGAGGAATGATGAGGGAAGGAAAGCAGGATCTCAGTCAGCTCAGACTTTGGTTTCTTCGCTGTTTTTTGGGTCTCAGTGGGATTTAAACCGGCAGCCTCGACGGTTTGACTCCTGCACGTCACATGTAATCTCACAGTGAGCCGGGTGCAGCAGAGTCCTGATTCTCCAGGAAAAACTTAGCATGCATAAAGCATCAGCATCAGCTGGAGGAAGTGTGTGTGTGTGTGTGTGTGTGTGTGTGTGTGTGTGTG
Source organism: Collichthys lucidus (assembly GCA_004119915.2). Classification (NCBI taxonomy): domain Eukaryota; kingdom Metazoa; phylum Chordata; class Actinopteri; family Sciaenidae; genus Collichthys; species Collichthys lucidus. The sequence continues at coordinate 5,900,860 of CM014089.1, forward strand.
TGTGTGTGTGTGTGTGTGTGTGTGTGTGTGTGTGTGTGTGTGTGTGTGACAGATATTTGGATCCACCACCGAAGCCACATTCCTCCAGACGCGTGGCCAGACCATCGCATCCCTGACTACCAGCTGCTGAGAGAGGGAGACACGCACACACTCTTATTATGGCTTCCTGTCTTTTCACCAACACACACACACACACACACACACGCTCTCCCTCTCTTGCTCCACTGCCTGCTGGCATGGGACCAAGTCCTGCATAATGGTTCTGCCAAGTCAGATATGTTCACCAGTTAACTGGCTGCTGCCATCACCAGCCGCCTCCAACACACACACACACACACACACACACACACACACACACACACACACACACAGCGATGCACAGAGAGATCGCCTCCGCCGTAGCAGAACTGGACGTAGTTTGAATCGAACACATTCTGTTGTCGTGTATCTTCTGCATATCTGTCATACATCCTGTCACATCATATCGTGAAACTTTGTCGTTTATCGTTTCAAAGTCCGTGTGCCGCAGACGTGGAGGTTGTCAGACACCAGAATCCAAGAATCTTCTGCCCTGAACTCCGAGACTGTGCACGGCGCCCAACGCGAGACAATCAGCCAATCAGATGCTCTAGTTTCTGGTCCAGGTGGAGGCAGACGTAAGCAGTAAGACAGTCTGGTTTAATCCTCAGGTGTGCAGAGGTGTGAGGCTCCTTGTTGAGGACGGGTTAGTCAACACACATTCACCCTTTCCTTCATCCTGTGCATGACAGTGGTCACTTCTTAAAGATCTGGACTCATGTCGTCTTTTATCCGTTAGGCTGATCTTTTTTTATCCTCAGCCAAGAACCTTTAATTGCCGTCGAGGTGGCGGACCAGAAAACCCACATGCTCATTTTGTCTCGTCGTCCTTGTTGCAGATGATTTCTTTGCCAGCGTGTCGGGTTGAACTCAGAATTTGTTCTTCTAACGTTCACCGTGAGCAGGATGTGGCAGCTGAACGTAAAGAACACACTCACAGTGATCAGGTTGGGTTTTCCTCCTGGCTGCAGACGGTGTAACGCTGACACCTCATACGCCGCTGACACTTCGACATCCTGATAGAAATGTAAACTTGCATTGTTGTTGCACAGGTTGCATCAATATTCTGCCGGGCAGACTTTTTCGAGGGTCAGGAGATCAGGGAGGAACTGCTCCATAAACTTCCTCTTAACACCCCGAGATCAAACCCGTTAAATGAGGTCAGCCGTGGGTCACGTTTGCATTTCCGGTCTGCGGAGACCTCTCAGACTTTCCCAGAGTCCGTCCGAACGCGAACGAGAGATATTGCTGATTTTCTGCCGGGGGTCACGGATCAGGAGGCTTCAGCAGCCCCTGCTCTCTCCCCTCGCCGCCGCGGGGACGGGAGGGTTACCGGCTGCCGGGGCTGCGTTGTGTTTGCCGGATCTTGACGGACACAGTGTGTGATTTGCAGCGACAAGCGGAACAAATGTTGGTAATGAGGTCACCTTGGGCTCCAGGTCTGCGTCCGACTTTCAAGCCTGATCTCTCTCTCTCTCTATCTCACACACACACACACACACACACACACACACACACACACACACACACACACACTCCAGAGGAAAATCACACGGCGTTCAGAGCCACCTGAATGAAAATGAGACAGCTGAGCTGCAGGAAAGAGACGAGCGACAAACAGATCTGCAACCTGTGGAAGTTTTTTATGTTTGAGCTTTTTAAAGAAATGATTTTTAATTTTACACAACGTATACCAGTGCAACAACCACAGCCTCAGGGCTGCAAATAATAATCGTAGGTGTAATGTACATGATCCACCATGATGATATTTTCATAGGCTCCAAGGATAATCCCAGTTCATCATGACTTGGGTCTTTTTTTAAACCATTGTTTCTATAAATTATGATACGGACCAAAGTCACCGTGGAGCTATGGGAACAAGGTGACGTCAGACATAAGGCATAGACAGACAGACAGACAGACAGACAGACAGACAGATACACATCAGTATAAGCAGATAAAAAATCTGATAAAAATGAAAAGCGAGCGCATGAAAGTAAAATGTCTGTTTGTAATCCCTCACTGCACAAGAAAAAACTGCGTACGGGCGCAACTAAAGCGAGTAGGAGAGGATTTCCACGCAGCCTCGGGCAGCGCGGTCACAACGTGGACGCGTGTTTGATCCTCTGCTCGCCTTCAGCGACAGATTCCTTCAAAACGTGACGAACGCGGAAAAGTTTTCCCGATAACCTCAGATCAGAACAGACGATTTTAAGAGCTCGCATATCAATCAGGGAAATGAAATCCGAATGAAAGTCATTTATTTTGTCTGTGTGTGTGTTAGTGTGTGTTGCATTGTAGCTGTGACATGCGTGTGTGTGTGTGTGTGTGTGTGTGTGTGTGTGTGTGTGTGTGTGTGTGTGTGTGTGTGTGTGTGTGTGTGTGTGTGTGTGTGTGTGTGTGTGTGTGTGTGTGTGTGTGACAGAGCAGGCTTCATGCACACAGCTCAGTGTCAGATCACATAAGAGGACTCGCTCCCCGACGGGCAGATTGAAACCAGAAGCTCCATCGTGCGTGACCTGATTGAGACAGAAATCTCATCTTAAAGGTCCAGTGTGTCACACTTAGCGAGCTCTATTTACAGCATGTGGCAGAAATGGAATATAATAAGTCTTAATTGTGTTTAATCACCTGAAGTTCGTTAAGCATCGTTATGTTTTTGTAATCTGAGAAAGAGCCTGGCGGAGTCCGCCATGTGTCTACTGTAGCCCGGAACAGACAAACTAAAGACAGATCTTTTTTTTTTTCATATTTGAAATTTTAAAGTTCTTTTTGCTCATCTTTTGAAATAACTACAGAGATTATTGGAAATATTTCTGTCACACATTTAAACAGGTGTTCCCATTATTTCGTCCACCTGTGCTCGAGCTCAAAAAGTCTCCATCTCTGGATTTATTCGTTAAACTTTCTTTAATTCCAACCTGTCGTTTTCTTGCACTCGTTGTAGAAAAATGTAATTATATGAAAGAAGGGAGGGAGACACAGAGAGACAGTGTCTGTTCTCTAAATGACGAGAATGACAATAAACCGTCCCGCTCGTGATTACGGGGCGAAATGACGGAGCCGTTTGTGGTGATTGTGTTGTGGTTGTCTCGCCTGCCTGACTTTGCTCTCTGCAGTGAAAGATGCAGGAGAAGTAATCACAAAGATTCAAACCTCCCAAAGAAACAGAAGGAGTGTGTTGTTAAAGGTGAAGTCAACATGCGGTGTTTGGGATGGAGACACATCGCTGATTAACGTGAGGACGGATCGTTTTATATTGACGGTCACTGTGGAATGATTTATCTCAGACGTGGGCGGTGATGTCGTGTCTATCAGCCTTTCATTAATTACTGATCGCGGCTTCAACTAATGATTCGTGATTTAGATTTTTACGTAATCAAGAAGTTTTCACATACGCCGATATGAGACCAGTTGATGCTGATGCGTAGCCATGGCAACATGCTGTTCAGATTACATTGTAATTGGTACTTTTGATTGATTTAGGAAAGTATCGATAGACTGTTTCATCTATATTTCATTGAACGGGTGAATTCAAAGTTCTGGACACACACATGGTTTAATATTTAAAGGTCTAAAGTTCTGAAGGACGGACTGTTGTGTGTTTCAGGTTTATGCGCGTGAATTTAGTCGAGTTAATTCATCCCAAAGAGACAGCACAGACTTCAGCTGTAGTCTGCTAACAACACCCGCCGTGCAGAACTTTACTCCTTCTCCAGACTCTGCAGGAAACGCATCTTCAGACCTCTGATGTTACACATATAGATACATCGCCCCAAAAAACAACAACACAAACTGTGTCCAGAAATACAAACTGCATCTTCTGTTTTTTAAGGTTCCTGTAAATCCACCTGAGTGCACACCTACCTGCCTCTCCGTCTTCCTTCCACACAGAAACAGGTGAACTCCTTCATCCCCGTACCTGCTGTTGACATTCAATACCTCAGAAATTGCTGGGCCCTGCAGGAAGAAGAAGCCGGGCGTTGGATACGCTGCGGGCTCCGGGGAGGAGGAATATCTCCGTCTTATCCTCTGAATCCGTCCTGCAGATGCAGCTTCTGAGTGGGCGCTGGCAGCTTAATGCCAGTTTACCCACCAGTCACTTCCCCAGCTTTTTTTTAAAAGTCTGATAGTGTGGCAAACAGCCCAGGTTCTGGCATCTTTTTTTTTAAAGCCTGAGGCTGCCCTTTATTTACAATCTAGATTGTATCGCTCGGGCTCCTGAGGGCCAGCGCTCAGCACCTCCCTCCCTCTGCTGCCTCTTTCTGCTCAAAGTCATCTGGCATTTCTCCAAAGCTGAGCCACCGTCCACTCACACCAAGCCTTTCTTATCATTATCGTTGTTAATATGAGTAGAATTAGTTTATCACGGTGCAGTAGGTGTAGTAAAACCTCCACCTAGATGTGACAGAGCCAGAGCAGCTCGTCAAACTTCAGGTGTCACTTCTTCGAATTTATCACTCGACCAGATTTGTGTTTTTTCTTTCACCCCGCCTGGATTGTAATTAGGAGCTGTGGGACGGCGTGGCTTGTGTGGCAGGGATAACGTCTCAATGTGAAAGGCTCTCTCTTATCGTGGATTTACCCATCAGGCCACACTGCGTGCCCTCGGGCTGTGTTGATACCGTGATGTCGTCCTGCGCGGCGGTTTGTCTGATGTGGCCATCGTGGCGAGAGGCAACCTGCAGGCGGGGGATGTGTTTGTGGAGGTGACCAAAGTCTTTATTTTATTTTTTCCTCCGTCTGATTTGTTTCTTTCGCCGCTCCTGCACAAACCGTGTTTACTCAGAGGGTCGAAGAAATCTCCGATGTAGCCGTTGGATGAAGGCAGCACATTTAAATGTTTGAGAGTCACTTTAGTTTTGATTTTCAGGGTTCCCACGGGTGCTTGAATTCCTTGAAAATGCTTGAATTTCAATTCAGTGTTTTCAAGGTTGTGAAAATGCTTGAATTTTTTGTGAAGTGCTTGAAAATGCTTGAAATTTGTGTGATGTCTATCTCAATAAACCAAGAGAAAACAAAAATGTTTCCTAAGCGGCTACGCGCTTGATCCGATGCCTTCACATGCAGAACTCAGTTATCATACTCGCTTGGTGTTCTGCAGAGAAATAACAGTAGACTACTATCCACACCTGTTGGTCACTGTTACTGCGCTATGGTAGTTACACAATACACCGCTCACAAGCTGAGAATACAAGCCAATTCACAATTAGTTAAAAATCAAAACAGTCAATCTACCACCATATGAAATAATGCTAATTAGACCCATATTATTATGCCATACAGTGGCACCGCTGCGCTTCCCATGACCATCATGGCAAACACAACTAGTAGGCTACCTATTTAAAGGTGCTGGAAAAATGGAAAAACTGGTGCTTGAAGGTGCTTGAATTTGTTCATGAAAAAGGTGTGGGAACCCTGGATTTTGTGAGCCAACCCAGAAAGCAAACAATCACTGCATATATCAATGAATCATTATTTCATCTGAATGCAGAATCTGAAGGACAGGGAGCAGAATTTACCGATCGTGTTTGAAGGAGATTTTAGGTAGGAAGCCCGACTCGTCCCATCGGCTCTCATTTGATGATGATTTCTGTGTTTATATGTGAATACCTGTTCGTGCAAATGAGCAGAAACTTGTTCATCGGACTGCAGGGGGAATACTGACCTTGTTATCTGTTTTCTAGATACCCTAAAACCCGAAATATCTGTTTCCCCAGAGGCTGAATTGTCAACATTCAATAGTCGTTTATAAATTGATTATTATTTGATGCGATGTTGACTGATGTCAATGCAGAAACTACGTTTTTTGAAGATGTTTCCATGAACGCTCCAGGTGTTATGAGATCATTCAACAGCTGAACAACAGCTACATATCGGACTTAAAATGTTTCACACCCGTCTGCTCCGTATCCTGATATAGATCTGCTGCCCTTTTGCTCAATGGACATCTATGTCAAGCCAAGTGAAGTGAGCGTTAATACATGTTGAACACACACATTGTGGTGTGTGTGTGTGTGTGTGTGTGTGCGTGTGCGTGTGCGTGTGTGTGTGTGTGTGTGTGTGAGGTCAGGCTTTTCTCTCTCTCTGCTGTACATGCTCGACCGGGCGGGTGTCACTTTAAATGAAAGTGCTTCCCAGCTGATGTGAACACGGCGTCGTCTGTTATGTTTTCCTCTCAGGATGTAACTTAGACTCAGTGATGTCAGTGCAATGGGAATTATTCATTCTCGTGCTTCAAGTTTTAAAATAAATGGGGGCCTTCATCGAGGACGTTACGCGGTTGAAAGGTCTGGAAAAAAAGCTTGTAAGTGGACCTGTGAGTTTGTTTGTATGTACAAAATATATTGAAATCATCTGAGACATCCTTGTACTAATATTATTTGTCGACGTGCAGTTTGATGGATGAAAATGCAGACTGAAAAACATTCTCTAAACACTGTAATCATAACCTTAGAGCATCGGGCACCTTCATCCGGATGCTTTTAGTTTTTTAAAAGAAGCTGATTTTTGAGTAAAATCACGACGTTCGTATAAAATTTGAAAAGGTTCTTGTGTCTCATGTTGCAGAGGAAGTCGTCGCCCTGTTATCTCTCATCAGTTTTCCAGAGTCGTTGTCCCCAGAGGCTAAATCCTCAGCAGATAACAGCTGATGAACTCTGAGATAAATCCTAATTTATTAGGATGTTAAATAAGTATCTGATGTTATTAAAACGTTCACACCTGAGCGAGTCCTTGCTGGTGAAAACATTCCTTCATTTATCTTCAATGCTTCGCTCCTTTTCAATAATTTCCGTGGTTATAGAGAATCAGTGCAGCTTTCAACTGCTCCCGTATTTTCTCGTATCGACTGTCTTGTGCCAGGGTCGGCTCTGCTGCATGTTTTACCAATATATCCGACACAAAAGCGCGGCTTTTTTGTCATGGCTTTCCAGTCGATACAGATCCAGGAGAAGCAGCAGCAGCTCCCCGACGTGAACAAGATGAACAACCTCGAGCGTCTTACGGATGGATTGTTGTTCAGACGAAGAAGTGAGGAGGCGGGAGGAGGAGGAGGGGGAAACGATTGAAAGCTCAAGGTTTTCTCCTCCAGCGTTTGGACTGTTTTTGTCCTCCCTCCAGTGATAATGGAGGATATTTCCTCTAAGTGGGATTTCAGCGAAAGGAGAAGCGCTTACACGATTCCCCCTCGCGAGAGTCGCCGGGCCTTGGCTGCAGCGCGAAGCCAGCGGGCTGCATGAAAACACACACACACACACACACACACACACACACACACACACACACACACACACACACACACACACACACACAGCTGCATGTTTGATTGTCCGACCGCTTCTAAATTTAAGTGTTCATACCTGCACAAACAAAGGTGTGATGAAAATCCTGCACTGCCAGGAACTTTGTGTGTCTGTTGCATGTCTGCGTATCCGTGACACAATCAGGTGTCGAGAAGAGAACCGTTGTGTTGGACTCATTTGAACACACACACACACAAGGAAAGGTGATTGGAGCTTGAGAGAGAAGCTCAAAGCTGCCTTGATTTCAGACATCCAATGCAGGCCAATCACTGCTGAAAGTGGATGTGATTGGTGCGTCGTCGCCTGTAGGTTCATGCCTGAATCTGGAGGAACTGCAGCTCTTTGCATCGCGTAATCCTTTATGTTGCAGGTAATTGTTTAATGGAGCATTCCTCAAACCATGACGGCAAAGACATGATGTGGATGTGGTTAGATTTGGGTCTGATTATTTTCTTATTTGAGGACAAGAAGCAGCTTCAGTCTGACCTTCAACATCTTCATGGATACATACTTTGAATGATGTGAAATGCCGGATAGAAGAAGGAATGGCTTCTGCAGTGGCACATACTCCGAGAAGTTTGGAGTTTGCAATGGAAGTTGAGCTTGGTCCAACTTCAACATGCCAGACAATGTGTCTTGGCTCGGTTGTCAAGGTTTGGAAACATTTACAAGGTGAAACCGTCTGCCAGTTGCATCTTCCTTACAGATCTGACGGCCACATAAAACCCTCCCTGCTCGCTTGGCACCGACGCCGATGCTGTGTGGGTGATCTGAACGCGGCTCAGCAGATAAAAAATCGTGTAAAATCCAGGTGTGAATACGGTCAAGACGAACCAAAGAACCAAACCGTGTGAATCGCAAGAGACGGCTTTGGCAACAGAGTGTTGGAGAAACAGATTTGGACATATGGATTTTGGCGACCTTCAACCTTCGCAAAGGCGCCTAAAGACTCAGATACGGTCGCTCCAGTGCAGCTTCTGTTATTTTTTAATCTCTAATCACGTCAAACTGTCCCACCTTTGTAATACGGCAGAACCGGTCCATGCTGCAGTACCCGGTGATCAGCCAGGCTGCCCGGTCCAACACCGCCACCGCCACCGTCTTCCTCTCTCTCCCTTTCACTCTCTAACATGCTCTCTCACCCAGTCAGCCGAGAAGATGAGTCATATGTACTGTAAAGGTCATCCATCAGAGGCAGAGAGAGAGGGGGAGAGGGATGGAGGGAGACTGATGTAGGAGGGAGACTGATGTAGGAGGGAGGCGTTAAGTGTTGGCTTTCCATGTCAATTTTTCTGTCAGGAGCAGTAAGTGGGGCCTCTCTTCTTCTTCTTCTTCTTCTTCTCCCGCCGCTTTTTCTTCTCACTCTCGCTCGGCGATATCACCTCTGACAGCAGGGCGACCGGCGCGCCGACGCAAAGTCATTTTTCTTCACAGGCATTAACATTTAGATTGTAATGTATGCCGCGGCGTAATGCTCCTCACATTTCTGTAGGTAATGCATTTTATGTGAACACTGAAGTGTTACCTGGACAAAAATATATATACACACAGCTGCATGTTTGATTTGTGTAATAATCACATACGGAACATTTTTGTTCTGGTTATTATAGACTGAAAAATTAGGCAACAACTAAAGGAGGCGTTTGCACTGAGGGTGCTTCGATTTACCGATGTATATTTGTTTTTCACACCAGCTGATCCAGATGTTTCGATTTAAAAAACCTTATTTGCTTTGTTTCTAAATGTTATATGAGGTAATTGATCGATATCATGCATTCATATAGAACCGACGTTGATTTAGTTGAAGAGCCTATTTTAGTACGTAGTAGTTTAAGGAGTAGAGGCAGGGATGAGCTCGGTTCTGTCCAGTGTTCATAGATAAACGCCTTGAAAACTCACTAATCAACTCACCAATTAACACAACATTTGTTTATTTATTTAGTACACAAACAATAATGAAGTAAGAGTAAAGATGACATGTTTTTTTTTGTCCACTTGGGGGCATCAGAAACACACATGTCACGTATCGTCTTATCGTCTTATCGAACTTATAGTTGTTTATTGAAACATTTATTATTTATTTGCAGTGGTGTTGCTGACCACATTATGAATGCATTCAGTGTTTTAGCTCCCCGACAAGTTAAACACGTTTACAGCCTGGTATAAAAATCGGTTTTGCTCTCTTTAGCTAACTGTTCTGAGGGGAACCGCTCCGTTACATATGATACAACAATCTGCATTGCATAAAGCACCCGGCATATATATTAGCCATCATTCAGCCTGATGTATTTATATATATAATATATGTATAGAAGGACCTATAATTATACGCCGGCACAATTCAGCTCTCGTACACTTTAATGGAGAATCACACACGTACTGCTTCCCACTCAAAGCGAGCAAGATCCGAGCTGGTCATTTCAAAGACAAGACAAGTGTTAATGGCGTCTGAAGACTGCGTCATTGTTCCCTGCGGCAGTCAGCTCACACATTTCCCATCGGCGATTTACATAGGAGCTGTATCCAGCCGCAGTCCCTCGTGGACGTCGGTGGATTTATTGCTTCTTACGTCGGTGTGCAGCTCTGTGGACAAAGCTAAGGTTTACTCGCCCAGCGTGGAAAGAAAAGGTGGCTGTTAAAAGTGTAGTTGGGTCCTTCAGAGAGAACGGCAGCTGCAGCCGGATTAAATTCATGTTAATGGATTCCAAAGGTCAATAGACAAAGAATGAAACGTACAGAAAAACCCTTCAGACCTGCACTATTATCTGCGTATTCACAGTCTGACCAGAGCGCGATTCTTTAGGATACTTTGGGAAATAAATGGAAATGAATTGGGTTTTGCTACAGCAAAGTCTTTAGAGAACTTTTTAAACTTTATTCACGCACTTTCATTCTCTCCTCTTTTATTGGTCCACCGGATCCTTTTCCTCAAACTATTTCAGAGACGGCCAGATCCATTTGCAGCTCATAGTTTTGCTTACTTATCATATTTTTTTAGATTTACTTTGCCTACTAAAATATGACTGAATGCTTTGGAATCCATGTTAAGTGAAGCTGACTTCATCTGCAGCTGTTCCTCACATCCAGGATTAAAACCACCAAGTATTTGATATTTAAAAAAAAAAATCCTTTAAAGTGTTTTTCTGATGCACTTTTAACTAATCCATTGGACACACTCGCTGCAGTCCACCCACTCGATTTGTATTTTTAGAGAATCGAGGTTTTGCTGTTTGTTGGTTATTTAAATGGGAACTGGGGGTTCACTCATCCCGGACAGCATGATGGCGACCAACATGTTTAGAAATGTGAAATAACTTAGTCATATCAGGGTCTAAAAGGTCAGGAAACGACATGTCTCTAACAGAAAACAAGCATCAGTTTGTCATTTGGTCTCTGCAGTCCGTCTCTTACCTGAGCTGAATCCTCCTGATGCAGTTAATACGTGACTGTTTAGTGCTACACGTCGGCCGGTCTGTCAGGGAGTTCCTCTTGTGTTGGAAGATGGAGAGCTGTTACCTTTTCCACGCCCTCCCTCCCTCCCTCGCCCGCTCGATCGCTCCTCAGCTGGGTGACGCTCGGCTCGGCTGTGGGAGGTTTGATAGATGGCGTCTCCGGCTTCGGCTGCTTTATCTGCAGCCCCGCCGAGCGATCGTCATCTGCCACTTATCAGGCCTATAAACACACCCCACAAACACTCTGCTCTGGAGGGACAGGTGGAGTGTGCGGAGAGAGAGAGAAGGGGGAGGGAAGAGGATAAGAAAAATGGTGGCAAAATGATAAAAAGGTGATAGAAGTGAGTGAGGGAAACGTTGTGAGGAAAAGAGGGAGGACAAAGAAAAAGGGAAGAGGAAGGACGAGGCATCTGAAGTTTTGCACCAACAACAACGACAATACTTTTCGTTATTTCGAATTCTGAATCGAGGGAGGTGTGCGAATTGTGATAAATCCTCTTCAAGTGATGTCATGAGTTGCATTCTGGGTAATGTAGTCACCAAAAAACGACATCTCAGGTTCTGCAGCATTAATAACTGCATTCATAACTATGGTTCATTGCATGTAAAATCACCTGAAAATAAGAATATTTTTGTTTTTGTTACTTTAAAATGATGCAACTTCATCCTACATCGTCCAACATGAGCCCGGGTCTGCTCGAGGTTTCTGCCACTGTTGCCAAGAGCTTGCTTGCTGGATTAGTTGGGTCTTTGTAAATAATTTTATAAAAAATTATAGTCCAGACTAAAATTGAATCCACCTGAATTGAAATCGTGAGAAGGAACCGATGTTGACGGTGGGTGGAGAGAAAAGGGGAAGTAAGATGGAGAGAGCGTCGGAAAAACCTGAGACTGGAGGCAAAATTTACACAAATTTAGTTTATCATCAGAGTTTTCTGGAGAACAGAACAGGGTTATATTTCATTTCTCCCCTCCACATACCGGAGGTCAGTTCCATTTGTGGAGTATTGGGTTTTATGACTCAAGACTCAATTTCTCAAAGGTCACCTCCACTTGGGGAATATTAGTTTTTATGACAATTCCCTCTCAGAAAGAAAAACCTCTTTACACAGTTCCCGACTGCTCCAGCGAGAGAGCGGCTGTATACTGTTTGAATGCCAAACATGCAGCAGATGAAGCAAAAAAAAAAAATATATATATATATATTGTTTGGGTTTATATTTCATAGAGTGAGCGGTGATCTGCTAATGAACACGTATTAGAATAAAGCTTCCCGTCTCCGTGCAGCGAGGCGGCGGCTGATGCGAGGTCATTAATTGTTGTGGGTGGTCGGGGTCTGTTTTCCTGCCGGGGTCCCCGGTGTCATATCAGCTTAATGAATTGTTTATGTAACTAACAGAGGTGTTTTAATACCTGCCTTTTTAAAATGTGAATGAATCAAACGGAGCAGAAGCGCAGAGCTAAATGTCATCAGCCGTGTTCGACACAACAAAGGCCGACAGACACATTACGGCCGTTTAACTACACATCAGGGACGGGGTGGACTCGGTGACCCTGATGGTAACTTTATAGCATCGTGCTTTAGGAGAAGAAGAAATATTCCATAAATTCCCTCAAAAAATACCTTGAATATTCCCATTTTGAAGGAAATTTTGAAAGTGAATCGTTGGAGCAGTTTATTTAGGAATCTGGCAGTTAGATTCTGATAACCGAGCAGCAGACAGACAAAGTGAGAGACTAAAAAAAACGAAAAAGTAAAAAGCAGAGAGGTTAAAGTTGGAGGGTGAGTGAATGTTGGAGCTGCATTCACAAACATGTTGGATCTTAATGTTGCTCTTCATCTTCTGGAAGCAGTAAGCCGATGTTTCCGTTCCACCTCTACATGAACAGTTTCTGAACTCGCTGACGAGCCGGGTCACGTAATCACAGACTCCTTCCTTCTTCCTGTGATGACACAAACGTGAAGTTGTGTTTTAATTCTTCGGTAACGTTAAATCAAGCAGGACTGAAACCAGCTGACCTCTCTTCACTTTAACCAGGCCTCAGTTTGTCATCGCATGTTATTGTATTCAGAGAAGATTCAGCTCAGGGATCAGTTATAGAACACAGAGCGCTCATGATGATTATAAGACGTATTAATATTATTGTAATGCAAATGAACAATGACTAAGGAGGCGTCTTGTACAGTAATGAGTTGGAGCTTATTACTGTCTAATTTTTTTTTAATGTACACAACAGGATACGAGCTCTGCAGCCCAATCAGTGGACATAACCCGTGCTGACGTGCATGGGTGTTACCATGGTTACAAATTGATTTGTGTATATACTATGCAGATCAATTATCAGCTGATTGTTTTGTTGTAGTTTAGCTAAAATCGCGTACGTACCACAACTGCTGATGGCGAGTTCGGATCGACCTCACTGTGTGCTGACCGGGTCTGTACCGGAAACTGATCCAGACAAGTCCAACCAAAAACCAAAGAAACTCCAATACTGAACTCTCGTAAACTTAAAAAACATAAAGCAACCGGCTGTGTTGATGTGTTGGGTAAACTTAATTTAAGGACTAAGTTTGTCAAACTCAACATTACTTTTCACATCGGCTGAGAATACTTCAATTATTGCATTTAATAAACTGGAAATGACGTGTTCTCATAAATCTACAGCACTGAGACTTCACTCCCCATTAATTACACATTAATTACACATTAATTACATACACTAAATCAAAATGTCTTCGAACATGAACTGAAATATTTGTTCACTCCTTCAGATCCCACAAACACATGCAGCTCTTTACGGTTTGATTCAAGCTTTTGTTTTTCATGTAGTGTTTTAAACAGCCTCCATTTTCCCTCTCTTTTGTCCCTTCTTCCTCTTTTCTTCGTCCTCTCTTCATTCCCTCTCTCTCTCTCCACATCGTTTTTCTTCCTCTCCACCTCCCCCACCTCCCTCACTCCTTCATCTGTCTCTTTCACTCTTTCTCCCACCTCTCATTTTCTCTCCCCCATCTGTCTATCACCCTTTTCTCTCAGTTTTCACATCTCTCTCTCTCTCTCTCTCTCTCTCTCTCTCTCTCTCTCTCTCTCTCTCTCTCTCTCTCTCTCTCTCTCTCTCTCACCGTTTTCTTTCTCTCCTCTCTTAATGGTCTCTCGTCCCCCAGGTGGCCCTGGATGCCATTTCGGCCCCCTGCTTTTGAATTTAATTACACATGGCATTGTCTTCGTAGAGCCCCTCCACTCACCCACCCACCCACTCACTGACTCACACACACACACACACACACACACACACACACACACACACACACACACACACACACACACACACACACATAACGACAGCCACTGCTGCTGGTTCAAACTGCATCCTAGATTACTGCAGGCAATAACACCCAGGGGTGGTGGTGCGGGTGGGGGGATCAACAAGGAACAGATTGAAGGCTGAAAAGTTGATATCGGAAATCAAATTAATGCAAGTGAGAGCGAAAGCATATCTAATTAAGATGCTCCTGAAAAAACGAGAGGCAAATCCGCTCTGACAGAGAAACTCGTGACTCACGAGACGTAGAGTTTGTTCACAGAATGTGAGAAATGTGTTTTACGGCACAGCGGGTTGGACGAAATGACGTGAACGCTTGATGAATGAGAGAAGCTAAAGCAGCAGAGAGGCATGTGTTCACACATGGTAGAACCTAAAACGGTTCTTCATGGTGATGCCACGGAGGAACCTTTTACCTAACTGTTCTTCAAACTTGCTGCAAAAAGTCAATTTAAAGAACCAGTAATTATTATTATTGAACAGAAAAAAAGGCACCAGAACACTTTTTTGGCATTCAGCTCCTCAGAGAACCTCAGACAGCACAGAAAGGTTCTGCAGAGCATTAAGAACCAGTTTTTCCCCTCAGTGAGTCCATCACGTCCCTGTTTGTCAGTGTTGGTAATGCTTTATTAATTCACTTGTATTTTGCACACACATATATACCATATATATAAAAATATACCTAACATATGTATATATTTTACATTTTTTGGCTTTTTTTTCCGTAGCCAAACGTACTAATTGGCATCCAACGTGACTCAACTTTGTAGCGGCAGGTGTGGCGGCATATGTTCAGTTACAAAAGGTGTTCACGTTATTTTGTCTACGGTAACCTGTAGAATTTGCAATCTGTTACAGTAATGCAGGGTTGTTGTTTTTTTTTTTTTTTGTGTGTGTGTGTGTGTGTAATCTCCTCCTGTTTCTTTTTCTTCTAACGGCCTGAACAAACTGAAATGTCGTTTTTCTTCCGCTACACGAAACTTGTTCTTTATCTTTTAGCTGCTTAAAAGAAAAAATGGAAAAATCAATCGACTATTTTTTAAAGGAGTTTGTAAATTGCGTTGCATTGCAAATGGAGCACAATGTATTAAGGCACAAAACTGAAAATGCTTTTCAAAAACAACTTTAAAAAAAATCTGCTTTTAAGGTCAAGATTTTTTATATTGCAGAAAGAAAGAAAAACATCCAGCCATATATTTTTTAATTTGGCCAGGGACGGTCGCTCTCATGATGAAGTAATGTGATTACATCCCTGTACTGTGTCACCGCAGTGACGGCGCTGCGCTGCGCTCGGGCTGCCTTTGGGGGTTTGAAGGATGGCTGTTGTTTTCTTCTCATTATGCGGCTCCTGAAATGTACCCAGGAGGCTTGAGTGAGAGGTGTGGACGTTTGGGTGGGTGGGTTGGTTAGTGGTTTGAAATAACGACCCCTCGGTGCTGCAAAAGCATCTATTCTGTCGGTCCAGGACTCGTGGAGCCAGCCTGGGCCTTTCCCTTTTGTCAACAGTGAAAAATGAAGCATTTCTGAATCCCCGGCGCTCGCTGTGTTTCCCTCTAGGCGCCTCAGATACATTGAGTTAACATAAAGCAAAATTCAGGACAGGGGCGGCCCGGGTGATAAATGAAGCGCCTCTGTGTGTTTTGGAGGGAAAATAAAGGGGCCCCTTTTGTAGAAATGAGATTTGGTTCTCGTTACTTCCTTCAGGCCCAATTTTTCCCTCCGCAGTCCAAATGTATCCGAGAGCTACAATGGAAGATGGAATATTCTTGAAATGGAGGAAAGAGAATAATCTGAGTATAGATCATTTTCCTTCACCTCGCTCTCAGTCTGTCGTCCATTGCTGCTTCATTCCCATTTTGTCACATTACGGCTTATTTTCACACCGTGCTGCCAGCCCGGCTGAAAGAAAAGTCGCCGGTCGCTCTGATCACGACAACCAGCCCAGTGCAGCTTCTTAAAAATGGATCTAATTTGGGGTTTGGAGAGAAATCTCGCCGGGGTACAAATGAGGCACCTCGACTCGCCTGTTCATGAGCAGTGCTCTCATCCGACTTGGACTCATTTGTAGTCTGCAGGAGAAGAGAAGGAACGGATGGTCCGGATAGCTCTTGGATACATTTTCAGGGGGAGGGAGGCCACAGTGCCGCGGTGTTGGGAGGTCCAAACACTCGTTCGCTAATTAGAGTGTGAGCTTTGCGCCTGTGATGTAGTCACGCTCGCCGGCCGCGTGGCCGAGCCGCTCCGGGGGAATCAGGCGGGCGCTCGTGTCGCTGCTGCAGAGTTTTCTGATTCTCACCCAACGAATATCACGTGGAGAGCTTTTCATGTTTGTCTGTGGAATCAGGGATGAAATGCATGTGTGCACGTAGGTGCTTCTGTGAATCTGTCGGCAGATGCAAGTCAAATCGGTTTTAGGCAACAGAGTCTCTTTACTTGTTTCACTGAGTCTGGTCCCAGAGTTGCCGTCGCTGTTTACCGTCCCCGCCCGTGTTTCATTCGAACCTAATTAATCCTTTAAAACGTTTTTTCGGGGGGGAGATCAATGCATTGACACCGCTACAGCTTTCATTTAAAGTGAGTGACAATGGTCGCAGTCTGGAAGAAACGCTGCTAACAAAAAGGACTGACAGCATCAGATTGAAAGAAATAAAACAGATTTAATCTGTGAAATGAAAGTAAGTTAAAGCTGCAGTAACATATCGTTGACTCTTCTCTTCCTCCTTATCTCTTCCAAAATGAAACTTTGGTCCGAGATGTGATATCTGGGAGGTCTGCATGACGTCAGCTTTAATCCGTCGTCTTCAGTTCTTTCAGAAATGACTGGCCCTTTTCCTGACGAGGCAGGTGTAAATGCTGGATTGTGATCAGTCTGACTGGACTAAAGGGCAGCGTCCTCTGTCAGAAGTGCTTTGTCAGACTATCCGAAAGTTTCAAAAGACCTCGTCCTCCGGCTCCATTCCAACATCAGATTAGGAAGATTCGTGTCCGACCATTTCTGAAACTGACATTCACACTCCACATTGTGATCGGTCATTTGTGTGAAGGTGAGAAAGGAGCTCGCTCGCTCTCTCTCCCAGCTCCCAGCATCAGCTTTGTAATTGGCCTTAACGCTTCAAACTGTGGTGCTGCATGTGCATGAATGCATGTATGTTTGGTGGTTAGAAAGAAAGTTCCTGATTCAAACCTCAGCTTGCGTGTTCTCCCTGTGTCTGCGTGACTTTTCTCCGGGTACTCCGCCTTCCTCCCCCTGATGAAGATAAGCACTTACAGATAATAGAGGGCACTGCGGTCAAGTTATCAAAAACATGAATACAGTGGTCCCTCGTTTATCACGAGGGATACGTTCTAAAAATAACCCGAAATAAACGAAATCCGCGAAGTGAGTTTTACAATTATACATGTTTTAAGGCCGTAAAACCCCTAACCACACACTTTAATACAGCTTTTTACACACATTTTGTACAGTACTCGCTTAGTTAATCAGGACGCAGAACACATGTGCGGTTCTCCCTTAGCCAATTTAGGACTCAGAACACAATGCACGTTCATACTGTACAGTACGCTGTTAAAAAAAGCATGCAAAATTACACTAAAAAAATCCGCGAACCAGCGAGTCCACGTAAGGTGACCTGCGATATAGTGAGGGACGACTGTACAACATCTCGTAAAGCAAAAAATAAAAATGCAATGTGAGGTCAGACTTTCAAAGAAAAGTACCTGGTGTGTTACATGTGTAACATAATCAGAGATGTATAAAGTACAAAGAGAAAAGAAGTAGAAGTACAAGTGCTCTATCAAAAACTGACTTGAGTAGAAGTTGAAGTGTTCTTTAAACACCATACTTAAGTAAAAATACTAAAGTATTCAAAATGTTTTGTACTTAAGTATTGCAAGTAGAAGTATGTAAAAAAAATTGCTACTCAAGTACTGAAAGTAAAAGTAAAAGTACTGTTGTTTATATTATTTCAAATATTTATTAAGGCACAACTTCTAATGTTACAGTGTTACAATGTTCATGGTAGAGTTCTGTGATTTCCCATGGTCTGTGAATGCGTCTGAATGAATGCAAAGCGAGGGGGCGGGGCAGCAGGTGAGAGAGCGCACCTGGGTGAGTCAGGTGTGTGACGTACGGCGCACGAGCGAGGTTGATGTGAGACCGGGACTGTTCAGTTGGTTTTTTTGTCGTGGTTCCGGCCGACAGTCACCGAGTCCTGGAACCAAACCGTTCAGCAATAAATGCAGTTTGTTCAATATCGCCTCGTCATTCATCACGTGTCCGGCTGGACGCTACAATAGTAACGAGTAACGACTCAGCACATGAAAAATGTATCCGAGTAAAAGTATTAAACTCATCAGAAATATGTAGTGCAGTAAAAGTGGAAGATGGGGGGAAAAAATAATACTCCAAAAAAGTACAGATACTGCATTTTAGCACTTAAGTACAGTACTTAAGTAGTTCCACTTCGTTACTATACTCTGAACATAATATATATATATTTTATAATGTCCATCAAAAAGAAGTCAGTGTTGGCTGTTCATTAGGCCCCATCCCATTTAGTGACATCACAACAACAATTTACAAATAATGCAAAACACCCGAGGCGGCCGGGCGCTGACGAGCTTGTAGAACCCAAACGAGAAAGTCGGACACGTGTAACGCTGAACCAAAAATCTATTGAGACGCCGCTCGGCGAACAGCAGATGCTGACAAACCAATTCAGCCACTTCAGCTTCTATTTCTCAGCGAAGGGAGCCGAGGCTGCAGCCGCTACCTGCTGACAGCTTTATTAAGACGTGTCTGCTTAACTTGGCTATCGCAGACAAGGTGTTCATAAGTCTCTGTCTGGGGCCTGGATACCGAACCAGTCAGCCCATTCTCCATTAGACGGTCACACTTAATCGTGGTTTTATTACAGTATATGTAACCTGGATTAGTCTATTTTTCAGACTTTATGGATACCTACCATCAAGTAACGCACTTAAAGGCACCAAACATGTCTAAAGTTATTATTTGTATGTATTCGTGAGGTGTAACAGAGTCTGTCTTTACCTTTTTAAGCTGAATCATGTCAGTGTTTAAGGTCAGGGTCTGTAGTTACACAACCCTTTGGCAGCACTTGTTAAATTCTGCTGTGACAGATTGAAAGACTGATTATAAAAGAAAAGCTGTGGGTGAATTTGGAGAGTCAAGGCTCGCTATTTGCATATCCTTCATCTGCCTGGTGTGTCAACAAAAGGAGAATCGCTCTCCGTCTCCACACCGGTGCATTCAGATGCAAAGTGAAGTGAATGTAATTATGTATCCTTTTGTCTTTTTTTTTTTTTGCAGAGAGGAACATTTTGTTCTGGCTTTAATTTGTGCTCTGCTCTGAGTTTCATCCTCCTTTTGTTTTTTTTCCTTTAAGGTGATGAAAAAAGAGAGAGCGCGCTGTGCCAGGCTTTAATTCTGTTTGTATGGAAATCTGTTGTAATATTTGTCTGGCGGCAGGTCAGGTGAAGCTTTCATATTTCACACAGTACAGACATGCTACAGTAATAGCTCATTTTGTTCCCGAATGGTGGCATTTGTCGGCATCTGTGGAGGTGTTGTCAGGCCTAATTCGGCAGCTCTCTTGGTCACCTCGATGACACGAGCACCTGTTTGTTAGGAGGCTCCACGTTTCATTGTAGGCGCTGACCTCAGTTTAAGTGATGCTGCAGCGAGGTGAATTTAAAAGAAACAAGAAAAGAGGAAGGACGACCGTGTTGAACTTTAACCAAAGCTTCGTTAAGGAGCGTCTGTCCTAATCGGAAGTCGCTGTTGGAAAGTGTTTGGCACCTTCAAGAAATACAGGCCAGGTGATTGGATAAACCACCTGTCTGTCACCGTGTAATGAACCAATCAGGTTGACGAATAATGTGGTCAAACTCGTACCAAAGCCAAATGAAAGAAGAGCCACCCCAGTTCTGATGAATGAGTAACTGATGCAGCGTCTGCGTTAACCACACCTGTTGTTTCCAAGCACCGCACCTGTAGCTCATGATGTAGCTGCCAGTAGATCCTCAGAGGACGCTGATCATGAACCGCCGTGTACCGCTTGAAGCCGAGCAAGATGGATTCTCCTGCGAGTCCCGAGTCCAGCTGCCTCGCATTGTTATAAATACCCGGCTCCGCTCACTCCAGTGTAGCGGATGGAGAAATATTCTCACCTCACGGTTTTAATTTAAAATGTCTAACGGGGGGACAAAGAATAAAGAGGTAACTCAAACACCATTATGGTATGTTAGTGCGGTTACTAGTTACACATGAAGTCGTAAATCAACAAGATTTAAGAGCAGTGGCTCCGCTGGGCGGAGGACGGGCTGCACACTCTTAAATCTTGTTGTGCTTTCATGCTCATGTGCTAACATACAGGTAAAGCTGCGGCTGGTGAGAATGTGTTTAGCTTTGCAGGTATCTGGTCAGACGCCGACCTGTTCAACAAATCAAACACGTTGCAGATGACAAGACATTTCCATTGGCAACTGACAACTGTGGGGACTTTCTGCTTGTTGTCGATCCTATAAATCTCCAATACAACGAGCGCTGCACTCATCTAATGCCCACAGTCAGCGGTGGTTACTTCACACTTCCATATCTTTAAAGTGCTCTCGCTGCCTAAGTTGCTAATGTACATGAAGGCAATTAACACTCGTCTGTAACCGTTTCCGAGGCGTTTGGATCAATGAGGTGGTGGTTCAGCTGTATTCACTGTGTACCGTGTGTGTTTAAGTCACAGGAGGAAGGAATCGATTTTGTTTGAATCGGTCGGGTGCAGAGTTTAAAAGCTGGTTTGGTGAAATTCCTGCCATCGATTAACGGCAGCGTCTGAACACACGTGGCTGCACATTCCCGGCTGATTTCATAACAAGCGCTGAGCTTTATGTGTGTGTCTGAGGAGATGTGGCATATTATTTTCTATAAAACCTTAATAAGAAATGTAAGTTTGCCGTGTTTCAGTTCATTAATGGTTGTTTTTATTCCCTCTCTGTCTCTTTTTCTGACTGTAGTTAAGCAGAAAGAAGCCGTGGAGAAGGAGGCTAAGGTCAGCATCCTGGAGGCCGGAGTCACAGATGTGAGTACAGCAGGTTTTCTACTCACCTTCAGTTTAAAACAGAGGGATGAATGATGACAAACACATTGTAGTATGAGTGTTTACGTCCACTTTTGGAGCCTGGCTGGATTTCCTCCCTTTGAGTCACTGATGTTGGGTGATTGAATGAAACCTCAAACCTGAAAGACCTGATTTCAGAGAAAAAAGATAAACATAAAGGTAGAAAACACATTATTTTCTCTATTGTCTGTATGTATGGATTGCATTGTTATTAGTCCTGTAGCATTTCTCTCCAAGGGCTGAGACCAAACCAGGAGAACGAGCCAGAGAAGTCTGTGTGAAGTCAGAATAAATGTGTTCTGAGTTGAGAAGAAAGCCAGACAAATCTGAATGATTAAAAATATCAACAAGTTTCTTTAAATCAGGTGTCAAAACCGGGTAAACGTGAATTTTAAGCTACAGGGCTGTGGGGGCGTGTCCTCTGAAGGTGCTGAAGCCACGCCCAGTCGATCTCCAGCTCTCTGCTCAGGGTGGCCTCAGCGTGTCATCGAGCCGCCCTTTAAGGACCGCCCACAAAATCCTGAGACTGAAAACTGGTGAAAAACTGTTTGAACCTCCAACCACATTTCAATGATATATGGTTCAAAGTCTTTTCACGTGTTTTCAGCGACCATTGTCCAACATATTTAATGTGTTTTGAAAAAAATCTCATAATTGCATTCGCACGGACTTTAAGTACTTGGACAGGGATCCACATATAAAATATGAAGCCCAGCACAAAAATATATTTTAGTATTTTACCTATTTTATCTTGGATTGCTCACTTTTTTTATCATGATGCTTATTCAGAGGAATAAAACATTTTTTTTAATAGACACATTTTGTCAATCGCTGTGTCAGACACCGACCTTTCTAATCACGAATCACGTCATAACAAAGTAACAAATAAAACAAGTAAGCAGCATCTCAGGAAAAAACAACATTTCCGATGTTTGGATCTCACTCCGCTCTCTCTTTCAGTCTCTCCCTCTTGGTTTTTTATCTCGTAGCATTGCTATTCTGCGCCATCTGTGCGGGAAATAGACTGCTGAGCGTCTGCACTCGCCTATCGATTCAAGAGTTAGTCTGCACCGATGACGGCACGCCATTCACCATGCTTATCAAAGCGGCAGCAGCGAGGTCTGAGAGAGAAACGGCTGGAAAAGGAGAGGGGGGCGGGGGGTGGAGGCAAGCAAGGAGAATGACGGAGAGAGAAGTCGTGGAGGGTGGAGGAGGGAATGGAGGGTCTATCGAGGTGATCAATACCTAGCTGCAAACAGGAGCCAATTATAGCCAATCGAACCTCTGTTGTAAGAAACAGAGCGGGGGAGAAGCAGAGAAAATCCCTCCATCACTGGCTGCCAGAGAGAGGAACAGCAAAAACAAGCCGGCGACTCACAACCTGCAACAAAACATCCATCATCACCCCGTACGGTGTTTATTATGGTTTTATCACACACTGTAAAATAAGAATATTAGCATACTACATCACAGCTGACAGCTTCAAAATTCAAAAAAGAAAGAAAAGTTATTTTCTCAGGAGCGCCGAGGAGACGATTTGTTTCCTCACGGCCTCTTTTTGAACAAGCCTGCAAGGTTGGAGTGTCGGCTTCTTTATTTCGCAGGCGGAGAAATGAATTCTCATTTTCTCGTTGACGCCCGTGTGTGTATTTGAAAAGGAAGATAACATGAACATTTATTGATCCCTGTGGGGAAATTAAGTTGTTGCAGCAGCAAAAAGGTAATGGGGAAAAATTGCATGCAATAAAACCAATAAAGACGAAAGAGTCAAACGGTAAAACAGAACATAAATTACGGCGGGGTCGTATAAGTATATGCGTCTGACACTCCTGCACGTGAAGCGTCGGCGGTGTTAAGGGATTCTTTCTGCAGAGAGAGTTCAGACTGTTTCACCGGTAACCTAAAGATCACATCTGATTCTGTTTGTCTGGATTTAAACTACCGGGTCTAGGTGTCAGTACGTTAACTTCTCTTTTAGAATCTTACGTGCACTAATGTCCATTCACCCACTCGTGGGGTCGTCGAGCTTAATTAAGCTGCGTCCACAGTGTGAGGGAAAACAATTCATCGTTCTCAGTTGACTGTGTTTTGCATGAAGGTGCCTCCTTGTCACCCAAAGTAAAATATATTTAAGTGAATCTAGGCGAACAAATCCGGAGAAACTTCTCTGGCACTGATCATCTTTCAGCAGCTGTAAATCTGCAGCATATTTATATTCAGATTGAATTTACATCATGTTGTAGAGTTTGTTTTTAACTTTGAGTCTAAAGAAATTAAAGTCGATACAGTTTATAGGCATCGATTCGTTTCGTCTTTCACGTGCGATGTGGGCGAGGTTCAGAAACCCGGCGGCGTCAAAGAGTTACAGGTCTGATCCCTCGGCAGCCTCAGTGTCTCCCCTCAGCAGCCTTCATGTCCAGCCCAATTGTCTCCGAGTGAATCAGCACATCTCCCGCTGTTCATTCTTCGCGGGTCATTCATGATTCGTGACCACACTTCTAAATTCCTCACGTATCGTGTTTCTGTGAAATTGAGGCAGTAATTCTGCCTTTGCTCATCGCTGCTGCTGCTGCTTCTTCTTCTTTGGAATTCAGGACAGCGAATGCATCGAAGCTTCAGTAAGCATATTGATGTGATGTGATGTGTTTGTTGGAAATATTTGCTTTTTTTTCCCGACTCAAAGTGCAGGCAATTTACAAAATAAAGGAAACACTTGAATAAATCAGTGTGCTGAGAGCAGGACGTGTCGGTTTGTTAGCAAGAAAACAGTTTTAGGCCGAACTTCACGGAGAGAGAGACTCGCTGGTTCTACAGTCAATTAATTTGGTTATTTCTCTGACGTGTTTAACACGTATCGACACATCTGCAGCGGACAGGAAAACATGCAGAAGAGCATCAGGCCGTCTTCTCGGCTTCGACCCTTTTTGTAAAAGTTCCTTCAAATTACAAATAATTCCTTCAAGATGCTTAAATGTTTGTCAGTGTCGGTGAGTTGTACGAGCAGGTCACCTCGCACTAAGCTCAGTCAGGTTTTTCTCCGTATGTGGAACCATTGGCGTTTTAGCCGACATGCAAATATCTGATACTGTGGACCGTGTGTGTGTTTGACAGTGTACCTAATAAAGTGTCCACTGAGTGTGTGTCCCAAGGACATTGGATGACACAGCCCAGCTGTGCTTTTGTTGGATCAGGAGATAAACATGTTTTTTTTTTTTTGGTTTCACTGCTCACACAGTGACTACTCAGCGGCTTTGATAGATTACAAGCCTTCATTAAAATCTCAAACGTCCTCATTTCGGTCCTTTCTAAAGGTCCGCACGACCCGTCGCTCGCTCGTTAAACGACTTCAGGCTTCAGCCTGACGGCCGCTCACCTCACGTGGCTTCACCGACGAAAGGCCTCATCGAGGGGACACACTGCCATCGTTTCCACACCGAGACCTGCGTCCAATTAAGAGAATGCACGTGTGTGTGTGTGTGTGTGTGTTGTGGGAGGAGGAGGGAGGTAGGAGATAAGGTTGCCGTGGCAGCAACCAGATTATAATTGTCCTGGAGTGGCACTAATCCCCCTCCAGCTCGGCCAGCTCGTTTTGTTCACTGCAAATCAAGGCGCTTCCAATCTGTCTGAAAGAGCGATTTCACAAATAGAGGGAGGCAGGGAGGGAGGGAAGGAGCTAATGAAACAAACACAACAGAAAACACACAACGGTGCATGGTGCTTTCCATCACCACTCACACTACACACTCAGTGCACAGGAATACACACATCTACACACACACAGACATGCACCATGAGCCTGAGCATACATGTGTTGATAACCTCATAATGCATGTTTGGTGTAATAATAAAGGGCAGGAGGAAGTGTTTGGTATCTGGTGAGAAAATGGTGGATGGATATAAAGTCACCTTTCTCCAACTGATAATCAGATTCTTTGATTCACATGCAGCGCTTAAGAAATGTATCAGACCACCTGTCAGAGACATCCAGCATCATGGAAAGCATCTGTTTTGTTATATGTCGTGAGAATCGGGTGCGATTTAGTTTGTTTGAGTCGTGTTGTGTGACGTAATCAGCAGACGAAGCACCCCGAGCCAACCCAAATGGTACCGACACCGACTCTGAGAAGTTAGAAATGAATAAAGCAACATTCAACCACTAAAACTGATTCTTCTGTTCAGGAAAATAAAGTAAATAACTATATTTGACATCATGAAATAATCTACAGTGAAATCAGCCCAGAGCAGACAAACCAAACACTAACCTACATACAACCTTTATGTAACTTTCACAGCCAGAGTTTTTCCTACATGCTTGGAAGGACGGGATGAGGCGTGGGTATTTATTTGGTTGCAATCTGCAACCAAATAAATACCCAATAAATAACCCCTGCAAGTCTAAAATCAATACGTACTCAAACACAAACAAACAAAAAAAGTGTTGATCTGCATTTGTTTCTCATTTTATCCACGGCTGCAGCCTCTGACCTCGCAGCGCTCCGGCCGCCTGTAATCTCGCCCCTTTGACTTGTTTAAACACAAACTGTGAGCTAATCTGTTAACGCAACAAACAGATAGAAACTCTCACAACACCGGTTTGTGCTTTTTGCCACATCGTCCTCGTGCACAGCAGCAGCAGCAGCAGCAGCGGCGTGTAATCTCCACATAATCCACAAACAGATAATCTGGATTTTAAGGGGGTTCATCCTCATTTTCACAATATTGCAGGAGACGCGTCTCTTGAATGGAAGCTCTCGGCTTTCACGATGATTTCACTGAGGAAACGTTCCCGTCTGTGGAAGGAGAGCGGAGTGATAGCATCACTCATAATGACACAGTATTGTTGTTTGCTGCCTGCCCAGGTGCCTGAAAACAGAGAGCTGGATTTGAAAGAGAATATTCATGAAGCAGACGCACACACACACACACACACACACACACACACACACACACACACACACACACACTGGATCAAGGTTGTCTGTTCGCGCCTCGTTCTACCTTTAATTTTCATCACAAAGAGGAAAATAAATCATAAAGAGATCAGAACAAAGAGCTCGTATACATACGTGCATACAGTATGTACCTGCATGTGTGAGTGTACGTGTGCACCTGAGTGTGTTTACGCCCACGCCTCTGTGTGTGTGTGTGTGTGTGTGTGCGTGCGTACACACTCACGCGTCCATCTGCATCTCCTGCCATAGATATTCAAATGGCTCCATGTGAAAAATTGAATCGAGAGGCTGTTGAAGTGCTGGCTTTTCTTTCTCTCTCTCTCTCTCTGGACGAGACACAGCGCCCGAATGGCCTTTGATATGGTAATGCCAGCTCACTGCGGGGGCCCTGAGGGCCAGATGCATGCTGGGATATGGCCCAGGTGTCAGTCATGGTGTGTGGTCTACCTGGTAGCAGACGGCGGCTCGCTCTCCGAGGTTTCTTTCCTCCGCGATAGAGGTTCATGTGAGATTTGTTAGACTGTCTGACACTAATTAAATTAAAGTTTTTAGGCGATTTCCAAGAATAAAGTTTTGTATTTGGTTTTCCTCATTTCTGTTGTTTTATTTAGGAGATTGCACAGCCTTAAAAACTCTGGTTAGAGCGGTAAAACAATCAGTATCGACTTGCTTCTCTTTGCATCTCTGTTATATTTACATAGATGTGACAGAAAGCAAAAGTTTATACAAGAATAGAAGCTTCACTAAAGAGTGTCAGGAGTCTGTGATGGCGTTTCCAGCCAGTTTAGTCTCTGGGTAAAACGTTCAACAAGATCGCAGATCTGCTGCCCCCCCGTCAGTGTTTGGAGGTCGTAGCGTGCCATTGAAAACACCCATTGCGAAGAAAATACCAATTTGTATCACGCCAAAGTGTGTCCACTGGAGTCTGGACTCCCGTGTCCTCTAGTGCGGTCAGGTCAGCAGTAATAGATCTGGAACATCCGGTGAGACTTGTCGTTATGTCGAGGCACCCAAACGAGTGATTTGGGTTGAAATAAATATCTCAGCGATATCTTTGATTTCAAAGAGCAAATTTAAGTTGATTGTTTTATGCTTCACACACTGAAATACTGAAACATGCATGAGACGGAGTGTCTGTTCCTTGTTATCCAAAGTTTGTCATTGCATCTCTGGGTTCAGCCAAGTCTGCTTGGTACCTGGTCCGGATTCTTCTCTCTGCTGTACTTACAGCACACATTGTTCTCGGGGAGCTGCTCTTCGGCAGAGCGGCAGGCTGCTTATAGCGGCTCTGGACACCCGCTGGGCTTTCTGGCAAACAGCATGGCACTACAGACAGCTGGCATACAAGACTCACACCCTCTCTGCTAGTTCCCCCAGGCGCTAAATGGGCTGTTAGGTACAGTTGAGGTCATCCAGAAAAAAAAAAGCGAGGAATGAAAGCCCAGAATTTCAATACACCTCGACTGTCTGGATCTCTCGTCCTCTCAAACTGAATGCACTCCCCCTCTCCCGAGAGGCTCTGCTGAAGCAAACAAGGTGCTGAGGTGTGTAATGATAACAGCATTATGCACCTGTAGGCTCGGCCTAATGTCCTGAATGCTGAGCTGTAATTTAAAACTGGACGACACGCAGCAAACACTGTTGTCTGCACACGTCATTGAGCAAACGGCCCAATGCTCTGAAACGGGGCCTGTCTTATTAACCGCGTCCCACGGCTGATTAGCCGGCGGCATTGGTATGATAGACGCTCGTTAACATCGACGATATCTGCAAACGAAGAAAGAAAGATGCATGTTTATTAAGAGACACAATCACTACATAATCATACAAACAATCAGGTACATGATTCGCCCTCCAACAACTTAAAAACCTTCACATCCACACAAGTGAAGAAAATGAGACGTTTTGATTGAGCGGCTTTCCGAAGCATCACCGCCATGCTTCTTCTTTTAGATATTGGCGAGGACCTGGATCATTGGCAGGCTAAAAAACAATCTGTAACAGCACCCACCTGTCAATCAAAGAGTCCACGCTCTTAATTTTTGAAGTCGGACATTCAGGGTTCCCACACCTTTTTCATGGACAAATTCAAGCACTTTTCAAGCACCTTCAAGCACCAGTTTTTCCATTTTTCCAGCACCTTTAAATAGGTAGCCTACTAGTTGTGTTTGCCATGATGGTCATGGGAAGCGCAGCGGTGCCACTGTATGGCATAATAATATGGGTCTAATTAGCATTATTTCATATGGTGGTAGATTGACTGTTTTGATTTTTAACTAATTGTGAATTGGCTTGTATTCTCAGCTTGTGAGCGGTGTATTGTGTAACCACCATAGCGCAATAACAGTGACCAACAGGTGTGGATAGTAGTCTACTGTTATTTCTCTGCAGAACACCAAGCGAGTATGATAACTGAGTTCTGCATGTAAAGGCATCGGATCAAGCGCGTAGCCGCTTAGGAAACATTTTTGTTTTCTCTTGGTTTATTGAGATAGACATCACACAAATTTCAAGCTTTTTCAAGCACTTTACCAAAAAATTCAAGCATTTTCACAACCTTGAAAACACTGAATTATTTTTCCAACCTGAAGGGGAAATTCAAGGGGAGAACAAACCAGATTCATACATGTTTGCACAAATCGGTTGCTTGTTATTTGTGTGTTGTTGCTTCTTCCTCTGCACATCTGCCTTTCCCTAAACCCCCTCTCCTCGCGGTGCTGGGAGCAGCAGCACCACACACTGCGTGGCATCTGCAGCTAAAGGTTTCTGTTGGCTGGGAGGCTGGCTGCTCGTCTGCCGAGCCACTGACAGGCAGGCTCGGAGACACCGTTACCCAGGCACGGCACTCCCCAGGTGGGCACAGAGAGGACTGTCAAGGCCCGAAGGCTCAGCCATAATTACCCCCCTCCCGCCACAGCAACCGTTACAAGCTTAGCCCAGAACGCCTCCTCCCTGCATGGGGTGAGCAGGATGCACGGCTGATGTACACTGCAGTCCTGCAGCTTATGGAGTGAGTGTGTGACGGTGGATTGATCTGTTTGTACAGCTGTGGTGTGTGTGTGTGTGTGTGTAGAGAGAGTGTGCTTATAGGAATGCAAAATGCATGTATGTACATAATTACATAAGCCTCAATCACATGTCCTTCATGAGCATTTACAGAAGTACGAGAAATAAGCACCAGTCGGGAAGTCGATAAATTAATTTGTCAGATCACATTTTGATGATTGATTCATTCTTCAAGTCATTTATCAAGTGAAAAATGCCGATCATCGGACTTTTTGAATTTCGGACAGTTGGCGTGCACTTTGAAGACATCGTCCTGTGTTCTGGGAACTTTTTTCTGTCACAAACGATTTACTCCTAAAAACAAAAATCGCCCAATGAATCAATAATGAAATATTGTTTGCTGCAGGCCTGGTTCAGTTTTACTTTAATTAGTTTATTTGACATTATGAATGTCAGAGGATGTCACGCTTTAGCCCAAGACTTATTTCACTTTGCTTGATGGATGTGCAACAGATGCAGGAATCCAGCTGGTTTGCATCAGCTCTTTGTAAATCACTAAGTTTGTGTCCAAAGTTTTGAAATCAGAACCGCCTGTACAGTAGAACCATCCAGAAAACAGGACGTCAGTAGCTTCATGAGCTGCCACATAACTGCAAAACAAGTGGTAACCTCCCTTACTGGTAAATGAAGCCAATGTGGAAGTACCAAAAACTGCAGTTCCTCTAACGTCCACTTGAGGCTGGCTCCAGCAGTGAGTCAGTCTCCATAAGTCCCCATGTTTCACAGCAGAAATAAACATGTTTACAGCCTGGTACAAAAAACAGTTTTGGTCTCTGTAGCTAATTTCCCCGTTCATGACAACTGTACTGAGGGTGAATTTATATACAACTCACCTGTTCACAATATATTAAGGCTTAAAGTTATGCAGGATTAAGAGCGTGGACGCTTTGATTGACAGGTGGGCGTGGTTACGGATGGGTCAGGTCCGCTGATGATCTACGTCTTTGCTGATATTTAGATTAGCGGTACATTAAACTTCGTGTCACGATATTTGTGGCACTTTGGAAACCTGCGGGTGACGTCACTCAAGCTCTGCTCTTTCTTTACACCCTGTCATTTTCTGCCACATAGCTGCAAAGCTGCCATTTAAAATATGAAAGGTTCATTTAATTATAAATTCACAGAGAAAACGATTGTGTTTCAGACTCCTGTAGGTCATAGTGAGAGGGGAATGTCTATTTAATGTATCTATAATGCTAAACAACGTTATTTGGTTATTTAGTTTGGCAGAATTTTAAATTTAATTTCAAATCTAGCCAGTTTCTATCGTCATTAATCCAGTGTCAGCTCGGATGTGTTGATATCGCCTCATACACAATCTACTACAGCGTGAATAGTTGTAAGGCTTCATCCTTTGAGTGCAAACACTTGACACACACACACACACACACACACACACACACACACAGACACTTGTTCTCACAGAGAGGTACAGTCTTTGTTCGGTGGTAGCAGGTGAAGGTGAATGTCACACAGCGTGAGTGTGTTCCTCCGCTTCATCGGTGCCAGCCTTGAGTTTCATTGTACGACACTCTGACAGCGAACACCACGGCTCGGCTAGAGTATCCCAGATGCTGAACTGAAATCCACGTTTCTATGGGAGACAGCACAGCACTGACATCAAACCTGACCTGTTTGTGTTGTGTGCAACCTTCTCTTCAGTTTGCTACATGTAGCATGCAGGCCTCAGAACAGCTCTGAAAGGAAGAACATATCAAATCAGACCAAAGCCACAAAGTACATTTGCCTCTGAGGCTTTACAATCTGCACAGGGAGTGACACCCTCTGTCCTTAGACTCTCGGTTCCAGTGAGGAAGAACTTGCTCACAACCAAAGACTGATCTCAATGCGGACTGTTGCAGCCAAAGTTCTTCTTGCATGCTTGGAAGGAAGAGGGTGAGGCGTGGGAGAGTATCTGTTTGGTTGGAATCCAGAGATGTATAGTAACGAAGTGGAACTACTTAAGTACTGTACTTAAGTACTAAAATGCAGTATCTGTACTTTATTTGAGTATTATTTCTTTCCCCAACTTCCACTTTTACTGCACTACATATTTTTGATGAATTTAATACTTTTACTCGGATACATTTTTCATGTGCTGAGTCGTTCCTCGTTACTATTGTAGCGTCCAGCCGGACACGTGATGAATGACGAGGCGATATTGAACAAACTGCATTTATTGCTGAACGGTTTGGTTCCAGGACTCGGTGACTGTCGGCCGGAACCACGACAAAAAAAACAACTGAACAGTCCCGGTCTCACATCAACCTCGCTCGTGCCGCCGTACGTCATACACCTGACTCACCCAGGTGCGCTCTCTCACCTGCTGCCCCGCCCCCTCGCTCTGCATTCATTCAGACGCATTCACAGACCATGGGAAATCACAGAACTCTACCATGAACATTGTAACACTGTAACATTAGAAGTTGTGCCTTAATAAATATTTGAAATAATATAAACAACAGTACTTGTACTTTTACTTTCAGTACTTGAGTAGCAATTTGTTTACATACTTCTACTTGCAATACTTAAGTACTAAACATTTTGAATACTTTAGTACTTTTACTTAAGTATGGTGTTTAAAGAACACTTCAACTTCTACTCAAGTCAGTTTTTTGATATAGCACTTGTACTTCTACTCCATTCCTTTACTGCAGACCTGTTTTTTTTTCCTGCATTTCAGACATAAAGAATTAGATTTTCTTTCATCGTGCCGAGCGATTACAAATATTTAAATACGTATTGAGACATTTAGCAGATGTAGTTTAACCAGAGAGACACAACAGATGACAGGTGAAGCCTATGGGCTGAAATGAATACATCTTGTGGAGAGCACACAGCAGAGTCAGACGTGGCCTCATGATTCATGATAACATTTATATTTTAACCATCCGGCCGACGCTTTAGTCGAAACTGAACTCGACAGCAGAATGAGTGTCAGTTCCCATATGGCCCGCGTTACATGCCTGCAGTATCTGAAGCGATTTAAGCTCCAGCACCGCTTTAGAAAACCCTGTCGGGAACCGCCGGCACTCAAAAGGTCACGGCGGTATCACGCTGTTCGGCTCGTCTCTTTGTGCCCGTCCGTCACTGCATGTGTGTGTGCTGAGGCTTTTGTTGTCCGCTGCAGGTAAATAAGCACTTTACCTGCTCGAAGCCGCCACAGAAAACTATATTCATCGCAATGTTTTGAGTTCAGATTCATGAAAACACACATTATGTTCTGAATGCAGGAAGATGCTCGATAGCTTTCATCTACATAACAGTCTTCATCCGTGTTCATGTCGATCTGTTGATATGTGTCCAGATGAGAATTAACTTAAATTCTTAATTAAAAATTATAAACGAGAATCAGTTTACATATTTTTCCTCATTCTGTCATTATCCTAATGTTTTGTGTTTCTTCTCTTGTTTGACGAGCAACACACAAGCAAACTTCATTATTAGAAATTAGATCTTTTTAGCATTGATTAGTGATCAACTGATGAAATAATTGTGCAGATTTAGAATTAATTTCCCTCCGTTTCCTTTTTGTTGCCTCGCATTTACAGTCACAGGAGCGCACATGACTTCTCGTTGCTGCAGTTGCTGCCATCCGGTTGTTGTTGTTGTTGCGTGTGCATATAATGGGCTGCTTAATTCATATTACTGTTGTTTGTCTTCTTCCTGTTGGCTAATGTGGCTGTTCTCAATCACAGCATGCGCCGCGCGGCGAGTAATTAGCAGAAATTAATTCTCCCTTCATCATGTCACTGTTAGCTGCTGTGTTTCTGTGATCACAAAGAGCGGGGAGATGCGTTTCTATGCTGATGATGACGGACTAACTCACCGTGGTTGGTCTCGTTCTCGTTCCACTGTTTTAGAAGTTTTATGAAGGGAACCAGGTTGAACAAGTAGAGGGCAACGCATCCTTAAAAAAATACCTACATGAAGTGTTTTGTGAGACAGCAGAAGTAAATCATTAAAAACACACGTGTGTAAATCAACAACGTGGATTGACTTTAATATCTGGACTTGATGTAAACCAGCACTTTTAACACAACATTCTTAAATCTGCACATTCTACTCTAGTACTTTTTGTAAATATGTACACTTGTGTTTTCCTCCTTGGTTTCTATTTTTCGCTGCTGTTAACAAGTGAATTTCCCCGTTGTGGGTTTTGTCATTTAAATAACCTCATGAAGAATGTGTTGTACAATATTTGCTACATTTGTTGGTGTATACATTTAAAATGGAATATGGTCACTCATATTCTCAGATTATATATATTGTTCATTTGAACCATCGCTGTGTCTCAGTTTTATACAAAAGTACGTTCCCACGGTCAGTTATGGTAAAATGCAGTGAACTGTGGCGGTCACCATCTTGTAGCAGAGGGGAAGGGAACACTGGCATTGTGGAAATGGTGGCCGAGGAAGCTGCAGGTGAAAACCGCAGTATACAAGTACAGTCGTCCCTCGCTATAATGCGCTTCACTTTTCGCAGATTTTTTTGTGTGTAATTTTGCTTTTTTTACAGCGTACTGTACAGTATGAACGCGCATTGTGTTCGGCAACGTCAGAGGAAGTGTGAAACACGCGTGAGTTACTGGTAATAATTTCTTATGTGTCAAACCTCGTAGATTGATCATTAAAATTAAATGTGTCAGAAATGTTTGGGCTTGAAAACAGGTTTTGATCTTTGGTTTAATTTACTAACACAGTATTGTACTTATTTTTGTTAAATCTGCCAAAGTTTGAACTTTGAACGAGTTTAAATACGAGAGAAATGTGAGAAAATGTTAATGCCTGTCTGAGAAAAGTGAATAAAAGTGTGTGGTTAGGGGTTTTACGGCCTCAAAACATGTAGAATAATTGTAAAACTTACTTTGTGGATTTTGTTTATTGCAGGTTATTTTTAGAACGTATCCCTCCGTGATAAACGAGGGACCACTGTATACTGTAAGTTGTACACGTGTTTTAAATGTATATTT
Source organism: Collichthys lucidus (assembly GCA_004119915.2). Taxonomy (NCBI): domain Eukaryota; kingdom Metazoa; phylum Chordata; class Actinopteri; family Sciaenidae; genus Collichthys; species Collichthys lucidus. The sequence continues at coordinate 5,935,138 of CM014089.1, forward strand.
CGGCGCTCAGCTTGGTTGCATTGCACCAGGAAGTGCATAGTGAACACAGGGTACTGATGAACTACAGCAGCACATGATCCTCTTGGCGTTGATATATATGTGCAGTGCATTGGCGTTTAAGATTAAAGTTTTCTTCAGTCTGGACATGGAAAGAATTTTCCATGAGACAGAGACATGCGTATACGTAAACAGATGTGAATTTGCTCCGGGCTGCGAAAGTCGAGGCAATATTGATGAAATGTTTCAACTTAAACCAAAACTTGGCACTTAAGCCGAAGCTCTATGGCTCCACTTTGTGAACATGCAAACACGCGGGGACGAAAAGAGGTTTCGAGATCAGTCTGAGATCAGTCACACGCACACACTTTGCACATCTATTAGCTGCAGCTGACACCTGCACAGTCAGCACTCCGGCTGATCGCGACGAATCAACACAGGTTGCAAGAAAACAGCCCATCGGATAAATGAATGCAAAATATGCAGTTTAATTATGCAGTTTCTTTTAGATTATATGAAAATATTAGCAAGTTATATTATAAAACATTCATGTTTGGTGAAGCTGAACAAATTCAGCTCTTATCCTCCAAAGATGATGAATATTTGTCTGCGTGACACAACGCAGAGACAAAAGACCAGGAGAAGGAGATCGAGCGACGAGAATTCAGTTTTCATGGTTGTTGTTTTTTAAGCCCACCATCGTAATGGTACAAATATTTAAAGGTTTTTATGTGCGAGACATTATTGCACTCCAACCGCTGCTGCTGCTGTTCCCAAGCAGTTTTAAAAGTGCTCTCCAGGCAAACAAGCCGGTGCACAAATAATGTTTTCGATCGAGCAATCTCCCATAGGTCTGACCTTGGCAGCTTTTATCAGGTGATGAATACTTTGAAAAGATTGCATTGTTTTTTCCAGACCGATACCACCACTGCCTTTTTAGCCGGTCCCCAAACATTGCAATCCTCTCCAGCTTAAAGCAAAAAACAAAACAAAAAAAAAGATAATGCTTGATTGTAGATTTCAGCAAATTGATCATTCTGTGCTGGTTTGGAGAGAAAAAGATATGAATGTTGATGAAATTGTATCTGTTATCTCTGAGACAGGCCTACCATCAAACCGCAGGTCCTGACGGAGCTCGCCTTCATTTCGCGGATGTGCTGAGACATTTGGATGGTTGCAGGGAGGTGGAGGTGTGCGAGGGCTAATTAAATTGTCTGTGTTTTGATAATACTTCAAAACAGCCAGTGTCTAACATGCACCCACCATGAAATGAGAGCGACGCTGAGCGTAATGGATGAATACCTGTCTTGGAGGCGTCTGTCACGAGCGGCTGATTGCCAATCAATTAGAAAATGCCACGACGGAAAGTTGATTAGAGCGTTCAGCGCGATGGAAATAGAACGTTGTGGAGATGCTTCTTGTTTATCTGACACCACGATGCCCAAAAAAAATGGAAGGAGTCATTTTTTGACGTTTCTGCGACTTTTACATGAAGAACTGGAGGAAACGATAAATATTGTGGATCAGACGTCAAAGAAACGTCAGGACACTGTTAATGTTTCTGCATATTTTACCTTCTACATCAGGGGTGTCCAAACTGTTTCACAAAGAGCCGGTGTGGCTGCAGGTTTTTGTTCCAACCAACCGAAAGCATAAAGTTTGACCAATCAACTCACAGGCCCTGTTTACTTAGCCTCTGAAAACGAATCTTTCTAAAAACTCCGACTAGAGTGGAGATTCTGGAAAACTACGGTTTTGCGTTTGCATGTAAACAGAGTTTTAGGCAGCTGATGCGCCAGAAGTGCGACCAGTGTTTACCTGTTGCTATGACGACGATCATGGAAGCATTCAGAGTAGCAGTCGCATTTATTCTGGTGCAAACACTTTTCATGTGTTTGCATTTGCATACACAGCTGATGCATCATGTCGATGACCAGAGACGAATGAGGGCTCGGAGGTCAACACTTCTCCCACCTATTCGAAGACCCAGTCGCCGTCACCGCCAGCGTCGCCGGGTTTGGGTCCGACCCGGGTGGACACTGTCTGGTGGGATAATTTTGATGCCGCCCATAGGCTTGGCGTAGTTATGACGGCACTCGATGGCGTATTTATGCGGGTTGATGTAAACAAAAACTTTTTTGAAAACGATGCTATGTGCATGATGTTATTTTGGAAAACGGAGGGAGGGAAATATTTGTTTCTCAACATACCCGGCTCTGTGTAAACGTCGACTGAGATCAGTCGATTAAATGAGTCAAGTCTGGTGTGCTGCTGTTTGGTTGGAAGGAAAACCTGCAGCCACACCGGCCCTTTGTGGACCAGTTTGGACACCCCTGGTCTACATGATGCGGTTAAAGTGGTGCTGATGTAGTATAAGGATTGAGAATGTCCACATGTGGAGGAGGATGGATGGATGGATGGATGGATGGATGGATGGATGGATGGATGGGTGAACAAACTGTTCATGTCTACATGTTTGTGCCTTGACCTAGCCGGATTTCGACAGTTCAAACTGATAAACTGAAAAGCTTTATTTTGAAAGTCTATGCGGATATTGCATTTTTATTACTGCCATGCAAAGCTGGTGCTAGAGTTACAGTTACAGTATCACAGTTTGAAATATGTACACATGTGTAATATAGATAGGCTGCTGTTTGTGACATCTTCCCATCCAAAGCCCACACACACACACATGCACACGCACACACACTTACGAACTGATGGCACGGGCGATTGGAGCAATTTGGGGTTCAGTATCTTGCTCAAGGACACTTCAACTGGACTAGGGGAGCTGGGAATCGAACCAGTGACCCTTCGATTACTCAGTTTGAGGCTGTCAGCAAACACATGCATGTTTTTTATTGCCAGTTTTACATTTCAGGGTTGACGGAGACTTGTTCACAGCACTAAACGGGGACAGAGTTACCTACTTCTACATACTTATTTTTTCATTTATTATTATTCATGTATGCTGGGCCACTTGGAGGTCACATCTGGACCAAATCTGGTCCACAGGCCGCCAAATGAAGAGCCCGGATGTAGAGTTTAGATAGTGACAGGTCAAAAATGGCAGAAAAATGTGTCGTCCTTCTTTAACAGGGGGAAATGCAGCAGGAACAGATTTTGAGAAGAGAACAGAGAAAGACAGACGAGCCTGTTCATTGCATGAAATTGCAATACTTTATTTTTTATAGAACAAATGTGTTCATCATGCCCAGAGCTGCCAAGAGCAACTTAGATCAAACTGAGAGGTATTCCCACTTTCATGCTGATAGTCATTAGTACACAAACCTGAAGGGACAGGTGAGGATCCGCTCCAATATTTCAACGCTCAGATCATCAGAGCTCGTGCAAAATCAGTTTATCAGCATTAAGAGTCAGACAGTAAACATCCCTGAGGATCATTCATTATTCCTGGTGAAAGTTCACAACAAATTTGCATCCTCACCCCTTTCCCCATGCGGGATCACACCACATACTCGGGTTGTAAATCCTCAGCACCTTGTCCAGACACTTTCCATCCCGGAGAGTCGCTGGCCGCCAGCGCGCTCCGTCTCATTAGCATTGGCTCGGTTTCCGCAGATTAGCCATAATTAGACTGTGAAATTGGAGCCGTTACCTTAAAGTCAGGACACGGCGAGGACACCATGAGCTCGGTGACAGCGCCGGGCGGGATGCTAAGGAGGTGGAGGGGGGCAACCTGGCTCAATGCCACCGCCGGTCCTCCCCTCTGCTTTCTCAGACAGACCGCCAGTTCATGAAATAGGGATTCCCAGTCAGTGGCTTGGCCTGGTCCAAGTTTTGGCATCGTTGGTGTTTGTGTGTCCGTCTTTAACCTTTCACTGAAGCCAGGGGGAAGTTGTACAAATTCACGCCGGCCGATACAAACTCTGTCTGTTGTTCTCAGCTCTTCAACTTTAAAAGGTCTCAGGAGAAAATCAGCGCAAGCTCTTTTAAAAATCTTCCGAAAAGTCAGAATTTGTATTTTGTGATCTGAAAACATTCTTCTCTCCCTTTTGTAACTTTTGTTTTGTAGTTTACGTTCTGTCAATGTGCAAAGGACTCGTTAACAAGCTTCTCGTCGGCAGTTAATGTGACACTGCGTCACGTAGACATGAAATTTGTCGTGTGGTCATTCGAAAGGCCGCTAACTCGGCTGACACCACTGGAGTTATTATTATTATTTTAATCATGATGCAGTCGTTTCACAAAGAATACGTTGTGCAAGGAATGTGTTCTCATTTAATCGTGTACTCCGGTGGTTTTACGCTTCAGTAAACTTGGTGGAGTTGCAAGAGACTGAATGGTACAAATCAGGTTTTATGGGTCAAGCTTTACAAACCTTGGACTATTTATAATGCAACTCCTTTTTAATTAAATCCTCCAGTTTGTAATGCAGGATTTCTGTTAAAGCCCATCTAAAGGCAACTCTGAGATTTCTTTCTAAACACATTAAATATGTTGGACAATAGTCGCTGAAAACGCGTGAAAAGACTTTGAATGATACATCACTGAAATGTGGAGTCAGAGGTTCAAACAGTTTTTCACCAGTTTTCAGTCTCAGGATTTTGTGGGCGGTCCTTAAAGGGTGGCTCGATGACACGCTGAGGCCACCCTGAGCAGAGAGATAGAGATGAATTCATCTCAGCTCAGAATGTTTCGAAGTTACTGATGTCATTTTCTGAACTCATCTGACACGTTTCAGTCGCTTCAGACCAGCTGCTCGACTGCTCCCACGAGTGGGCGTGGCTTCAGCGCCTTCAGAGGACACGCCCCCACAGTCCTGGAGCTGAGAATTCATTTCTACCTGATTTTGACACCTGATTTCATAAAGTTGTCGATATTTTTAATAATTTAAATTCGGCTGGGTGGTTGATAACACTTCTTTAGCCTGACAAACTCAGAACACAGATTTATTCTGACTTTACATGGACTTTAAAGAGTTTTAGCCCCATGACTCCTCAGGACAAGTAAAGTGAAATCAGTGGATTGCCTCTTTAATTTCACTGTGACGCGTCCTTGTTGAAGTTTTATTTGAGTGTGTTCCTTTACGAGCTGAATTACAGGATATACAGTATATAATTTATAGATTTATAGATAAATGTAAATATGGAGTTCTTTCAGGATTTCTAGGGGGTTCTGTCTTTTAGAGAAACAAAGAGAGTATTTATGATGCAGTCATGGTGCTGAGGGAAACAAGGTTGAGCCTTAAACCTGTGAACTAAAACACCTGAAAACATCCCAAACAAATGAAGCTTTCATGCATCGAGGAATGTTGAAGCTCAGCCAATTTTCTCCGGCTTCTCCGAATCAATGGTCTTTTCCTATCTGACAAAGAGCCGCTGCTTTAAAGAGGAACTCAGTGCCGTTCAATCGATTGATTGGCTGTTTTAAAAAAGATCTTATTTCATTGTCATGCCCGTCGGTCATCCAGCACATTCTGGTTTACAGGTCCCAGGTTTGCCTCATGATGCAATTTCTGTGTAACAAACATGCTGCAGCATTCCCGTGTTGCAGTAATCACCTTGTCTCCAATATAAAGTTGTTGGTAATCTTCCTCTGTGCATTCGCTTTGAACAAACATATGTTTCTGAGTTCACGTCCCCGACTTGTTTCCTTGATGCGTTTGTTGTTGTTTTTTGTAGCAGCCTCCTCCTGGCTGAGGTTTGATGTCATTGTGTGTCACTGTTTGTCATCCTTTGTGTGTTCCTCTCTCTGGATTTTGTTTGTCTCACGTATACACTTTGTTTCTTACTCTCTTTGTTCCCGGAGTTTGTGAGAATACAGTCGGATTGTGTAGCACTGAGTACATAGAGGAGGTTTGATGAGACACCTGCTGCTGCGGCATTCACATACGAGTTTCACAGTGTCACCGGCTGGATTAAGCAAGACTTAATTAAGGCCTAAAAACTTTCTGTGTTGAACTTTGGTGTGTAAGTAACTTTGAACCTTTTTTAACTGGAGCACCTACCACCTACCCTTAGTCAATGTGAAATGCCTGAGAGATGACGATGAGGTGACAGGTAGCTTAGCTGTTTTGATGTGAAGCCAAGTTAGGAATCCTCACAGATGTTTTATTAATGGTATGTGAAGTTTTTTAACCTCAAGTCATGTTAAGATGCTCAGCCTGTGCTCGAATAAACTCGACTCGATTGGATATAACGTATTTGAACGAGTCCCACTAATGTCCTTGACATTTGTTCAGTGGATCAAACTGAAAGTGGTTATTTATTAAATCTACCACCTGCCTGAAGAAGAAGAAAATATGAAGGAATATAACCTGCAACTGAATGACAGGTTGTGGTAACACACACAGACATATACGTCTGTAAAACAGTGAAACAAACAATGTTCTTCTGACATTGGTACAGAGATATGTAATAACATAGTTATAAACAACCATAGAGCACCTACGTCTAAGTTTAATTTCACTACAGCTTTTACAACTTTCAACGTCCAAGGAGCATTATCAGGGGCACAGGCCAGAATGTCACTGGATTGGTTGGATAGATTTAAAACACATTACAGCTAAACTGGACCAATCAATGCAGTAACAGAATCTGGATTCATATTTGATCAGCACTGCCAAGTTCTAACATTTTATCTGAGTTTTGTGAGCCTGGTGCAATAGGAGCAACCTGAGCAGCTTTTCAAACGTGGACCACAGTCACTCCTCTGTTCTCTGGTCAGAGATGTATAAAGTACTGGAGTAAAGGAGTGGAGTAGAAGTACAAGTGCTACATCAAAAAACTGACTTGAGTAGAAGTTGAAGTGTTCTTTAAACACCATACTTAAGTAAAAGTACTAAAGTATTCAAAATGTTTTGTACTTAAGTATTGCAAGTAGAAGTATGTAAAAAAAATGCTACTCAAGTACTGAAAGTAAAAGTACAAGTACTGTTGTTTATATTATTTCAAACATTTATTAAGGCACAACTTCTAATGTTACAGTGTTACAATGTTCATGGTAGAGTTCTGTGATTTCCCATGGTCTGTGAATGCGTCTGAATGAATGCAGAGCGAGGGGGCGGGGCAGCAGGCGAGAGAGCGCACCTGGGTGAGTCAGGTGTATGACGTACGGCGCACGAGCGAGGTTGATTTGAGGCCGGGACTGTTCAGTTGTTTTTTTGGCGTGGTTCCGGCCGACAGTCACCGAGTCCTGGAACCAAACCGTTCAGCAATAAATGCAGTTTGTTCAATATCGCCTCGTCATTCATCACGTGTCCGGCTGGACGCTACAATAGTAACGAGTAACGACTCAGCACATGAAAAATGTATCCGAGTAAAAGTATTAAATTCATCAAAAATATGTAGTGCAGTAAAAGTGGAAGTTGGGGAAAAAAATAATACTCCAAAAAGTACAGATACTGCATTTTAGTACTTAAGTACAGTACTTAAGTAGTTTCACTTCGTTACTATACATCTCTGTCTCTGGTTGCAACTGGCCCAACCGGATCCAAGGCTGGTGGAACAGACATGAACATGAAGCTAGCTGATGGCTGTTGAGTAGCTTCATTGAGGCATTTGGGGATTACAAGTGTACATGGATGCACACTCTTGAAAATACAGAAGCAGTCTTTGTTATTTATCGACTGACCAGCCAAGTGTTACCAACAGTGGTGTTTTCCCAGATCACCTGCTGCTATACGGCAGCGTATAGAGTGTTCTTCATGGTACTCAAAGACACAAACACAATACACAACACACAATATTATGACACATTAAAATCGCTTTGAGTTGTTTTTCGATGGTCGACAGGTCGGTCCAGTCTCTGATTTGTTTGGGAGGATGGAGGGGGACAGTGCTCCTCGGGTCTGGTGCTGGAGAAAGGAGGCTGGCAGAGGACATAGGGGGATGTAGCAGCTGGTCTGGTTATGGAGGACTTTGAATTGGATCTGTTGTTGACCCAGTGGAGATTCTGGAGGACAGGGGTGATGAGTTCTGGCTCCATTTAGTACTTTGGATGATGTGCCATATAAAACGTTGTTGCAGTCGTCGATTCTGGATGTGATGACGGCAGTTCTGGTTGTTAATGAGCTATTACACAAGCTTCTATGGACTGTGTGAGGTGATGCAAATGTCTGGTCCATTTCAGACAGCTGGGCATAAAGACCCAGACGGATCTTCTGCTGGCCGTGTGTCAGAATATATCGACATGTGCGGTTTGAGTTTTTTCAGTATTATCATTTAAACAATGGACTGACCTGATGGGAGATTAGTGTCTGAATCCACATCAGTTCCATTTAGATTATTCAGGGGTCCTAGCGAGAGAGTGAGAGGAATATGGCTGACAGCAGATTTTTTTTTTGACTGTTTCTGTGCCAGGCTGAGGCGGACGAGCTTCAGGTTTCAAGCAGCGCTCTCCTGCACGCCAGTGAAATGCCTGGCGGCCATGTTTTAGTGAGGAGGGCCGTCCCGCTGGAGCTGTGCATGCGAGGGGTGGGTGGGATGCTGTTGGAGGGGGGGGTTTTCAGGCCCAGGGGGTCGTTGTCATGACGATGACATGAGTCTGGACCGATGGGGTGCAGCTAATGATGAATAATTATGCAAGTTTTTTTTTTTAATATTGTTGTTCTTTTTTTTTCCGCTCCTCCTGTTGTGAAAATTGTGACCTCGCCCCTGATTTCCCGGCGTTCGGAAAAACAAGAACCGACTTTGATGAATGGAGACTGAAGCGGCGTTGCAGAGAATCCTGTTCGCCGCGGAAACAACACTCCCCTCAGGCAGGGTCGCTGCCATCCTGTAATATATGGTCTCCGGGTCATATGTATTTAATATTCCACGCCTGGCTGTTTGCAGCATTGCCAAGCGCCGCTAATGACACCGTGCTAGATTGTGCACGGTGCATTAATGCCTCCTTTTTCTTTTTTTCTTCCGCCAGATGAATTTAAGCACACGTTAGAGCAGGGAGGTTGCAGTCAACAAATATTTAGCCCATAGTCGTGTCAGTTAATGAAGGCTAAACTCTGAGAGAACAGTGCACCTGTTATGTGAAGGGTTGCATACAGACTTCACATTTTCTGTCGTCCACTCGATGCCCACTAATTTCTCGAAGGTTCGTTTGAGTCATCGCGATGCTGATTACATTCTTGCATTGTCTTTCCTTGCAGATACTTTCCTCTGAATTTGGTCGAGTTTCCAGACGTCTGTCTGAGATTTATGAGCGCTACAGACACACAGTACACCGGCACTGGTGAAAATGCCCTCATCTCTCACTGTGAACACTTTTATTGGTACTTAAAGTACTTTCTGCTGAAGGTTAAGACTGTGTGTGTGTGTGTGTGTGTGTGTGTGTGTGTGTGTGTGTGTGTGTGTGTGTGTGTGTGTGTGTGTGTGTGTGTGTGTGTGTGTGTGTGTGAACACATCCCATAAAGAGACCAACAACAATAATGTGTTAGTCCGTCTTTTACTGTCTGTGGCGCTCACCCCAAACCCATCGGTCCTGACTGAAGACGTACATTTTTTTAAAAACAACTCAAAGTGCTAAAACGGATCCTTAAAGGTCCAGTGTGTAAAAAAATTAGGAGACTCTATTGGCAAGACTTCAATATTATATTCATAAATGTGTTTTCATTTGTGTATAATCACCTGAAAATAAGAATCTTTGTGTTTTTCATCGAGTCCACCATGCCGTCCTTCTACAGGAGCCCCAGACAGAAACTCTGACCTAGATATGACCTTTTGCTTTTAATGTGAATTTGCCAACCTGAGTTCTTCTTGCATGCTTGAAAAGAAAGAGGGTGAGGTGAAGAGTATTCATTTGGTTGCAATCTGCAACTTCGCCTGTAGGTGCCACTAAATCCTACAACACTGGACCTTTAATTTGTGCTCTGGTGAAGTCCTACAGTAAAAATGTATATATGTATGGGATTGAGTCTTTGAGGTGTGTTTCCAGGCACGTCTGCTGCACAGAACATGACACTCATAATCACACCATCACTGCTCTTCAGTGTGCACTCTCAGCCGGTCGGTCTCCTTGCCCCAACATTCAGGTTCAGAGCGAAAAAACTATTGAACAGAAATGAATGAAATTCTGTAAAGAAGTTTGTCGTACAATAAATTCCCGTATAAGTTTCTTTTGAAATGAAAAAACAGAAATAATGAGGCCGAGCTGTGCGTGACAGCAGTCGAAGCGAGCGAAGCTTTTGCGCATTCAGCTCGCGACGCCGCTGTGAATGTCGCCGTCTCGGTCGGGGCCGCTGCTCATTTTAACCTCGAGGTTTTTAACTTCCTTTCAGTTCCCGTGCGCCTCACACACTCCCTGAAAGAACTTAACTGCGCCTCTTTGACGATGAGCCGCACGTTTTATTTTTTTGGGGTGCCACTGAGCTGAATGTTGAAAAGGGGAGTGCAGGAAAACCACATAGATACACACATAACACACACGCTCAAGCGCACAGCCCACACACACACATTCACTACTAACTCACACTTCCTAATCAACTCCTAACCGTCGCACATTTGAACACACAAATGAGCACTTGTTCAGGACGCACACGCGCACACACTGGCAGCCAGAAGGCGGACGTGTGGGTGATTGAATATGAGGGAGAGGCGAGACGACAAGTGTAGCATTCACCTTGATCAGCAGCCTTCCCTCGGCTTTAAAGCGCGGTGCAAGCGAACGATGCTGCTCTGTTTTAACAAGCTAATCTGGGCAGAGAGTCAACCACACACACACACACACACACACACACACACACACACACAGGCTTATCTGGAGTGTCAGTGACACCAATCAGATAAACTGACAATTAGATTTATTCAAGTTTTATGTGGATTGCATTCAGTGGCCTCAGCGTGTCATCGAGCCACCCTTTAAGGACCGCCCACAAAATCCTGAGACTAAAAACTGATGAATAACTGTCATTGGTCAGTAATCTGCTGCAGAGATGGTCGTGTATTCTCCTCTTGTCAAATCGACACTGGAGTTTGTATTTTGTGTTGTTAGTTTATGGACAAACGCAATTTCACTCAAGTCAAGTTTAGGCAACTACCGCACGTAGAGTTCATGCGTCCTGAGTGGATCGGCTCTATGTAAATAAGTTTAAATGTAACAAACAGACTAATTCTATCGAAAAGTTGAAATGCATCCATCTCCAGGATGTTAAGATAAGAAGTTGGACATGAATCTGGTGGAAATAACGAACTCCCGTGATGATGGAAGCCAGTTGTTAGGCGGGATTCAGACTTTTCAGGTCGTCCATTCTGCCTCCGGCGACGTACCGTAGCCTCCTGCAGCGGAGAAGTTGCCCAGGTCGGGCAAAGCCTGAAACGTCTGTCTGACTATTCCAGCTTCTAAATCTGTCTGACTCACAATCTACGCTGCAAAACAGCGGCACAGAGAAGTTTAAATTGTTTCGTGTCCGATGGTTTGAGAGCTTTTGTCGAGAGATGTATACAGTGAATGAGAGTGAGCGGTAAAGCTGGTTAATCAGTGAAATAAAAAGTTATTTCCTGATTGTTTTACAGCGGTTCAGTTCAGTACAAACACCTCAGCTCCTCACCACCGCACAACCTTATAGTCTGCACCTGATCCTGGCTGAATGCACGCTTACAGTCACATATAAAGCAACAGGTAGGAAAGGGTTGCCGTGAATTCAAGACATAACTCATACACAAGCTGTACCAAGCTGTTTAGCATCTGTCTGATCAATGCAACCATTAAACAACCTGTGTGTTAGCGATCCATGGTCCATTTGATCCGGATGAGCTCTTATTTTAGGTGCAGCACCCTCTGCACTGCTGAAGAGATGACACAGATCTGCAGGTAGTCTAGAAAAACCACTATGGCACTGCGCTCAGATTTATGAGCAGACTAATGGAGGCTCTTACGCTGCATGTGGCTCCTCGCTTAGGAAAAGATCAGGGTCATATTTGAAATAACGCCGACTGTCGGCTGGAGAAGATCCAAAACAGGAGCAGGAGGACAGATGAGGATGAGACAAGGCGACAGAACCGTGTGAAGAACGTCCTAAATGTTCTGTCATGGAAACCATGACAGTAACGCTGGCCGGGGTCTGCTGCTTCACAGCGCCGTGCATCTATTATATATTTATTTGTTGCACGGAGGGAAGGAAACAATCCAGCAGATGTGAAAACGGCTTTAATGGCGTGAGAGAAGTCATCGTTATCACCTTCCTCTCAGTCTGCATCTCATAAGGGAAAAAAAAAGCCTTGATTTACTTCTGGCGGCTCGGAGGTGTCCGGTCACAGCGGAGAAGGCGGCTGATGAAGGTGACGGTTGAGGGGGGATCCATCCATCGTTCCCTCCCTCCCTCTCTCCGTCGACTCCGACTCCATTTAATGTGTGAGGGGGAAAAAAAAAAAGGTTTCTCTGTGCTTTCAGACAAAAGCCGGCTCTTTCAGAACGTCATCGCTTTTTCTCAGCCAGGTGGCGGACACGCTCCGCTCTGCCCTGAACTGGTCAGATCGAGATGTGGAAATAAGTCTCGGTGCTATCGAGCGACTGGAAATAAATTCTATAAGCGTGATGTCACCTGTGATGTGTGCGACACTATCTGATGAAATACATCACTGCTAGTGTGCATGTAAATAATGTGGAATCTTTTTCCTCTCGCAGCATCTTAAACAGACAGATTTCCATGTAATAGTGATGCTGCAATGTCGAGGTTGGACCAGCTGATCTGCAGTAGGAACAGTTCATGTTCGGACAGGCGATCAAACACTTCATACATGTCCTCAGACTAAAATAAATAATTTGCAACCAAAAAACAATTCATGTTTTCTGACTTTCTGTTGTTAAGTTTATAAAAGTAAAACTTTAAAATCCACATCAGTCTTCTATGTCCTTTAGGTTCTTATGTACAACAATAAGAATCTAAACGTTAGAAAGTAGTTTCAATCCAGATTTGAATCATTGTCATTAAACTTCCCTGATATCGAGTTTAAATTGAGCGTCGTTATGCTCGGGCATTTATTACGAATTATTTCTGCGAACCATTTGGAAAAGCTCCACAAAACAAAACTCACTTAATCTGCCTCTTTGAGTCGGAGCCAGCTGGAACCTACAACTGCTAAATAAATATACCCAGAAACAAGAAATGCAATATTCCTATTACTAATTAATCTGAGGAACACATGCAAGTTTCTCTCATTAAACTAAAATCATCTTTAACCCTCTGGGGTCCCATCAGTGGCCCTGTCACTCATGGGTGATTGCTTGGACCCAAGAGGGTTAATTATCTTTTTAACTCATGATTGTAACAGAAACTAAATAAAAAAATTCATGATCTATGACGTAGAAGTCACAAACCTCGGATGCACGACGACACCTTAGTTTCTTGTTGGAAAGTGCGGCTTGTTTCGGTGTTGGCTGTCCTCTGCATGCAGGATAGACTCAAAGCTCAGTGATGCAGTTCGGTTGTAGAAAAGCCTGTTGGGGGTAAATGGGTGAAGGCAAACACCTGTTTAAAGAGAGAACGAGCCGGATAGACTCGACAGAAGCCTGCGTTACTAATATGACGGATACAATTCAACTGACTGAGCGTTACACTCACATTTCACGTCACTAATTTAATGAAACAGTCTTCAAATTAGTGGCATCGTGCAGTTGTGTCACTCAGGAGCAGACCGGCTCCTTTAAAGCAGCGTGGCTGAGAGCTCCTGTCTTTAATCTGTAAATGATTGCACGTCGGTATGACCTTCACCTTTTCTTTTAAACATATGAGCTGTGAGTAAACGGTGTCAGGCAGGAAAACATTTACATGCTGTCGTTTCTGCTGAGGACAGCCATTACTTAACATCCGGTAAACGTCAGTCAGCGCGCGGCGCCTTTAAGCTCTCGCGGTGTGATTGGATCTGGTGAATCGGAGCTCGCAGACTGAGGCGGCGGCCGGCGGTGATGCCGCTCTCGCTCCGGTCGAGGCTGTCAGGAGGATTGTTTCATGCTCGTCTCTCTGACTGCAGAGCGAAGACAGTTACATCGGCCTCCACTGTCAGGCCATTTCCCAGCTTGTGAAGTGAGCTTATGTGTGTGTGTGTGTGTGTGTGTGTGTGTGTGTGTGTGTGTGTGTGTGTGTGTGTGTGTGTGTGTGTGTGTGTGTGTGTGTGTGTGTGTGTGTGTGTGTGATGTTCAAAGGTGGAGGCATCGAGTGTGCGTCTATGAAGATGCAGCGTTTTTGTGTGTATGTGGGGCAGATGGTACTTCTCTAGTATAACAGCAAATGAGACAGACAAATATACTATGTATGTACATATACACATTGGGGGTTGTACAGACTAGTCGACTAGTCTGTACAACGTCGACTAGTCGCTAATCAAGAGAGGGCTGGCTCAATTCGTGGCAGCGGCAGCCAGTAGTGGCATTTCCGGTGCCAGCTGCCACCGGAGCTGGTGGAACAACTGATCCCGGTACTGCAGCCCTTAGGTAAACGTTACCTGGCTGTCCCAGCGACAAGCACGCCAAGCGCAAGGATTTTTTCACTCGCTGGTAAAACCATCACGCGACAGCGGGCGAGCCTTCACCCAGCGCACGTACATCCGCTCGTGTTCCTGCAAACCAGGACCGAAAAACCAAAACCGTGACTGAGCAGGACTGTGACGATGACTAGGCTTGAAGGTGTTGTGTCGTTTTCCTCCCAAATTGTTTTGTTCAGTATTTTGTTTTCCACTATGGGAGATATACACAGCATATATGTGCGTACATGTGTATCCTGTATGTATACAGTGAGATCAGACTTCATGGTGGAAGAAGTGCCGCTGCTGCATCAGTAAACGCAGAGTTTGGATGTTTTCTTATGAGTATTATCAGTGACAAACATTAAAGTATTGATATTATCTTGTGTTTTATATGTTCAGTGATCTGACTCCAGCCTTTAGTACCGGTCTCCTACCAGGAGCTGCGATCAGCTCGAGGTTTCTGCCTCTTGAAGGAAGTTCTTCCTTGCCACATGTAGTCGCCGTGTGCTTGCACATGGAGAGAGAAGAGTTTGGCCCAGATCTGCTCAATATGGAACATGTCACAGTTATGATTTTGCATTATAGAAATAAAGTTAAAAAAAGCACAAATGTTTGTGTTTAGTAAAGTACATTTATCATCAATCAATGCACTAATTAATACTGACTGTTTGTTTCTTGCTCCTTCTTAAAAAGTACAGCATTGCTGTGTACTGTGGTAGAAGCAGAAACTGTAGTACCTCCATAGTACTGAAGGAAAGTAGTCGGTTGCTTCTGCACAGAATCATAAAAAGCCATCATCATTTTCCTGTCATACAGAGAGTCCAATTAGCTCTGCCGACTTTCCGTTGCAGAGTGGATCAAAATACTTTGTCACAGTCGGTTTGTCAGTCAGTCCAGATGTTATGCTTGCTTACTGTATGTTGAAGATTTATGTCCCAGGGGGCGTCAGGGCCGAGGGGCTACCATATCATGTGGATGATGGCTCTTTTGTCTTGGGTGCCATCCCAGAAGACGAGGCGAGCGGGGGCAGGACGGTGGGCCACAGGAATCCAAAATATGTCCCACTGCACAAAGGACAGTCAGTTTGGTGGTCCTGGGCTGAATGAGCTGTCGTTTTGGTGGAAAACAAGAGAGAGCCTTTTCATTTCGTATCCATCGGTGACCGTTTGAATATCACACAAGCCGTTTGCGGGTATCCAGGCGATGGCCAATGACGGCCTCTGATGTCGTTTCCATCTGACAGAGCTGACGGCCGAGTTGATGTCCGTGTCGCTCCGAAGCCGTCGGACAAAGAGGCAGACACGTCTGTTTTTAAGGTTGCGAGATGAGTGATGTTTTCCGAGCTCATTATGAGGAGACTGTTGGTCTAAAATCCTCTGTTCGTCCACAGTTAGTGACAGTAGAGACTCCGTCGCTCTGGGTGTTCTGCGAGCCATCGAGTGATGGCAGAGAATAAAACCGAGTCATGCAGAGCGGAGAACTTTGTGGTCACTATCAATCTGAACCTATTACAGCAACTCATCACGGAAACCTGCTGGAGAAAAAGAAATGCTCCACAGCAGGCGTTATTCTTCCATCTGAACGTGTTAAAATGTCTTTGAATATGACAAATAATCAACTTTAAAGAAAGCTGTGTTGGATTTGAAAGAGAAACTGCAGGATAATGTTTCTTCACGTGGAAACAGAATTAGCTCTTCTTCTGCTCAACACAGTCTTTAGGACAAAAAGCAGAAATGTTTGGAGACCGTCAAACTTCTAAGACAGCCGTCTAAAAGAAGTTAAAACCATACATACATATATTTAAACTTCATTCCATATATTCAAACTTCATTCAATATATTCAAGGTTTCATTCAATATATTCAGACTTCATTCAATATATTCAAGGTTTCATTCCATATATTCAAACTTCATTCCATATATTCAAACTTCATTCAATATATTCAAGGTTTCATTCAATATATTCAAGGTTTCATTCAATATATTCAGACTTCATTCAATATATTCAGACTTCATTCAATATATTCAAGGTTTCATTCCATATATTCAAACTTCATTCCATATATTCAAACTTCATTCAATATATTCAAGATTTCATTCAATATATTCAAGATTTCATTCAATATATTCAAAGTTTCATTCAATATATTCAAAGGTTTAATTTCCTGAACGACATGACATAATATATATATATATATATATATATATATATATATATATATATATATATATATATATATATATATATATATACAAACTTTTGATTTTTAAGTTTCAGTTTTTGAGTTTTTGGGATCGCCTGCAGCAACATCAAAAAAAAAAAAGACAGAAGTAGTTTTGGGTAAATTTGACATTTTCTCAAACATGTTTTCCAAACGCTCCAAGCTGATTAAAAATGTTTTTATACCTAGATTGGTATTGGATCCATAATTTGATTGACCATGTTGGACGTTGAACAAATACTAAACTCCGTTTCTCAGATCGTTTAGCTTCACATGTGCTGAATAGTTTAAGTTTTGTGTGTATGATACCATCAGAGATTCATGTAGGAGTTTCAACAGATGCAGCGCAAACTTAGAAACGAAATACGGCAGCTCAGGTCAGTGGCCTAAACTAGGACACTATAGGTAGCCCTCTTAGACTTTCAACATTAAATTACATAAGTATCATAACTTATGTACGAGTAATGTAACTTATAAAACTTAAAACAAAGTCAAAGTTGACTCTTGATTGTACGCTGGACATGAACAGCAGTCCTGAGTTAGTTTGACCCAATCATCCACCCTCCACCTGCATGTGCAGACACTGACACTGACTCTACATCAGCTGACTTCAGTGGCTCATCAGAACATTACAGCCACGTCCAGAGATCATGTTAGAGGGTTACATACGGCGTCATACTCTCAGGTGTTTACTGTTTGATGAGCTGGGACACACCGCTCACATTTCAAATCCTCGACATCGCCGAGCAACGCGATGAATGAAACCTCCGAGTAGGTGTAGTATTAGTGACCGGCTTCACCCGCTGCCGATGTCGTATCTGCAGCCATAGAGTAGAGAAGCCTGATAGCATCTTACAGCTGTTCCAGTGATGCAGAGCGTCAGCGCAGGAGCAACACAAGAAAGCAAGACGAGAGATTCTGCCCGGCGATAAGAACACACATGGAGGAAGAGCATTCACCACGAGCACAATGCTCCATTTAGACAAATCTATTACTGAGCTTTTTAAAAGTGGGCTACAAATCTCTCACAGAGCTTCTGCTCCCTCACTGACCTCAATGACTCACCGAGGTCCTTTTCATGTAAAGACCTTGGTTCACTACAAACTCCAGCCAGTTCTAGTTTCCCGTATCAAAGACGTCGAGTTGCCTTAGTAAAACGTCCACGTGGTTTATTTCATTAAAAATCCTGTGAACAAATATCGCAGAGCCGTAAAGAAATATTCAGGATAATCTTCACAAGAACGTTTAACAGTAACAATGAGGTGCACTGACCACTGACAAATAAAGAAAATCTTCCAAATACTGAGAGTTAGCAACCGTGTTGTTGCTATGGATACCTGTAATCCAAGGGTGCATTAATTGATTAATTATGGGTTTTTTTGCCATTTAGGGAAACAAATTACCGTATTTTCCGGTGAGAGCAGGTAGAGGTGTGTGTGTGTGTGTGTGTGTGTGTGTGTGTGTGTGTGTGTGTGTGTGTGTGTGTGTGTGTGTGTGTGTGTGTGTGTGTGTGTGTGTGTGTGTGTGTGTGTGTGTGTGTGTGTGTATTGAATACTAGCGAACACTAACAGGAAGCTAAAAGGGAAATGAAATATTGGCGCCCAAAGATCCCTCAGCTCTCTCTCCCTCTCTCTCTCTTCTAGTTTGGGCGTTCAGAGCTTTGAGAGTTGGGTAGGTGGGGGTCGGGAGAAGTATTAGGTGGGGGGCTGCAAACTGAAAAGCAAAAAAAAAACTCCACCAACTACCACCACCACCCCTCCACCCACACACACACACACACACACACACAGAGCGGAGCAGGGTCCTCACTGCCTGCCACCTCCAGCTGTCGCCAAAGGGGACAAAAGGAGGTGTGGGGGTGCCTGTGAAGGAGTTGGAGGGAGCGGGGGGTGTTGAATAGAAAGATAAACTGAAGAGCCCCCCCCCCTCATACACACACACACACACACACACACACACACACACACACACACACGCGCGCACACACACACACACACACACGGGCACACACACACACACAACCCAGGAAGGACCTTGTCATCTGCATTAGGCAGCATCTCCTCTCTTTGCCCCCTCACTTTCTTTTCTAAGCCAAACTGCACACACACACACGCACACGCACACGCACACGCACACACGCGCACACACACACACACAGTGCTCAGTGCTTCGATGGGAGACTTGTGCACTCTATCTCTCACACACACACGTACTATGTCTTAAACACACATTCAAATCCACTGAGAAATAATGGATATCCATGCATGAACACCTGTGTGTCTTACCTTTGCACATATAAACACACACACACACACACACACACACACACACACACACACACACACACACACACACACACACACCACACGCCTCCCCGTTTTAATTCTCTTACCCTCCTCCCATGTTTGCTGCAGCTGTTAGTCCTCCATTGGTCGCAGCGCCTCCTTCTACACTCTCCTCAGCTAATAACTCATTAGCCCTATTTGTTGATTAGACCTGGGAGTAGCCATGGAGTGTGTGTGTGCGTGTGTATGTGTGTGTGTTGTGGTGGGTCCTGTCTCTATAGTAACAGCACAAACTGTTACTGTCATCGCTGAAGAAGATTCTGACAGATAGACAGGACGGTGTGGATGCATGCACGCGTGATTGACAAAGTTCATTTACTTTGTTTTTACTTAAAGGATGAAGTTTGATGAGACTGGAAGATTCTTTTCATCTGAACTGGAAATCTGTTCTGTGGAGGACTTTGTGTTTTACTTGTGATGGGCAGCTTTCACACAATCATTTTAAAGAGTTCGAAGCCACGTGCTGCCAGTGTTTGTCCAACGTATTTATGGATCAGGGTCCGGGAACTCAGCCCGACCCCTGAAGGGGACATGAGGTACGCAGTCCTTCCTCCAGTTGGTCCCATCGCCCTGGCCCCAGTTGCACTGGGGTCTACGATCCGATCCTGATCATCGATTTGGGTTTTTGAATGACATATAATGCAGACTTTATTTGTAAAGTCTTTATTCTTCATAATAATCCAATATGAAATGGAAAGAAATCCAAATAGTTGGGACGTTGTTTAGCTCAGTTGGTCGAGCAGCTGCCCCATGTGTGATGGCTCAGTCAGCCCGGGGTTTGAATCCGACCTGTGGATCTTCCCCGTCTCTCTCTCTCTCCACACTTCCTGTCACTTTTCAGCTGTTCTATCAAAATAAAGCTTGAACAACAAAAAAGAAAGCCAAGTAGTTTTACAGATGAAAGTCCAAACAAAATATCGTCTGCATACGGGCAAAGTTTCGATCTTTAATTGGTTTTCCTCAGGGTTGGGGTTATGTGTTGTTAATATAATTCTTGTCTAAACGTGGTTTCTGGTTCTGGACTAAGAGGCGTGTTTCTGTACTTGTAAACGAACATGCTGCGTCCGTGATGATCTAGAATCCAGATGAATCCGTCAGGCCGTGATCATCGCGATGCTGTCGGAGTCTACATGTATATTTTCTGAAGTGTTTGTTTTCCCAGGGACGTCTGAACCGACTGATGCTTTTTTTTATTTAGTTGGACTTTACACTCCGTAAAGTCCGTCGCTGCTGTCATTTCACAGCTGAACGGACGTTTTCAAAGCACTTTGAGTAAAAATGGAACTAGTCCTGACACGTCAGCTCGAGTTTTCCTACAACTATGCAAAACATCTTCATCTGAACAAGTCGGAGTCTCTAACAGAGGCTTAAAATCATATTAAAGTCGCGATGGTGGAGATCACTCTGGAGTTTTTCTGAATCGAGCAGCAGCTTCGATGCCTCCAGATATTTCCACAAACAAGTGAACGTCGCTTCGCTGCCCGAATGAGGGAAAACAAGATTTTAAGGAGTCGTAAAGAGGAGCTTTGCTTCTCCTTTCTCCTCACAACCTCCTCTTTTCTGCTCCTTCTCCTCTTCGCTCTACGACTCCTTATTCCTTTCCTCCTCCTCATCCTCCCTTCCTTCCTTCCTTCCTTCCTTCCTTCCAGGCTCTCCTCTTTTCCTCTTTCCTCATTTTTTTTCCACCCCCTGTTCAATTCACTTCTCCTCCCCCGCCTCCCACCCACCCCTCCCCTTCCTCCCTCTTGTCCTCACCTCCTCTTCCTCTCCTCTTCCTCCTCCTGTCGGCAACATGTGGAGCCGTCGCCATGGCAACGAGGGGAGGTGACATGTGCTGTAGACAGGCAGGCAATGGAGGGAGGGATGGAGGGATATAAGGAGGAGCCCCACAGCGCACTTTGTAGTCTCTCTCTCTCTCTCTCTCTCTCTCTCTCCCTCTCTCTCTCTCAGGGAAAAAAAAATAGCATTTCATTCCTCTCTGTGGAAGTGGAGGAAGCTGCTGGTCCTCCTCTCCTCTCCTCTCCTCTCCTCTCCTCTCCTCTCCTCTCCTCTCCTCTCCTCTCCTCTCCTCTCCTCTCCAAGCTTGTGCCGAATTGCGTCAGAGAACAGAGAAAAAAAATCTGTTGGTGCATTTTTCCTCTTTTTTTTTTGCAACGGATGAGAAGCAAATGGCGGAAAAAGAAAGAAAGAAGAGGAGGAGGAGAGGAAGCCGGGAACTTTCTTTTTTTTTTTTTTTTTCAAAGGAGAGAAAAGGAACGATGGGAGGTGATGAAACTCCCTCTCTTTCCCACTCACTCAGTCACTCCTCCTCCTCCTCCTCCTCCTGCTCCTGCGCCGCCACCGGTGTGGTGCTGTCTCTGACTCGGTGGTGTCGGTGCAGCCGGACTGGAATGGGAAATAGACGCGGGAGGAGGTGTCTGTTGCATCACCTCACCATGGATTTTTGGTAGGATTTAATTGTTGTTCTGCATGTTAATGTTTTTCACCTTCTGCTGTTGAATTTTTCTGCCATTTATCCCCCAAAAAATCTGAGCTGCCGAGTCTTTCGTGCTGTTGCTGTTCCCTTCATTCATTCCTCTGTTGGACTGGACAGAGTGCGTCCTGCACATTTTTACGCACGGTCCCTTTATTCTATTTCATTTTTTTTCAAATCGTGCATCTCGTAAATCGTCGCAGACCTTTTCCGTTCTTTGGTAAATCTCATGAAATTATTAGTCTCAGCCAAAAGTCCCATTTTTTTTTTTTTTTTTGAGGTGTGAACACGCGAGTGTTGGGAGTATCCGTGGAGTTTAGACACTGATTGACGGCGCGCCCTGCTCGAGGGGGGTTCATGCAGCTGCATCTCACCGTAACATTGCAATAACATTTAATTTAATGGGATTTGCTGCTGTTTTCATTTTCTCACACGGCTGGAGTGCAAACTTTAAATCATGATGTGCATTTTTTATTTATTTGTAGCGTTTGCAAGTGTAACTTGGAGGAGATTCCTAATTTGTATGCAACGTGTGATATCACTGAGAAACTGATTCACACTGTGTCGTGAAGGCAGTGGAGTCGTCTCTGTCAGATTTAGAAAATCTTCATGAGATGGATTTTGGTATTTTATGTCGATGGGGTTTATTTTTTAACACATTGTGTGTTTGGACTTTGGCTTCAGTTCGTGTGTATTTCTGCGTGCACACAGAAGTGTGTGAGCATGTACAGCATTTGAGTGTGTGTGTGTGTGTGTGTGTGTGGGTGTGACATGCAAGTGTGTCCAAGTGTGCACCTGCAGATGTGAGTAAAATCCTGCATATCAGAACGTGTGGATACATCTGCTTACTTCCATGTGCAGCTGTGTGTGTGCGTTCATGTGTGTGCATGTGTGTTTTCTGTGCGCTTGTTTGCTGAAAGGTTTGTGTAAAAAAAAAAAAAAACCCGGCTCAACTTTTTCAAAGGCCCCGGGATGAATCGGAGGTGAGGGACAGATCTTTGTTTCCTGCAGCGGTCGCCGTAGAGGAAAACAATAGCCGGCCGCCGCTCTCCCTCTGACCTTTTTTCACCCGTTCTGAATAAGCCCGAGCCGTGCAAATCCATCTGCCTTTTGTCTATGGAAGCCTGGCTAATCCACACCCCCCCCTTCACACACACACACACACACACACACACACACACACACACACACACACACACACACACACACACACACACACACCAACCAGGAGACCTAACCCCTCCACCACCAAATCTTCATCTCAAATCCAGATACCCCAAAGCTCCTTTACTTTTACTTCTACCACAGGAGGCTCGCTGCACTTTTTTTTTTTTTAGAACTGATTTAATTTCTTAATTAATTTTCCCACATTTTTTCTTTTAGCCACAACAGCTGCACAGTGGATGAATCCGAATGTTGCCCGTACACGTCACGCGAAGCAGATTTTAAGATCAGAAATTCACCAGAGGAGACGTAACGAAAAAATCCCTCAAAAATATAGCGTGATGAAACGTTTCTTCGCTCTGTTTTCTTCGTTTTTTATTCGTTTCGTCTCTTGTTTAAAGAAGTCTGTCTGTCTGTCTGTCTGTCTGTCTGTCTGTCTGTCTGTCTGTCTGTGGGGAGTGTGTCTGATATTTGCTGAAAAGGGCTGAACCCAGCAGCGTCTAACAGCCAAGCTAAGCCAGCATCCTTGACGGAGGCTATCTTAATGCTTTTTTTTTTGTAACTCAGTGAGGAGGAGCTGCACACTGTATGTCAAATCATGTTTGCCTATGTGAAATGAAAAATTTGCAAGTACAATCGCTTTTTTTTTTTTTTTGCGCTGAGGCCAGATGGACAATAGAGAAGGAGAGGAGGCATGAAGGAGCTGCCTTCTCCTCTCTGCTCCTTTTAGGGAGACAATATTTTTTCCTTTTTCATTTTCTGGCCGCTCACTGAAACAGACTCGATCGCTGATCGTCTGATTCTTTTCCGCCTCTTTCCCTGCGTCATATGATGATTTAAAATAATTCATCTGACATCTGAGCCAGAAACAGTCCAGATTGGAGTCTGGTGGTTGGGCTGTGTTTTCAGCCACCAAACATCGAGTCATAGCGATCACCGCCACAGTTTCTTTGAAATCCACTCCTACAGTCGTGCCGGCAAACGTTACATTTCCTTTAATTCCTCTCCGCTGAGCTGCGGTTCACCTTAGCGGTCGCAGCTCTCTACATCAACATGTAATTTGATTGAAAGTGTTAAGCCACAGGGGGGCGAGTTAAGAAAAAGGCCTCAGAGCTGCAGAGCGGAGCAGATAACCTCTTATCGTCGGAGTGTAGGTGACACACTTATGACAAGGAGAAGACGAACGGGCGATGCAGATACAGGCATTAAACAAGTTTGCACGATATTTCCAAGTGTCGGATTTCATGCTGCGTTACTGAAAAGGTTACACAGTCCTCTGCACGGTGTGTGTGTGTGTGTGTGTGTGTGTGTGTGTGTGTGTGTGTGTGTGTGTGTGTGTGTGTGTGTGTGTGTGTGTGTGTGTGTGTGCACGTTCCACCTCCCATCCTGAGCAAACATTTGATTTTCAATCATTGCAAATTTCTGCTACATCTGCCTCTGCAGAGCGGCTGCTCATTTTTCATAGCTCACACACACACACACACACACACACACACACACACACACACACACACACACACACACACACACTCCTCCACCCCTTTACTGCTACTAACAACTGCAACCAAACTTGATTAAGCAGGTGGGGTCAGGCTACATTTGTTTGAATCAATAGACAGACATGTTAGGCAGCTATGATAAAGAGACCAAGGGTGGGAGGAGGAGGAGGAGGAGGTGTGTGTGTGTGTGTGTGTGTGTGTGTGTGTGTGTGTGTGTGTGTGTGTGTGTGTGTGTGTGTGTGTGCGTACGCCGGCATCTGTCCTGTGAAAGATGACTGAGCTGTTACAGTTAGAGCTTTGAATTATGGGCCATTACCAGCCGAGCACGATGCAATCCCTCTCCATGAAACTTAATTTGACAAAACAATGAGACGACTCGGGGAGTAAAATGACAAATGAAGTTATTCGATCCATGGTAAAAAAAAATAAAAATACATTTTGCAGGATGATTGCAGTGGAAGCATGTGGAATCAGCACTAATGCATTATTAATGTGCTCGTACGCACACGGGCCATCCCGCTCAGATACGTTTTGTTTACGACGCTTCCTTTAATGTTTCCTGCTGCGATCTTTTACATTAATAAAAAGAAACATTAAAAAACACACAATCAATTTCATCTGCTCGTTTTTTTTCTTCTTCTTCACGGAGGTGTAGCAGCGTTAATACCTGCAGCCATACGAACACAAACACAAGCTCATTACTCATTCATGAACAGCCTCCGTGGTAACTCGCGGTTACTAGTAGATAAATCTTTTATACGTGCTCAACTTCTTCACATTCTTTATTTCATTTTTACCCCCACCCCTCCCTCCGCCCTCGAGCGCTGACAGAACAGTCTTCGGCTGCAGAGACGCCCACTGTTTCCTTTCAAGGCCGTCACATTACTATGCAACCAGCTTTTACAGTACGGCTCCGAGCTCGGCGAGCAAATTGGACGCCCCACAAAGCGTCGGACAACTGTTGTCCCGCCCCCCCCCTCCTGCATTGTAGGCTTCTTTTCTGCAGGCGCTCTTTATCAGGTGCTGAATGTAAGAAGCAAAGCAATGAATGAAATCATAGAGGGGGTTGGGGGGGTGCAGGGTGGACGGAGGGCATCATGGAGTGGAGGGTGGAGGGTGGAGGGTGGAGGGTCACTCCCTTGAAACCTCACAAGAATTCCAGCAGAACAATCCGTGTGCAAAGGGAGCGCTCGGTTTCCCCACCTCCCAGGGTTTCAGGGTTTCTCTGTGCATGACAGGCAGGCACCCCCCCTCCACCTCCACCTCCCCCTCCTCCGCCTTTTCTCCCGACTGCTTTCAAAGCCTCCTTTCCATTAACTCACCACGCCGCACCTCGCCTAATCTCTGTGACCTCTACCACCGATGGACAGGGAATTTTTTTCTTCTTTATTTTAAAGCCCTCCCTCTCTCTCTCTCTCTCTCTCTCTCTCTCTCTCTCTCTCTCTCTCTCTCTCTCTCTCTCTCTCTCTCTTCTCTCTCTCTCTCTCTCTCTCTCTCTCTCTCTCTCTCTCTCTCTCTCTCCGGAGACAGGCCTTCTGCTTTTCTCTCACTAACGCAAAAAATACTAATACCAAAGAAGCTTCATATGCAGCATGAAATTACTCTGAGCTGATGACGAGCAAAGCAAAGCTTTACGTTTCTGCACCGGCGCTGCAAAGATGTGAAAAACATTCTTCGCTATTGATTTCTTTTGATTATTCTTTGTGAGGCCTCGTCATCGGCGGTGCAATTTGCAGCAGCTCTGGTTCTTACCTCGCTCTTTGTTGTCAGGATCATTACGCACTGTGTAATAACGGGGAATTATGTTGCCTATTGTTAACTCTTAGTAGTCAGGTAAAAAAAAAACGCAACAGGCCCCATTATCTTGAGCTCGCCGGCGTCTGAACATGAAGCAGCATCCGGTGCTGAAATTGCTGCCGTGCGGCGTCTTGTTTTTTGCCGTACGTGT